>OX454332.1:3999446-4382900 GCA_949716465.1 Chalcosyrphus nemorum
AATCCGTGGTTTGTCTGCGTGTGTTCTGCTTCTATTTACTCATACTTCACAACTGTCAAATCACAATGACATAAGACGCCATTTGCAAAAATTAGAGTTTATTTCGATGAGTTTTGTGATATCTTCTAATCACTCTGTTACCAGATCCTACTCCCTACTTCTAGCCACACGTTCCTAACCCTTTCATGTTTTCAACTACCGCTTTCCGGTTGTCACGTAATATGCCAACTTTGTTGAGATAAGTCAAAGTCTCATTCTGTCATTTGAAACACACGGTCAATCATTAACAATTATTCGCTAAAATGTGCCTGTATTCAAACAGATTTTCGTAGAGATTCGTAAAATTTCATGAAAATTCGCTATTTTGGTTGGGTACGCGAACCAAGGAAATAGTTATGTGAAAACACACTGCAATAAAGTTTAAAATAAAAAAAGAGAAATTTAAATATTGACAACTTACCTGAATAATTGGAGGTTATCTATAGCTAGTGGCTCTTTATAAATTGTAGTATCATAGGATTCGACTGGGGTGTATATTCGCAAGGGTATCAAGATTACCAGGAATATAACAGATATAACATGCGCCAATACCAGTTGTAGTTTGCTACTAAATTCTAAAAGCCAGGTCTTCCACACCAACGCTCGGAATTTGTTCCAATTATTTGCCACCATTTTTTGTGACGTATACTTTCCACTTTGCTTTAGATGAACATATTGTTTCGAGATTGAAGTATTTGAAGTTGGCTGAAAATAAGATGAATAGATGACATAAAAAAAGAAGAAAGAAACAACTCAAAGCCCAATTTAGGCCTTAATGTAGGCTTGATCTAGACCAAAGTATATTAGGCTAAGAAGTGATATATTTTGCGCATTATGTAGTATCCACACTTAGGCCACTGTAGTTTAAAAAGATTTACTTTTTTTCAAGTACATACTAAAGAGCCAGTTGCTTGTCTCAGATAAATATATGAAAACGTACACAGATCTTTAGCAGAATGCTATCTCTCAAATCTTTCTAAGGGTCCTTATGCTTTCTCTATGTTTCCAAAAGCCTGAATGAAGACTATACACTGGAAAATAGTAGGACCGAATAAAGAAATCCCTTAAGGTCCATTCATAGCTCAGCGAACTGCAAACACGAACGAGCGAATATTCGCCAATTTTGACGTTTCTTTCACAATAACTTGTTTATCCAGTCTTTTAAAATCGACGATTTTCATTTGGCATTTGCAAGGAAAAATAAATTTGTGAGGTTAAAATCTCGCAAATGTTTTGGTCGCGCGAATGTGGATTGCGATCTACATCAGTGAAATGTGAATAAAATTTGACAGTTCGTAAAAAGTATTCGTCTATTCGCGGAAAAATCAGCGAATTGATGATTTCTTCGCAGAAATGAATTACTATTCAACTCTTTTCTCTACAAAACGATAGATAAATTAAGCTTTCTTCTTTGGGAATTGTAAAATTGTCAATTGTTTGCCTTTAAATGTGCTAAAAATGATTTGTTCGCGGTTCTCCCATTCTTTGGTCGCAGAGCTGTGAATGTACCTTTAGAGCCTTTTACTGCAGAAAGTACAAAAAAGCAAGTGGGAACTTCCACCAAGTGGCCCTATCAACAGGCTATGATATATGTATGTAAGTATGGGCTAATTGTCTGGTAGACATCTCGAGATTAATTCGTCTATCATAATTGTCGTTAAATCGGGCTGCAAATGTGCCAGAGGAGCTCTCAGAATATCTCCAACAGTGAAGATAATGTTCGAAAATCTATCTCGAGAGAAGTGGACCTGCGTATCGCAACTTCAACCTCGATAATGTAGACGTGGAACTGACATCAGACAAGAATAAGATCGCCATTTTATGTTTATAAAAACCAACGTTCTGAATCTGACAACATTAAATACTAAATTTTGACATTCGATTCACAACCACTGTTTTTTATCTACTAGTAGCTATCCTCGAATTTAAATTGTTAAATTGGATTGAGATTCACATCTGTGGAATGTGAATGAAAATTAACTAAAATTCAATATATTTTATATTAATCGATAGATAAATTGAACTTTATTCTATTAGAATAGTAAAATTACCCATTCAGTGATTGTTTGTTTGTTTCACAGTTAAAAAAGCAATGAATGTAGGTATGTCCATTCTAGTAGAGAACGCGAAGAAAACCATTTTTATCACATTTAAAGGCAAATTGTCAATTTTACTAGTCGAATACTTTTTGTGAACTGTCAAATTTTATTCACATTCCGCAGATGTGGAACGCAGTCCACATTCATGTGACCAAAACATTCGGCGAGAGTTTAACCTCTGACAAATGAAATTCGCCGATATCAGCGACTAGATAAGAAAGTTGCTGTGAATGAAACGTCATAACTGGCGAATATTCGATCGTTCGTATTAGCAGTTCGCTGAGCTGTAAATGGATCTTAAGGCTTACTACACATAACAGATAGAATAATGGGATGCTCTTCGCTATCTCGCAATACAGAACTCCGAACAAAATGGCGCAAAGGCGTTGTTGACACTTAACATTTACAGAAAATAAGAGAACACCTGTAGCAACACTTAAAACTCTATTTGTATTTGTTTACCATTTAGCTTGCGCAAATAATGAAATACGCGCAATGTGCACGATGGCACGGAGTCTTAATCCCTTCAGGCTTTATTTGAGTTCGTTCATTAGCTGATGTATTTAAAATGCGTAGGAACATGTTTATGTGTATGTACGCATGTCATTGCCAATTGGCATGACGACATGATTTCATATTTTTCCAATCAAAAGTAAAATTTAATTTATAGGTACATATCTAAAAACGATTGAAGCTACATTAAGAAATTGGTGCAATTTTGTCTAGTGCACCATTATACCCTTATCATCAGCAATTTTGTTGATTAGGGTATGAGGACTATTATTTAATTAATTTATTAACTTAAACTCACAAAAAGGATAAGTACACACCCTATTGCGTTGTCATATAAAAAAGTATTTTGCACTCAAATTAGATAGAAATACTTTAAAATTATTACAAAACTTACTTTTGTTTAGTATAAGCTAGTTATTGACAATTTTTGTAACGTTTTTTCTTATGCTTTAACCGGTAACACGATTTAAAGAACTGGTCCTGATGGACATTACAACAAGACTATATTTTCTGATGTAGTAGCAGTGAATGGTGCAATTTTCTAGAGTGTTATTGAGCCTGCGCTAAAAGTACACAAAGAGTAAGGCATACGCCAGCTGTTTATATCATAAAAAAGGATATGAATCACAAATAACAATAACAAGTAGAAGATGCTCTTAAATAAGAGCAGATGGCAGAAGAAGAATGTAGTGGTAGCAAATGTCAGTGAAACCAACTGTTACTTCTACTTGTTTATATGAAATTCTTCAGGTTCAAACAGTATCGTTTGGAATCTTTTTTTTATATTAATTTCTTAACCGAAGGCAGATTTTAAACTATATGCATCCATGATTTGATATGATTTCTATATGAATAAATGTTTATTGCAATTACTGATAAATTTCACAAGGAAATAGGAAGGAATCCAAATTTCAGAGAAATCAGACTCAACAGGTCCATTTTAAAACTTCTTCGATGTAGTGGTGAGCAACTCTCCGAAACAAATTTTACCCTTTGAACAAGTTGCTCGAGGATGTGTTCACAAATATGTTTGGATCCGTCTGACGTGCGGATCCATTTGACATTCATTTCTATCCGTTGCTTTAGCTAAGATCATTAAATTAAATTCGTCAAACAATATTTTATGCTGAATCTCATTTCTGCGATCACAGAACAGACAGAATAATGAGACATTTACTGTGATCTGCAGGGAATATCTTTCACCGAAATTAGCTGAAAATACCTTCGGTTGATGTTCCGTCATCTAATTGATGTTTAAGGGTTAAGAGTGACTCGAATTTCTGCGATTTAACTACGGCGTATGTGCAACAAAATTTTCAAAGAAATTTTCAGTTCGAGGGCGTATGCGGAACATATTCCTTTCGTGAAATTTGATTCACGATTTGAAATTAGATATCCTTATCGTCCAACCATGAACAACAAAATCAAAGTTTCATTTTTGACGGAAGAGGTAATGGCGTCGGTTTTTTGGGATGGCGACTGAATAATTGTGGAAGAATATTCATTTTGTTATGCAAGTTCTGTTCCCGTACAAGGAAATGTCATACTTTTTTCTCAGAAGAGAGTGTTCACAATATGTCAAATGACTATATGTATATTTTTACCTTTTTAACGTGAAACGCTTTCGTTAACTTTTTCATAATTTTACCAGTGAATTTCACCACAATTTTTTTTTCATTGAAAAACCTAGAAAACTCATCAAATGGCAATGCCATTTCTCATTGGTAAAAAGGAATATTCATACTCAAGAGAGAATTGAATTTCTTAAGTCCTTAAGTACATACTTATACATGTGTATGTATATGAACAAGTGGAAAAGAAACGAGAAAAAAACCTAAACACTCAACAACAACTCAATTCACGCCATGAAGGTGAGAAAAAGCTCAAGGTGAACAGATTTATTTTTATGTTATTTCGTGAGGGGAAATGTTGTGTTGAGGTGAAATTAAATCGTTGACCGAAAATTGGTGAATTAAAATAGATTTGAACTTGAAGTAATAAAAATCAGCGCGAAAGTATTGCCTTTGTGCACAGTAAAATAAATAGTACCTTATTTGAACAGAAAAATCGTATTGCCTTTTGTTTTTCAATTGCTTTTAGCGTTTGGCCTCTGACTTGCGTCTGGCAAACGTTGAGGATATACATATCTAATTTGGTCTTCGGATGCAGCATTAAATTTTATGAGCTATAACATAATCCGTATATTTTTTAAAAAAATACTACTAACCCAATTAATGATCTTATCTCTTGCGAGCGTTCGATAAATATCCAAGAGTGCTACTTTCATGCGAAAGCTTTTCAGCCCTTGGAACACGGAATAACATTGCTGGGTCCTTTTATGCGTGCAAAAATGAATAACGTGCACAACACGTATAGCTGTGAGAAATTAAGTATTGACCCTTTATGGGCTTATGGCCTAATATTTATTTAGTTTTTGATATTTATTTTTATACAATATTTTACAAACATTCCTTTTATTTTAGTGAAGAAATATATTATTTACTACAAATAAGAATCGCAAAAATCCTTATGTGCATCTAAATTCTCAACACAAAGAGGTGGATCTGACCTGACAGTTTGTAAGCTACTCACGTGATTTGATTTTAATTCTTATAGGTCAAATGATCATTTCGCTTTATCGACTTGTAATATGAGCGTTACCTTCAAAATGTTATCTCCTTCTTCAAGAGGCTCGAAATCAAAAATAGATTTTGGTATAACAATACATACCCACTAATGTACTTAAAATAGGTACGCGTGACTCTTAAATATGAGGAAGCACTTTCGTATATGAGTCATTCTTTCAATTTTATCGTAAAATTTAAAATAAATTTTGTACGAGTGTCCTAATCTTCAAGTTACACTCAACTACATAAGCAGGTACTGACTCACTCATGGTGGGTACTCCAAATGTTTATTTTTAAATTGACAATCGGTTTTAATACAAATAAAATGTCATCAGTAAGGCATCAGCACAAAAATATGGTCAATAATAACCAAAAAGGTTATAAAATTAAGAAAAAGGATCCTTAAATTGAGCAGGTCAATGGCGGTGGACACACTGGAGGATAAGGGGACATGCTTGTGTCAGAATGGATATTCCAGAAGTCGGTGGATGCCCGTTCCATGTGACCTATAAGGAAAACGCAAAAGACTTCACTTCGGCCCACTATTGGTGAATATGATGAAATCCTACCCCAAGCAAACTTGTATTGCCCTCAATAGCATGTTGTGAATTCGACGTCCTTTTTATTCCTCAATGCAAGATAGTTATGATGGGAAGTAATAAGGAAGAATTTGCCAAAAATGTTTTATATGTATTTATGTATGTACTTCGCTAAAAAAAAAACAACACAAAAGGTGTACCCAAAATCCCATGAGACCTCTCTGATATACATCTACAATAATAAAGGCTCTGATTAGGCCACTTAATTGAGTGTTCTTATCGTATAGCACCGTCATTGACAATGAAATACTGATAAAACGGTAATATTTATGGTAAAATCTATACAGAAACCATTTAGCTATCGGAGGATTCTTATCATTTGTAAAGTAAGTATAAGCGAACTTTACGGTATACCACACAAATTTTATTTTCTGTCGAGTTAGTTAGTACATTGTGGAATGAGCGGTTGTATCGAAGGGTTAATCGAATTCGTTATTAGTTAGTGCAAGTTCGTTGTAGTGCAATTGTTTTGGATATAATAAGAACCCCAATTGGATCACCTACTAGCAACGTAAGTTAAAAGCTTTTGTACAACAAAATGTAGCGATTTATGTTCAACTGTGTGTTCTGATGTTTTTTCGTGTTTTTTTAAAAAAAGCGTCATCTGAATTAAAATAATTTCTGGATAATCTCCAGACTTTTTTGTCTTAGTTTTATGTAATCTTATCGTTGACTATGGTGAATGTGAAGCTAATTGCATGCACACCGCTTTAGGTAGCACTTTGAACAATAACGATCGTAATCAGTTTAAGCGTGACTAGTCTAATGATATGTGTTTATCTTTAGCTACTTGACGGTCGGTTTTTTTTTTTTTATATCAACAGTACTAATGTAATCTATTCCGAAACACACGAGGGGTTAAAAACGATATTTTTAAGTGCAGAATGACGCTTATCGAATATTTTGAAGACAAGTTGACAACAAAATCTTATTTAGGGCTCATGTTCTGTTTTCAATTGTTAAAATTAAACTACTGTATTTTGCCGTTAAGGCCTCTTTGACATTTATTTTGAAATTCTGAAAAAAATTCTAATGAAAGCAGGGGCCTAACCTGGATTAATTCGTGTATTGAGTTACTTTTAATGGAATTGATGGCAGGCATATTTTCAATTTGAAAAATTCTATTGTTCCCTCATCAATTTCGCACTTTTGCACAATTCGTTGCTTTTCCGCGAATAAGCGAATACTTCTTGCAAACTGTCAAATTTCATTCACTTTCCTCATTTGAATGATCAGAACATTTGCAAGAGTTCAACCTCACAATATTTTTTTTCTTTGATAAATGTCAAATGAAATTCGCCACTAGATAGATGATGAATAAAATGCCAAAATTTGCAAATATTCGTTCGTGTAAGATATTGACAAGCCACTCATCTGGAAACACTACTGTCGAAAGCACATTGTAAACGCTAAGGTATAAGGTCTGTTTCCGTAATTTTTGCACTAAAATTCGCAGCCTGCCAAATTTGTGGCAGGGGTTAAATTCTCTCCGAAAAATTATGGGAGCGGGTTGAACAAAAACTTTTTAGACGTCATTTTTTTTTGTATTGGTTTACTTCAAATTATTTTGCCAGCCAACAACACAACTATTTGACAGAACTCATATTTTTTCCCAAAGAAAATTCTTAGAATAATTCGCAGCATGGGAAAATGTCATACTCTCTCGTGAGTTCTCTCTTTTGTGAAATACTACGAAACTTTGACGTACGGGAACAGGAATTTTTCGTAAAACTTCGTAGATTTTTGTATAGTTTAGATATACATTCTTACCAATACAAAAGTTAGTGACAAAATAAAATCAAAGTTATCAATTTCGTAAGCGTTTGTGAGTGGAGTTTTGTTTTTATGGTAACATATTTTACTGTTAATACTTCACTCTAAGTGACAGATTATATTGAAAAACTTTGACCAATAGAGAAAGTAAATTTATTTCAGCTCTGTCTTATGCAGTGGTAAAATGGTGCAAGGATTAAGAAGAGAGTTCATAAAAACTAAGGAATGTCATGTCTTACGGACATGACAATACTTTGGTATTGAGTTTTTCTTTCATATTCATTCTTCTTCTTTAAGTATCAATTTGAACATCACTAACTGTAAACAGCTGAGAAGAAGCTTTCAAAAAGCTCTAAGCTTCTTCATTTCTAAATACACTTGACAATAAAGCTACAGTTGCACCAAGAGTGTATTATGAAGGTGGTTGAGTGTTTTATTTTTCTTCGATTTCTTGCGCTGGTCTCAAAATCAGTTTTAATCCAACAATCGAACGTCGCGCCGTGCACAGTGATAAGCGTATAGTGGATTATTGTTGTTAACTGTTGTGTAGTTAATGGTGAGTGGCGATTTTGACGGTATTACTCTTTTGGCGCAGTACTAAATTTGTGCATAGGTTCCTGTCTTTTTTCGATATTTTCGTGATTCCAATGCATGCAATATATTGTATGTAGTTCTTTGAGTGGTCACCTTGTGAAATTGTGAGTAGAGACATATCTAGAGTGCATTGTGACAGTTTTTACGACGCAGGACTTGTACTTTCTAATGCATATTGAGTAATAAAGGAAAAGGATCCAAAAGCTTAAGTTGTTTACATATGTATAATATAAACTTGGTTTGTTTTCACTCAATATTTTGTTTTCAATTGAAACATGTGCTTAACTTCCTTCCGGTCTATTTTGGTAATGTATTTCAAGTGCATGATATCTATCAACATTTTCTTGATGAAATTCGCTATTTATAGGTTTTATTTTGTAAAAATATGATTATTTAACACAAATCAGTTTGGAAATTGTGTAGGGTAAGGAATGTTTACATTTTAAGTTTGAGTGTTTTTCATTGATTCTTGAGTGCATTTCAAAAATAAATCTGGAAGCATGACAATTCAGAAAGAAGCGGACAACAAGTGATTCATGATGCGAATGTCAGTAAGATGATGGAATTTAATAAATTTTCCTCTCAGAAGTTGAATAGAAATATAAACAATTAAACGAAAGTTGGCAGTGGTTATTAATTCAAAGCAAATGTGTATATAACATAAACACAAAATGGAGCTTTATCTTTACTCAACTAATTACAATTGCATGTCCAGAATTTGGCTTAGGATAACGAATACTGTGACAATTGTTAGTGACTTCATGGCAGACAAATTGTCAAGAAAACAATCCTTGAGCAAACAGCAGGTGCAAACTAGTTGAATTTGGCTGGATAGATGTCCCATAAAATGTATGCTAATAACGCACCAAGGTATAGCCGTTACATTTTGAATTCTGTGAATAAGAAACACTTATGCCTAAAAGTAAGAAGCTTCTCACAGACTGATCATAAATATTACAACTGTGAGGCTAGAAACGTTTGCTTATCGAATATTGTTTCACTGTGCGTCCGTATACTGAAGAATATCTGCATGTTTGTGAACAGTCTTATCGCCAGCAAATAGTTCTCGCATTGCATCACCGTAACCATAGTCATAGCTTGCCAAGTAACGCTTTTATTAAGCCTCTTCAGACTACCAAGGAACCTTTATGAATTCGCATACGAATGTAGTTTAAGGCATCTATACTGCTTCTAACCTCACTTCTGAATATACATGAACATCCAGTTCAAAAGCAATTGGTGCAGGCCAATGAGACTGGCCTTAATATGTTCTCCAGGACATTTCACTGTCCCCTATATGTAACTTGGAATGCCCTTCTATATTCCAAATAAAATGGTTAGTTTCTGATCAAAACAAGAATACCTTTCACGATACAACTTCCATAGTTGAGGTCTTTTTGGGCTTCAATTCGGAAGTCAATTTTTACTCAGTTTAAGGGGATAACACAGCAGTTAGGGTAGTCTTTCTTTAATCCCTGCTTAGTCTCTGTCTTAAACCCACCATGAATTTTGATAAATCGTGATTCTAGTACGAAGTCAATAGAAGTGTAGTAGAGTAAATATTTAAATTACAGACAATTTGGGTGTCAGAGGATACAAAACACGGAAAGCATGTAGTGAAATATAATTTAATCAAAGGCCAACTGAGTTTCAAAACAAACTCTCTGTGTATCCCTTTTCCCATTTTATATCACGTCATAACTTTGACCATCGTAAGCTTACATTAACATTCAATCCATGATCGAGGCTATTTGAATAAACATATCGAAATAGACCTACCTAGCCGCCTTTGTTTACAATAATTATCCCATTCTTGTTCTGTAACGACTATTGTTAGCCAATCTTTGTTTCACTATTTCTTTATTCGAGATTAATATTAACTTAACCTTGAGATTAATAATTTACCAATTATTACTTGCGAATCAGTTGTTTGAAAAAACTCAATCTTGTAATAGATTTTCATGGTCGAATCTTACGATAATGCAATTGCAACAGAACTTTATTGAAAATACTAATACAGGATGGGTCATAACCGATTGGGTTTCTGGTTTTGAACTAATGCGTTAAGAAAACTATAAATTTTGTTACATATTTCTCGCATTTACATTCGATAAAATTATTTTTTGGCCCATTTATATTTAATTCAAAATTTTGATTTCCAATTTGAAGTCGATTAAGCAAAAAATATTGGCTTTAATTGGTATCAAAATGAAGCTAATTAATTGTTAAATTTTTTTACAAACAAAAATACTAAATTCTTATCAAAACTTTTCTTTAAATCTGATTTTAGTATTTCCCTGATCAAAATCGATTTTAATGAACAGCTGATCCTCGTTTCTATAATTTGGAACACAATCGTTTCACTGATGTGTTCATTTCTCATTCCATTCTCATTTTCCAGTTTTGCTTTCAATGATCATTCTGACCTCAAAACCTATGCTTTGTTGTTGCCATTTCCTTCCATTTATAGCAATTTTTCAATGATTGCTACAACTGACTTGTCAAAAACATGAAACCACTGTTCCACTGATTTGCTCCAATGATACATTTGAAGGAAGTAATATTATCTGGCTGTAATACTTGTGTTTTTATCCCAAAATGTCAAATGATACAGCATCATACTGCGAATTCCCTTATAATCCAACGTAAGTGATGCTTATGCAAATGACTTTTGCATCATGACACTTGTCGATGCTTTGTTTGTTTTTGTTGGAGAAGTGGAACTGTTCACAATGCGTTTTGAAATAGTTTGCATTGGCGCATTACCTTTTTAGTTTGAATTCTGGAATGGTTGCCATTGCGGTATGATGGCAATGATGAGATCTGGAAAGTATACTTACTTTTAAAATGTTTAAAGATTCGATAAGATTTATACGTATTTTTATTTTTGAGAATTTGCTTTAGACTCGCAGCTTTTTGGTCCACCCTGTACAAATTGTTGTTCGTTGGCGAATCATGAATCATAAATGAGAGATGAATTGAGTTGCTCACTGGAACTTTTTATATTTTATTGTTCAGTCTAGATAAAGAGCAAAAAGGTGAAATTTAACTAAATATACATATGTACGTACTCGTATGAAGGTACTATTTTGATCCAAACTACATGTCTTCATCGTAATTACAAGCAGGAAATATATAAGGATATATGTATGTTAATGTCCTAAACCGTACATAACTTTTAAGACATTTTTGGCTGATGTATTTAAATTTTTTTGTTTCATCCTTTAAAAGGTCTACTGTCACATTTTAAATACGTTGTTTCCAACAATTAACTCTGTAGATTGTAAATCATAACTTTTGGGTACAATGGACTCTATGTGAGCCGTTTACAACTCTTTCAACCTAACCTAACCCATTTGATCATAAATTCTGATTACAATAAAGTTTCTCTATCCAATTTAATGTTTGCCCACTAAATGTAGAACTATAATGGAAGAATTAATGTGTGAATTAGAGTGTGTGTACATAATCAGAATTTGGTATTTTAGGACATATTAGCTTTCTGCCAATTTTTTTTGTATTTATAAAAATTGGCAATCAACTGGGGAGAGTTCTACAACCATTATGGATCATATGTATAAGGTGGAACAGTTTAAGTGTTGATTTCTTTTGGGAATGCGAAGCGCGCCGAGTAGAACACCATCTACAAATGGCACGACTTAGTACTTGTTACCTAGTATTTGTCCAAAATCGGCAATGCAGCTCGTTTGTTCAACTTTATTGCAAGAATTGAATTTTGTTAAAAATAGGTCTTAAAGGCGCTTTGGTCGTCTCCTCGCAAGTTCCTCTTTAATCTCGTCATGATATCGAACCGTTTTAGCTTTATAGAAAGACAAACGGCTTAAACTTTTACTCTTTGGATGGTTGTGGTCCTTTTCGAACATTTTTTCGCTGCAGCTCGGATGGAAATATTGAGAGTACATTTAGCATCAGACACTTGCAATAAGTGGCTCACATATTCGTATTCATTCACAAGAAGTATTCGCTGGGTTCACATTTTACTGCATCTGCATCTCATAAATCGAATCTAAAACGAGCTTCCATTCACATTCATTGCAAGAAATGATTATCTAACCTTACAATTTGCTGCCTGGTTCGTGCGATTTTCTATTTCCTCTCATAAAAAAGGTAGCCTTTGTTATTTGTACTTTCAGTGGTTTGGGTTTTTTACCTACTTTTTTAATCAGGCTCGTGAATCACTTGTACAATTCCCTGCTTTTGTGAATACTCTGATTGAATGAATACTTTGGTTTAACGAATCGCGCTTTTTGGCAGTTGTGCCTCGTATGAATACAAAGAAAATTTTGCATAACTTCCTGTTCCTGTTCAGCTGTTAATCTCTGTGTTCATTTTATGTTGACACATTTTATATTATACACTTAATCTCTAAAAAAAAGATTGTTAGTGATGTAATATAGTGAGAGTTCAACCTACTATTTCGTGCACTCTAAATGTTTAATGTTTCCGTGAAAATTTTACTATCGATCCATTCATATAAAGACAAGCTAGAAATTTTGAATAAATTATTGCAATCTTCTCACATAATATGCCATATATACATAATCGCATACGTAATTTAATAGACCGGCAGATGGATGCTTTAAAATTTATGGGACCGGTTTGAAAGAAAACTTTCTCATCTTAACACATAATTGGCTTATTAAAAATCATTTGCAGACTACTGGAATGTATTGGTGGGTAATCTTTATCTTGCGTGCTTAGTTAATTTTAATCAAAGATTGTAATCTACGTTCCAGTATTCCCACCATCTATCGGTTGGTTCCATAAACAAGTGTTGGAACCGCAGTACCTTTCTATTTATGCTAGGTTCGATACAATCTCTGTCCTTAATCGCGTTAAAATCTCATTTGAATCGGAAACACCCTTAGTTTAGAGGTTTCGTGACAATTTGTTGATCAAGCGACGCAAGCATAGTTCTATGTATAATTTACAAATATGCTCAATCTACACTGCAAATATGTAACTGACACAAATGATAAGGTATTGTAATTGTTTTCAAAATATTCCAGGACTATCAGCAATTAATTTTTAGTGTTCTAATCTATGTTGGACCCGACGTAGCTGGTTTATTGTTCAAATCTATATACATAGCTGCCCGATAATAATTCCAATATCAGGTCCAATATCCTTATTTATTTATTTACTAATTCGTTTTACAGAAAATACTAAATAGCTTTCTTTGCCCACGTTTGATAATATCTTGTCATGAGTAAGCCGTGTTTTTTAAACTTCCGCAGCTGGCAGTTCATTTGAACACTCCGCAGCAGGTTATTGGCACTTCAATGTGTATACCCCGAAGTTAGTACGTGTGACTTTAGCTGTCAACAAAATATGTGTTCGTGGCTATGTTCATGAGTTATAGCTCTTTTTATGTTTCTTTAAACGTCCTCTTTTAATCTTAAGCTTCCTCAAATGTACACTAAAATGGATGATTCTTCTTTTAATGAAACAAAAATGATTAAAGCTTTAAAAATTAGACTCAAAGGTTCTCTGAAAATTGTAAATAATGTCCATTGTTTCCTTAATTCTTGTATTCAGGATTGTGTTTATTTAGATTCGGACCAAATGTCCTTAACGCCTTTCCAGGATGGGAACCTGAGTTGAATCTTTGAAAGCTCCTGTGTTGAGGCAATTATGGGATGCTTCGTAAGCATTCAGGCAGGGCTAATGATTTTTAATGTCTGTAAGAAATCAGCTTTATTTTCAGAAGAAAAGATTGCAAAAAAGGGTTCAAAACTCTGTCTATAGACAATTCGTTCGCTGTGCTTTATGCAGGAGCTACATACCATGGATCAGAATGTCACTTACTATAGGAGAGTTGTCAAAAGCAATTCGAGGTCCAAAGTGGTGTACGACAAGGCTGTAGTCTTTCCCCGATTCCTTTTTCTTATTACTGATTAGCGACGTGCTTCATGCAGCTCTGTCTATGGGTGGTGGAGGGATTCGATTGAGTCTATCATACATAAGTAGAGCCTGAATTTTGCAATAGAGTATATTCTTATCCCGAACCTACAATTTTTGAAATAAAATTGATATGGAAAGTCCCACACGATCCCAGAGAAACGTATTTGCACATGCACTTAGTCCAGACCGAAATTAATTGTAATCTATAAGCATGCTTATCACAAATCAGTTATTTATGTAAATATTGCGTTTCGTCATGATACAGCCATTACAATTTAAAATCACTGTCATCAGAAAGAAGAAAAATATTTCCTACTTAAGGCAAATGTGAATCATATTTTGTTCATGCAATCAACGTCAGAAACGGTGGTTACATTGTGATCGGTTAAACAGTCAACCATCCCGGTACACATAAGTCACTATGCAAAATAATATTACTCAGAACCACACAATTGTAATCTCTCTGTTGAATCCTTTATGGACTTTGATTATTCAGGCTTTATTCTTTACAAAATCCAGCTCTTTATTAACTGCGCTTTAAGCACCATAATCCAACCAAGACAAGAAAATTGCAATACCATATGT
This sequence comes from Chalcosyrphus nemorum, assembly GCA_949716465.1. Lineage (NCBI taxonomy): Eukaryota > Metazoa > Arthropoda > Insecta > Diptera > Syrphidae > Chalcosyrphus > Chalcosyrphus nemorum. The sequence continues at coordinate 4,014,201 of OX454332.1, forward strand.
TGTTAAAAAAAAGAAAAGAAAAACAATTCCAGATTCAATTAAATTTAACATGCGCATTAAACCTCTCACTGCCATTGACCCTCCTTATGGCATAAACATTTCAATTCGCAGTAGAAGGGTTAACCTCGTTTAATATCATAAAACAAAGTTGTATTAAAAAAAAATAAAGTTTTAACACATTTTCAATGTACACCGAGAGAGATAGGTGCTCTGTCTACACTTGAACTCTGTTCTGGCATACGTTGCAATGTTTTTTACTTGCACCTATAGTATACCTACGAGTAAAGTATTGTGTTCATGAAAAAAAAACAATCTCGAGATAACAAACAATTGTCACATTACGATGAAGAGAAGCTTGAAAAAGTGCCTAAGTCTGCCGACTTCCTCTGCCTGCAGTCTTCAAACTTTATATCTGAGTTCTACAGGGTCACAGTTCGAGGTGACGTCAAAATTGTTGATCTAGTCCGAATCTATTTTCACTCAACATTTTGTCCTTACAATTTGTATCTGTAAACTCAATCATTGTGCAATAATATAGGTACCACCGACTGGGGCACCCAGCAAATAATCTATCGATCGCATAACTCTCCCTCGGTGTCTAAATAAATCTAAAATTTCAATAATCTAGGTGAAAAATATAGATGGCCTACAGACAGACAGATGGGCAAACACATTACATTGATTAGAATAAGTCCTATCTGACTGATATGATTTCGAGGGCCAGAAGCTTATCACGTATTCCTATTCACTGTTTACGTATTCTGAATAGCGACTGCTATAAATGGCGTATCTATTTGGCCGTGCAGTTAAATTTATTTACAGAAATCCGTAGCACAGTTTATTATATATGCTTAATCCAAGTATTACATCATATTGTCTTTCTCTAATCAGTTAACGCTGTAGATATCATACTCTTCAATGACATTCGACATAGGCGATTCAACTCGACGGAATTTCCATTCAGTACATACGATTTACCAATTGAATTGATGCTGAATATTAATTAGAAAACAAAAAATTATTTGTCCAGTTTTCTTTGCTCTGACGCACAATGGACGTTAGATCAATTTTTGATTCTGATCGTGTGTCGGTATCTAAAATTTATTGATGAATTGGTCATTGCCTATTAATTTCATAGATCTTCTGTTTTTGATGATGACAATGGTTCTTTTTTTTTTTTTGAAAAGAAAAGTGGTTTTAAGGATCACTTTTTGTTTCTACACCCAGTACCTTTGAGTTCACGGTAATTTTATTTCCAGAATAGAAACTGAAGGGTTTTTGGCTGACAAGTTGTGTCTCCCATTAGAGAGAAGCAGATCTTTCTTGCATCGCATTCGCATTCGAATATATCTAAATACATAGGTACATACTCCCTCTACATACACTCTCGCTAAATGTGTCCCAGAATTGAAATGAGTGAAATTTGAATCTCGTCTTATATACATCTGTCAATTATTTAGTGAGACATATTAGCTTTGTTCAGTGACTGAAAAGTAGCACAGCACAGAACAGAACAGCACAAGCTTGTGCAAACTGTCAGAACAGATTAGAACAGAAAATTACAACCTTCTGAACAAAGCTATTAGGTAGCTGTCATATGTTATGAATAAATGGGCGCGTTCGAAGGTAGATTTATTTTCCAAATGATTACCTACCTAGTTATTGCTATTGAAAATTATGTTATATGATATTTTTTCAACCGATAAAAGCTTGCATATCAGTCCTACTCAATTGAGCGAATCCTACTCAGGAGCATTCTTTACCTCATACCGGCAAAATAGCAATGCGCATCCGGAATTATTTTGATGAAGCTATTGTACAGTCACCAGGTTCGTTCGCATACCATTCCAAAACAGAAAATTTTACGAATTTTTACAAAAAGCTGTTGGAGTAGAGAATTTTGATTTGCGCTCAAGAGAGATTAAATTTTTCCTCCTCTACGAATTTTAGTGCAAGATATTTCTATAGACTGTTTTGTAAGAACTGTCAAATCTGTCATATGAGTGTATTTTTAACTTTTTCGTGCTCAACTCGTTCGATTACTTTTCCTTAATTGTACCTCCCTCGAGAGAATTTTACCCCACTCTTTGAAATTTGACAATCTACGAATTTTAGTGCAAAGAGTACGCAAGCGAAGCTAGTGTTTACCTTGCTCGAAGGGGGAATAGTGAAGCAATTTTTGACAGTCACGTGTGTCAATCGACAAATCAAAAGAGAGTTGTCTAGGTGGGCCTACCTCTAGGGACTTGGAATTTTAATGTGCCCCATGACACCGAATGGATCTAAAAGAAGCAGCTGATTTCATTGAAACAAAGAGGATGTAGAGTATTTTGTGTGTTGCTAGTGTTTATGCAGGAAAACTGAATCAAAATGGATTCAAAAAGATATAAGCTAACAATAATTGAACTTAAGTTTCTTATTTTGTTTTTTTTATTACTCTTCGGGCGTATGAGCCATAAAATACATCAACCCCCGTTTCAAAATTATACTACGTGATCATTCGGCTTAAAAATCAAAATGGAAATCGTAACCTTGTTTAAAATAATTATTTTGGCATCTTTTTTTTTGTTTTTGTTTAGAAATCTGTTCCTTGTAGATTCATATTTGGGTTTCTTAATGTTTATCGATTAATGATTATTACAGTCGCATTTAGTCGTTTCTATTATATATTATTTATTGACATTGACAACGTTGTATTCTGTTAAAATAAGCAAAAGGTCTATTCACAATTGTATTCGTTCGATAAAATTTCATACCCATTCCTTCGACTGCAAGTGATCATTGGATTATCTAAGTGTGGGTCATCGGACGCATGTGCCTTTTTATTTCGTAATGCTATACGCTATGGTGTCGGCGAAATTTAATTGCCAACTCATAACATAGTTATGAGATTATGAAAGAAGAAGAAAAAAAAAAAAAAAAACCGTTGGTAGTTCCCATTCGAAGTAGAGATATAATAATTCGTGGATAGGTTGCCTGTTTCTCAATTGTAAATAGCAAATAGAAAGCGAAAGTAGTTATTTTGCTTTGAAATTGTCTTGTTTTCTCTTCTCCTTGTTTTTCTTTATCTTATTTATTTATTTATCTTTAAGTGCTGCTGAAATGAATGAATGAACACGATAATAGGGTTTTTTTTTTCGCCGAAATTTTACCTTTCGATAGCAATCAGCTTATTCACAATGCCATCGTGTATAACAATCTCTATTTTTTTTTTTTTAGAAAAAGTTCGGATAAGCCTATAAGTATTGTTATTGTAAAATCGTGGCTTAGAAATGTAGGTAATGAAAAAATTGCTTGTCATTAAGTGTATATGACTTGCCATTTCAATTTCACGTGGTAATAGATTTAATTGTATTTAGTTCATATCAGTAGCACGACGTTGCGTTCAAAATGCTTGACTAAAATATTATCGCTGGCATTAGTTAATATTTGAATCTAGAATTGCATAAAGTCAAGAGGAATCATGCAATACCAACGTTATATCATGCAAATTCACTTTTTAATCTAAATTGACATTTTAGATATGTATTTTCACTTTTCATCCAGTTAATGCTGACCGCTGTTGGCACTCAGTTAATAGCTGAGGTCAGTAAGAACAGGTTTGTTTTTTTCTGTAATGAGTCATGTTAGCCAGGCTGAATGGTAGGTATACTTGCATATTATTTTAAATGACTTTACATTCTAAGCAGGAGCAATACGTATGCAGACTGAATTGGTTGAACTTTTACCAGTCGTGCTATTAATAAACTAAAACGCAAAGGCAATTTGGCAGTTTATTTTATGGACTTGCGTACAGATATATTGTGTGGTAAATTAGATACCTCCATACATATCTATGTACATATGTAAACAAAGAGAAGATGAAAAGCATTGGCAGTTTCCTTTATTCGGCCAGAGAATGTATGCGAATATGAATGGTAAACAAATAGAAACTACTTTTTTATGTTGAATTTATTTGCTGGCAAAAATATTGAATTTTCCCACTAAATGTCTGTCTGTATAACTTGTAGGTATTGTAGAGAAATTAAGGGACAAGATGCAAGTTTAAAATACCTTAATGTTCTTATGTATGTCCTATCTGCTCAGCTTTCAAATGAGTGGAAATTATCTTTGCCTTCCTCTACTGTAGAGGAACTATAAGAGTAAAGAAATGACTCGTAGAACCTAAAGGAGGTACTATCATCATTTGAATTTGTTTGCTTGAAACTCTGACTATCTGGGTGGAGAGGAGATCACTTGTCACTTGGACAGAAAAAACTGTTTTTCCTCTCTGAGGGGGAAGTTGAAATCATATTCAGCTGAGTAATGAAAAAATAAAAACTTGGTTTTTTCTATCCATGTACACTCAAATTGTTGTCCGTGGATTTATTGACTGAGTGGAAATATATCAACAAAAATACTTCAGAAAAATAAATTAAGAAATAAGCATGTCATACTGTAGTGATTGTTTAATTGCATAAATGCATGGGGAATGAAGTGCATTGGTAGTTCCTTGGGTGTTAGTGGGGTTTAACTAGGGGAAACACTAGATTTCCCATGAACGTCATATCCGACGAGGTAGGTTTTTTTTTTTTAAAAAAAATTGAAAAGGGTGGTTTCATTTTAATGTTGCCGTTTCTTCAGTTTAGGCATTGCGTTAATCCGAATGAAGTTCATAGGAAGGGAAGTGTAGCTACGCACTTAATTTTCCAGAATGACGTTTATAGCCACCAGAAAAGTTTATAGCTCACTTCCAAAAGTGCGAATCCATTCGCTCTTACTTAAGAAAACTCTGCAGTCAGCTGGGCAACTTATGGAAATGACTGTACTGAAGGAAACTGAATGTACAATTTTGACACTAGCTTCCTATTGTTTCTGATTATTATAGTTCAGCCTTTACTTTCATTTCAATGTAGTCACTGTGTTAATGGGCTTGTTCCGAACTCTAGGCATACTTTTTGCGACATATTTGACATGTTTACTTTCTGATTTTACAGATCAAGTAATGTACATATGAATTGTGAATTACTTCCAAGCTTACAACGCATCAGTTTTGTTTCCAATAAAATTGTCCATGAAATTGGAAGCAAAATTTGGAACTGAAAATTAACTTAAAATTGGTTAATTTATTATTTATTTTGCCATTCATCAGCCTGTTTATTGTCTTCTCTAATTCGTTCAAGCTGTAGAGCACTTGGTAAAAATTCACTGATAATTTCGTGCAACGCCAGTTCACAAAACGCCAATGTGAACTCGGCATTACAGCTGGCAGTTAATGATGTAAAACGACTCAGGTCGATTCAGCTTATGCGGATCCTATTTTCTTGTTCGACAACTGTCACGGAACAAACTTCATCGCCATTCTATCAAATGAATTCTACACATGAATCAGCTGTTTTTGACAATTCGCTGTTTGACAAAGTAGAAAGAATTTTCTTACCTTCAAATTTAGTCAAATCAGTAACGTTTGACTGTCTTTAGAATGCGGAAATAAAATTACCCTTAAGAGGATCTGACGGAATGCCTATCGCGTCCGTAAATGGTCTGTTAAGAACAGATCTTTGTCGCTCAATAATTCATTCAGTGTGCTCTATCTGTCCAGGCAGCCAGAGCAGAGTAATCCTTATTCTAAAACGATGACCCAGTGCAGTGAGTTGGTTTTTGAACTGTTTGCCCAGTTCAGAATGACGTAACTGATACATTGACCTTTATAGCAAATACGATTCTGGGAATCAGGTGGAATTAATATTGGAGCTTAGGTATGTTCGTTTCAAGTAACAATAACAAATAATACTTTAGTAATCTGGCTAGTGAGCTCTCTTTATTCCTCCATTGCCTGAGGCAATAATTCTTAAGTATTGGCAACTCTCTACTTCCTATCCAAATAATTAGGTTGAAATTTAATCCTTGTTGTTGCTTATTGTTCTTGAGACACACTAATTGATATATTTCATAGGCCACTTTGGGCTAAAAACGTGCCCCTTTCCAAAACACATTCATGGAGAGTAAATTGTGCGCGACGTCATTACGAATGAAATGTATGAATGTATTTTGCAAGAACAAAATATTTACTCAATTAAAGACGACGCAATGTTTACCATTCTGCACTGATAAATAAATGCACGTCCAGAATAAAGCAATGTATGTATAATGTCACCATTTGTTCGTATTGCATTCATATCTATCGGACCAAAACCACTTTATTACATCTTCTTACCGGTATTTGGACATGGAAAATTACGCGGCTAGGTAAGGTACTAATCTTGCAATTGCCTGTAGATACCTGCGGTCAAAATCTTATGCTTCATGTGAATTTGAATTTCTTTCTCATCCAATACGGATCTGACCTCTTAGCCATGACGCAACTGACTTGCTGGAACCACGTTGTACGCTAGACATGCGTTAAAAACTATAATTACATACGTGTTCATGTATCTTATGGTCTGAGGTGCCAGTTTACTTGTTGACAGAAATTGCTCAATAGCACTGAGATGATTTTAAGCTTACACAAGTCATGAACTCTCATCCAGGGTAGCTGAATCATTTTATTCCACGTAATCTATCTATTATGACGGTTAAGTATCGGGCAGTATCGTACTGGTAGGTAATTGTTTAATGGTCTAGAAAAACGTGTTTCATCTTACCCCCTTTCCAGTCAGCGATTTGAATACAAGTGCAGCCATTAATTTAATCGTGCAATGAATTAGTTTATTCTTGTACATTGTACGTGTACGTATATGTATGTACATCTACTTATATCGGGTGTTTACATGTGTACCAACACCTCTATCTGTTGAGATAGGGCGGTTTTTCAGCTTGATTCTAGTAATTTTCGGAATTACTTTCCAATAGATAGTATAGTTAATCACTTATCGTTCTCGTATCGAATATGTCAGTCATATGGTCAAAAATTTATGAGTTATTTATCAAAAACAAAAAAAAGTGTTTATATTGCTTTGCACCGAAATAATTACACGCTCCATGATAGTGACTCATAATAATTTTTCGCTATTATATGTTTTCTTTGCACTTTGATTTGGATTTTATTGTATGTATAATCCTGAACCTAGGAGTACAATAGAAAGCACTTCTGTTATCAGTAGAAAAATATAAAATAATAACTTGCATTAGATTACACTGTGTTCCAACTAAGTGCATGTTCCATTTAGTTAAAGGTCATCGATTGTTTTTGTTTGCATTACGTTCATGAATGAACTACAATATCGATTGGGTGAGTGAGACATGATTTGTTTTTTCCTACCCACGCAATAATTTTTTTGTAGATGTATGCAAACATAAATACAAGAATTTGAATTTTGTAGAAGCACGTGTATGTACTTAGTTTCATTTGAATTTAAGAAAGATAGGACATCTGTTGGCTTGTTTTTAAATCACATATTGTTCCCAAATTGGCAGCTTTTTTGCGCCACAAAAATGTATTCAAACGCATCTCCGTGGTACGACTTAAATCGATTTGCATTTGCACAACGCCAACGTAGGGAATTATTAGCAATTGATTTTTAGTTTTGTGTTGGCGTTAATTTGAAAGAGATTGGCTACTTTTACACGTGGAGACACGAGACACCCGATAATCGAAAGTTTCTTTCACTTGAGGATGAGAAGTAATAGCGAGGGGTAGCCTCTATCGGCCAGGTAGAAGAATCTAAAAGACTTTTGTGTCTTTTCCTTTACCTCGTTCGTAATTGCATTCTGAAAAAGAAGGTGTAAAAGTGACACACGACATCAAAAGAGAACAAGGAAGTGTTGGGTGCCTCCGTGTGTAAAAATGCTCATAGATAACTTCGAGATAAAAATACAAAAATGTAAGATATTGAAGTAGATAGTAGCAATTATATCTCGCAATATTTATGTTTATAAAAAAGGAAAGAAAAATAAATAAACGATTTCGGGGTGGCTTAAATCGTGAAAATGGCACACAGACAAGATAAACCTTTTTATCAGCTCTCGTGCAATGACCTGAAAGTGTTTTCAGGTTGTGCTAGGCTATGTCCGATGCAGTGTAGGTATATTCAAAGGAGTCATTCAAATATAAGCACGGCAGTTCCGGCTAACAACCACTATCTTGACCCGTGATCTTCATTACTCATAGGGATGGAATATTTCAGATGTAAAACGTCATTCTGTTTGATTTTCATATTTTTTTCGTAACTATCTATCTCGCTTTTATTCCCATTCTAGTTTATGCCCAATAATACAATACTCAATCCGAATTGACTTCGGTTTCAATCTGCCCTATAAACGCTGTAATAGACATAACCTCTCAACTCCCGGGTACTCTGAAACGACATTGTGAATTGCGAAATTTGGAGCTTATGACAAAAGTTATTGTAAAGTCGGTGAAAAACTCTTTAAAGCACACACTTTGTGAATTGGGCATTACTCTGTCACCGACATAACATCGATATACAGAATTATGGCTGATCCTCTAAACAGGTTCCGATGCATTACGTTCGTTCGCGTACTATTTTCCACTAAAAGTCGTAGATTGTCAATTTTCAAGGAGTCGGGGCAAAATTCTCACAGAGAAAGCTAATATTACGAAAAAAACAATGACAAAAAGTTTGAAATTACACACATTTGACAGATTTGAGAGTTTTCACAAACCAGTCCAAAGGAATTTCCTGCACCAAAATTCGTAGTTTAGGGAAATTTCTTATTCTCTCGTGAGCAATCAACTCGAACAGCCTTTTCGCTCCATTTAGAGGGTACACAAATGAATCGAATGCCCTGTTACACGTTGTCCCGCCATCTAAAATCTTTTTCTTTCAAACTGATTTATCCTTTACCTATAACAGCCCTGCATAAAACAAGTTCAGGCATGTGAAGTATAGGTGGCGCGGGCTTGTTAATCAAAGAGGAAAAGCCGTCCCTTTCTCAGCTGGGTTGCCTAAATTGACAGCTGTCCCTCGATATGTAAATAAAATTTGTAAACAAACAATTTTTGCCGCATAATTTGTGTTGATCCTTTTGAGTGATTTTTGAATAAATATAGAATAAAAATAATCAATAATAAACGATAGTTTTCGAGCTTGTCATAGTTCTGTGTTTGAATTTTGTGTTTTGTGTCGGAAAAATTAAGAATTCAATTACTCCTGGATCTACACAAATGGGTCTTCCTTCTTGTCCATTCACCTTTAATTCTGGTTCAAACTCGAGGTAATTAGAATCATTTTGTTCTTTAAGTCAACAAGATCGGTAAAGATCCTACCTATGCTATGTAAGGAGAGTCTTTCGTCTTAAATTTCACTATGTGTTCGTTTTAACTGCTTTTCTAAACCTTCAAGTTGAGATTGTTACCTCAAATCAAGGGGCATTAGATTATAATTAAAAAAACTCATCACCACTCAATCATGCGGTTACTCATTATTTCTAATAGTAAATCTCTAACGTAAGCATAATGGAGCTATTAGTTATTGCAACTGAGGCTAACTTATCTTACTGGACACGACTAGCATGCTTACACTGAGAAGATGATCAAGGTGCATTAGTGAAAGTGAATTTGGCTGTAAATATGCATCTATTGCAACTCGTATATTCATCGTTAAAAAAAATCGTTGGCGCTACAGGTCAATGAGACGCAAGACCAGTCACCATATGTATTGTCGCGTCTACGAATGGCACTGGGGATCTTAGAGGCTTCTTCATGAGAGCAGTGAATTCTATGTTTTGTAGACATTCAGGGAAGAGGTGGTTGTGCCATTGTTGGCGGGTGATCCAATCAGTTACAATTCTCTTACCCTTCGCTTGATTCACTGAAAGAATGTTATCATTTATTAAATCGTTTGCAACTAATAAAACTATGACCTAAATAATGTCTAATTGAATTACACACTTCAATTATCCTTAAGTCATAAGTGCTTCTGAGACCCTATAGCGCAATTGAATCAAATTAACTGATAATGCAATGTTAATATGGGTTCAGTAGTGTTTACGTAGAATAAACTACTAATTTGCTACTCTCCCGCTTTCAATTGCTTTCAAATAAACACAAACAAAACCAAAAAGGTTTCGCAGTATACATACGTACATATGTACGTATTTATTTATGTCTCAAGAACAATGGATAAGTGGAATGGTATCATGTAATAATTGGACATAATGAAGAATTGTTTGATAAAATATTTTCCACAATAGGTTCGAGAGTTGTTGAGTTATTTGAAAACTTGAAAGCTTCCTTGTCGATAGGAATAGGAACTTAAGGGGGGCTGTGTAGTATAGCGTAACGTTGAAGGGGATATCTGTAGCCAAAGTGATAAGGTTTCTATGCTATTTAAGTGGCTTAAATAACGGTTTAAATAAGATTTCTAAATTCCTGATCCAGCATTTGTATTACACTCCACCGGCACGACGAAAAGCAAACACAGAAGTTTATTTTCCAGTAAACTCCACGTGGTACAGCTAGTAGTTGACCACGACCTTGGTGGCTGTTCGATTGACCCACTCCAATGTGCATAAGAAGGTCAAAAAAAAACAAAAGGAATAGCGCAATTAAAATGCCAATATATCAATTATGAAAAACGAACCTAGTCTTATGATGAGAAATGAAGTGTGGTACAAAAACGGGCAGTGCCGACTTGAAACTTCCGCTTTTAAATTAATAATACATGACTTTAGGTACAAGCATAACATTTTATTCTGGTACCGTTATATTCCCTTTTCGTTTCAGAAAAGCTGAAAAATGTACCACAAAGCGGTGGCATCACATTCCCTTACCAAACTACCCTTTAAGAATAAAAGGTAAACAATTAAACTACTGTGAAACCGTCAGTACGGTATACGGTATACCTCAATGTCATGCGGTTAATGACCGGAATTCACACCTGTCTGTCAGATATTCCAACAAGCGTAGGCTTATCGAGCAAAATCATAACAACATCAAATCCATAGGTTATAGGTCTTGGCCCACAAAACCAATCACGTGCTTTGAGTACAAAGTTTTGGACTCATTTTTTTTTTGTTTTTTTGTAATAAAATTTAAAAATCAATATTAGTCGGGATTGTAATTGACCGTATTAACATATGAAATTACACATCCGTCCATTCACAAACTTTAATGATAGCTTCTTTTGTACCTTCAAAGAGAAGAGTGATTGTAAGGTCAGGTTTATTGATTTTGTCATTCATTTTTCATCGACCTTCACGAGTTGCCATTGGTTTAAATATGTGTTTTAAATAAAAGTATCCTTATTAGCTATGTCCTGATAGCATTAGGCATAATGCAATGTTTTTTTAATGGTATTCAATAAATAATTTCATTTTATTATTAAACATGTGACGTGAATTAATAAAATTAAAAGGACATAGCCGCAAAAGGAAGCCTCTATTGATTTAAGTTACATTTGACTTATTTAGCGGTGTTTAATGGTTATACAGATAGAAATCCGTTGAACCCCTCGGAGGGCTTTTGCGTGCCATTTTCTTCGAACTTCTGCAACGCGTTCGAGCTTCCAATTTATTCCTAAAGAGCTCGATTCCTTTTCCACTGCTCAGCGCCACGTTTGCCTAGGGATTCTTTCTATTCTGCCTGCTTTGGGTGAGCAGATGGCAGATGGTGTATTTCGCAATGAAGTTGTCTGCGCCGTAGGGTGTGTCCAATTGTTATCGTCTCAAATTTGACAATTTGACTGTTGACAAGCCCATTCATTCAAAAATGGGCCTCGTCGCTGAATATAATTTTTCTACCGAAATAAGGGTCAACTTCCAATTGCTCGAGAGCCCAATCAGCAAACAAACTTTGAGCTTCTGGGCCAGTTGAATCTTGTGCGAGTGTATTCCCAAGTAATGACGTAAAATGCATCAAGTTGTGGTCTGCGAAAGTCCGAGTTCTTGTTCACGATCCGAACCTACTTTTTGTGGTATGTTCCCTAACATATGGAACGGCAACCGAATTTTTGACAGTTTACACATTGACTTAAAAGATAAGGAGCATTTTCTTACCTCTAAATCCAGTCCACTACCTCAAAAAGAAATGCCTTACTTTGCAGTCAAAACGGAATCTCTCGACCAATCAGAAACGTTTGACTATCCAGTCTCTAGAATGCGCAACGTGTCCATTTATTAAGAATTAAGAATTTAGGCTCCGCCTGTTTTCTATCACGAGGGGGCGGGGGAAGCTCACTTTGACTGTCTAATTTAGGTAGTCTATGATTGGCAAGCAAGATTAAATAAATGACAGTCCATTTGACAGGTGTACCTTCAAAAATATGGCCACAACCTGTCAAAGTTTGTAAACCTCTTTTAAGAACCATTACCACTACCCCCAATCGGTATCTGTACCTTAATTCTTCAGGCTTGTTGCTTCTCCACACTATTAAACTATGCTACGCGAAACATATCTAATTATACCTACTTTAAAGGTGCAATACGTATGTACTTCTTCACCTCGCATAAGTTGTAGCCGCAAACTAATTTAATTCGTTACTTCTTCAATCACTGTTCTTTCATTTTCTTCTTTCTTCTATACGCCCCTAAATTCTTTTTTTCTACTCGTATCAAATTATAATTTTCTCTTTAGTTTTAAGTCACATATGTATTTATTTCATAACATGCTACTTTTAAGTACTATATTTCTATGACAGATCCTCATCTTAATGTACAAGTTAGATACACCCTTCCGTAAAAGAAAACTATTCGCAGTTTTAAGACCCCACCAACTGATTTGCAAGCACCTCACATGTATTTTAAAGAAAATTTCATCATGTTTCTGACTGCTGAGTTGCATGCTTTAAATTAGTTTAATTATTCGTATTTCCAAGAATAGCGCATGGTATGCCTCAAATAGTAGACAGAATCGTTAAAGACATCGAAACGTATTGCATTGTTACTGCCTCATTACAAAGTTTCTATCGTCAATAGACGAAATCAATGATAAAAATAAAGAAAGAGAAAAACGCATGCAATCGCTTGAGGCTGTGCGATCTAGTACACATGTGGATGGAAAGAGGTCATTAATAAGCGATATTTTTTTATCTGCATTCAAATTGCACGAATTAAACGATATTTGTATTTGAGCGATTTACATGTTTTAGTTTGCAATTGATCTGAGCATTTATGTTTTCGAAAAGAATCTGTTTGTTGGATGACAACATCGTTTTACAAATTTTTTTTTAGACAGGTAGGGCAAAAGAGCTTATTCTTTATGTTCCACTGGGGGCTTAACATTTGCCAGCCCTCTAATTATCGCTTTAATACCTGCAGCTTATGTGAAATCGATTATACTTGAGTGATTAGACTACTATGGCCGGTAGTGTACCTTCCTACTGCAGCGCTTCTAAAATGATGGTGGTGGCTTGTGGTACGCAGTGCTTCCAAAGATGGCGGACGTAATACAGGGTGGCCACGGTGTTGTGGTAATGTGTTCGGTCATTGAATGGGAGGTTTGGCGATCAATTCCCGATCATGTCCATTCAATTTTCACAGTATTTAAATTAAATAATTCGCTCAGAAAACACTTAGTGTTTTTTAACATGAACGCGAAAAAAATACTGTGAATTACGAACGAACACAAAAATCACACACAACTCTCTCCCCAGTCAAATCGGATACCATCCATGGAGAATAAAAATTGGAACTGCCACTACACCAAAATCTTTCCTATCCCTTCTTCTCTCTTCAAAATTAACTAACGCCCGTGCCCTGTAAGGGTAATCAAATCCCCTTTGGCATGTGCAGATTATATATAAAAAAAAACCTTTGCAATTCTTTTTCTTTCCATATAGACCGTACTCTTGTCGGATATACTCTTTGAGAGGCTCCAGAGTCTGCGGCTTATTCTCATGGGCCTGTGACTTCAAAAAACCCAAAAAAATAAATATAAAAGGATTTAATGGGGGGCCTTATCGGCCAGTTATAATCATTGAAATGAGCTTCGGAAACGCATTCCCCAAAATGTCCATTGTCACGCAAGCTGTATGTGCTGTTCCACCATTCTGTTGATATGACATGACCACCAGTCCCAATTCTTCAATTAGCGGTTATGAAAACTCGTTGATCATGGTTCTATATTGCTTAACGACCACAGTGTCCGTGTTAGCCAAGGCGTCCTTGCTAAATTGTAACCCGATTATACCTCTGACATAACGTATTCGCTCATGATGAACTTCAAGGTTCTCGTAAAATCGTCCACTGCGTCGTAGAGGATGAGGACAACGTGAGCATATTTTAGACGTGATTGGTGGTTTGGATGCAGTAGTTTGTGGACAGTCTGCACTTTGTAAGAGAACGTCTACAACTCTTTTAGTAAAATACGCTGCAGAGACGATCGTGCAATTGGGTGACAGCACTATATATATCCGTCGGAACGAGTGTTATGAGCCCCGGTCACTTGTTATTCCATTCTCTTCTTGACAAGTAGCTAAACGTGACCAATAGGCGTATGGCCGTCTTAAAATCTGCCAAATTACTGAGAGTAATACAAATTTACGAATAGCATTCCGTGGCAAAACAAGACTGACAACTGCCGCCATTTGCAAAAGTTATAGCATCATCTGATACTGTGACACATATGAATAAACTACAATACAACTTGTTATGGTCCACGGAAGTCTGAAAAGTTTTGGAGCATTAGGATGTCGTTACTTGTTAAAAGTTAAGAAGTCACTTAGATCCATGGCTACACTCCTGACATAAAAGAACAATCGAAACAGTGGACTGCAAAGAAAGTGATGTTCCATTAAAACAACGACAACGTTCTGGGACTTGGATTTAGAACCCTTATAAATGACCGTAGTACAACGCAGTAACCACTGAGTAACTCAAGTTTGCGTTTGTTTTAATTTTGAAAAAGCCTTTAATAGCCAACCAAAAAATCTGATGGCGTTTAGGTAACGAGGAGTCGCAGAAACCTACGTGCATATGATCATGGAGCAAAGACAAGAGTCGAGTAGGCCTCGAAGAGTTCCCAATCATATGGGTATATTTAAAGTAGACTGTATTCCTTGATTTCTGCTAAAAAGAAAAGTGACATCAATTATTGCTTGCTGAAGACGGGGCTAATTTATGTGAAAATCAAACGTCATCGGGCAGTTGATGTATGAGTGGATGCTTTGGATGAAAATGAGTACCAAATTAGTTGAAAAAAGACCGAGTAACTATGCTGCCCTTTCTATGATCTACATCGGGCTAATTCAGGCATTTACTTAAATAGGAAACTGCTTTGTGGGTGCGAAAACATCAATCATCGCGTCAGCCTAGGGTGGAATGAAGTAACGAGAAACTTCAGTTACTTCTGCGGCTGGAAAATCCCCCTAATCAGTTGTATGTTGGACACTCATATACGGTTCACAATGCTGGAGAATGTACAAAAAGTACGAAAGCAATTTAACGGCAACTGGGATGAAGATGATTCGCATGTTAGCTAGAGTAACCAAGCTTGATAGTGTAAGAGGTTCAAAAATTCAAGAAAACCTTGATCTTTTATAAGCAAGATAGAGCACTGGCTCAGTTGGTATTGTGGTGTTCAGGCGGGGAACCCTGTTTACAGGGTTTTGATCCTTCTATTCTGAATCATCGACTTAGAACTGAAATTCGACCGCACGATTTCGCCTAAGTACTCTTCCCATGTTTTGAAAAGTAGTCGCAAACGGTTGTCTATATAAATTTTCCTGTTTAACTTGGAATTAAATATTAGGCCGAGATAGTTTGCAGTTTTTAGAGATATTTGGTGGATTTCATTAATTTTACTGTTTCATTGTTCATTGGATTCACCTCTCACACATGTTTTCCTTTCCTCTTCTACTAGCGATTAAAGCCATTCATTTACTTAACATTTCATTTGCATACGATTAAATCTTTTATTCAAATTTGTAATAAATATCCAAATATTTTATCTATTTTCAGTTAACTTCAAATAGGTACCCCATCTTCGAAAAAAAAAAAAAGAACACACCCACGACATCAATGCATTAATAGACTATAATGGTAACAAGTAATTTTGAGAAATTTCGACTGTTGCTGTGGAAGAACTGGCTCCTGCAATGGAATCACAAAATTCAACTCGTAATAGAATTGGCCCTACCAGCAGTATTCTCATTGCTCTTGGTGCTGGTGCGGACATTGGTTGACCCTGAATTCTCGGATGTTGTAATTTATAATAATTCATTACCCATAGACAATCTAGATTTACTTAAGTAAGTTTTTTGTTTAATAATATTACTATTTTGTACCTATATTCTTGTTGTTGAACTGGAAGCTAAAAAAGAAAGGTTCAAAACTTATTTTGATTTACATTCATCCTTATTTGTATAGTTCGTGTGGGTTTTTATGTGTTCCAAGTCGATGGTGTTTGGCCGTTGTTATGAAATCGAGTACAGGTTTTATTGATTGATTATTTGGTTTATAACATAATTATCAGAGAATCGCGGAAGCTAATCGATCGATAGCCAAAAGTCGTCAACGTTTAATCAGTCCTTATCTGTGCAATATCCCGTGGTGCCGAATGGGATGTTAGTAGCCGCGTGCCTAAAGCAAAGGTATGTTTTCTCTTTAACTCCAAGCTGCCACTGTTCCACTGTGACGTAGAATCGGTGCTGCAGTACCTGAAAAAAAATTGTCCATGTCATAAGCTACAAACTTTCGTAAATTGCTGCAAGTCATCAAATTTATGAGGGAACACACCAGGAGCAGTTGTCGTGGATTAATGGAAGCAGCTTGGTCTAGGTCATCATTCCTCGAGCAGTATAAATTGATTATATTTAAAACAAAAGCGACATTGGTATTAGTCACACATAAGGACGGAGTAATGGAACTCAATAGTTAGTTAGAGCGACTACTGTGCAACCCCCAAGCTTGAATCCAGGAAATACCATTAAAGATTTTCAAGGCTCTACCTCTTGGGAGCCTCTGAAAAACATCCAAGAGTATAACTGTCATGAGCAAGCTTCTCAAAAAATCCTTCTGCCCTTCAGAAACAGCATAAAACTTTCCCTTCTGGACGTGCAGATATGTATACAACGAAGCAATGCATTTGGTCCTTATATGATTTCTTTATTTAGTCTTTATTGGAATCAGCTTTGCAGGAAGGCTATATTCTCGTATAACGCGCTACAGGACTGTTGAAAAGGAAGCCCAGCTGAATTGCGCTGATTAGAGTTGGGTATTCTCAGTAACTTAAAAAAGTGGCGTGTAAACGTAGTTGATACCCTAGAACTCATAAGCAGATTTAAGTAAATAAGAAAGGGGGCATCATTCGATACCAGCACTGTTTGAAATTAGGCTAACTTTGCGACGAATATTTACCAAGGAATTAGCCCTTTGATTCCCTGATTTGATCCCACTTCTTCATCTGGAGAGTGGAAGCCGTTTTCCAATTTCGAAGAGGAGTATTTTAGAAGTTTACAAAGGAGTATTTTGCGTCTGAGGGGAGTACTTCTTACTTTTTCATTTCGCAGTTTAGGTTAGGTTAGGTTAGAGTGGTAGCTAGTGCCCAGATACAGATGGGCTCCAGCTCACTTAGGTCTATAAGGCCCATTGTGGTACCACCGGATCTACGAAGAAAAATCACTACCAATTACTACGATACTACAATGATGAGAGACAGAGGACCAATACAGAGAGGTTACAGGACAAAATAACACTTAAGAAGAGGTTCTGCTAATGGGTCAAGAGAATCAACCGGAGTTTTTAATAAAGCGTAGAAGGTGCTTAACGGATAGACCTGTCAGGTCGCCAAGGTGGTCAAAGAAAAAGTACCTCAAGTGGAGGTTTCTTACTGACGCTAGAGCAGGGCAGTTGCAAAGAAGATGAGGGATCGTTTCCTCTTTCTCCCCGTCCCTGCAACTCCGACAGATATCATTAGATGGGAGGCCCAAACGTCTATCTTTTAGGCTAATTAGGCAGTGTCCTCTAAAGACACCGATGATGGTGCTCAGGTCAGAACGCTTCAGAAGCAACAGTTCTCTCGAACGTCTCTGGTTAAGGTTAGGCCAGAGGTCTCTAGAAATCCTGAAGGGGCAATGTGCCCAAAGAGCGTGCTTACAGGTAGCAATTGGCATGTCAATTAAAAATTTCGCAGTTTATAAAACGCATTTTTTTCTGACAATCTGCTTGAGAACTTAAGAACTTGCAATATGGTTACTTTGGGCCATCAGCCACTAGAGCAATTTTACCCTGGAGTATCTCTTACTCTAATTACACGCTGGATAAATAATGCGGGGTAGAATTCTGTATACATGAACCGAAATTTCACCTCGAAATTGACAACTAGTGTATGCATTAGTTTTACCCCGCTGTTCAACTACTTCAACACTAGATGAATTTTTACCCCGTTTTTTACTTCATCTTTGTCCTCTTTAAGGTGACTTTTACGCCGGGGTAATTGCACCTGTGTGTGATGGATTCTGGAAATGTGCCTCAGTTTCGCCACGTATCCTGCTAGCCTGAGTAAAAGTAGCCCTAAACGATGAACATGCTCGTTGAACCTGCTCGTGCTCGATATGTTTTTCTCGTGTAGGGGCTGGTTCGCGAGCCGCTCGCTGTTGGCGAAAAATTTCGATTTTTTCGTGTTCGTTGGCTTCGATGTTCACCGTGTTCGCGAGCAAACCATATTTTTGCTGTGAACGCCGCTGAATTGATATCGTGGAAACAACAACAACACGAAATGAATGCTCGCCAAACGAGCAAGTTCGTCGTTTAGGGCTACCTTAAGCGGGTTCCATTGCATCTCTTGGTTAGCTATGGAGCTGTCACCTTATCGGAGAATATGACAAATTCTCAAGTCGCAAGTTATACACCAGATAATAGCCAAACATCATCGTCCTGAAACAGGCTGTAGCTCAAAGCCTTTGACTAATAATCCAACGTGGGCCGTTGAATGAATGTGTTTCGAATTTTTTGTTATTTGTGACTATAAGGATGAATAATTTGTATAGGGATTCAGTTTAATGTTGAAAGTACATATTCAAAACACTATTTGAAGAAGATTAAACTTTTTAAACACCATTTTATCTTTCTTAGGACTCACTATCATCAAGCAGAAATCTATAACACGATTAAAATGCAGGCACTCAGAGCAAGGCAAGACAAACAACCAATACTCCTGTCTTATATCATAACCAATTTCATTCCTCCTTCATAAGCTTAACCTCCTTCCAATACCCACAGGCCCTTCCCATAACCCCAACATCCATCTTCTTCTTCCTCATTTGAATGTAAAATAAATTCTAAAATTCTTTCAGATATGTTAAAAGTAAAAGTCCTTTTCCGGAGAACTTCTACAATCCTTTAAGATTCCATTTGGCCTATTCGCCAAATACAAGCCCAGTTTTTGGGAAAATCGTAAAAGAAGCAGCCACTAGTTTAAACTTGACTTACAGTGGCTATGCTAATGCCAAAGACTTGCAGGAATTCATCAGCGTTACAAACATCCTTTGTGGGGTAGAATTCGATGATTCGTTGGCAGATTTGACGACATATCCCAAGAATTTGCACTATACTCTTCGGTTTCCTAGTGAATTAAGAACAGCTACTACTCCATTCTTGCTGACATGGATGACGAACAGGCGTTTCGTGCCATTAGATCGAGTCGGACCAAGAAATAAAGATGACGAAGATGGCGGCACTCCTGCGGGCTATTTGAGAGAGGGTTTTCTTCCTGTCCAGCATGCGATATCGACAGCGTTTATAAAGCAATCGACCAGCGATCAGTCGATTACACTGCCTAAAGTTTATCTCCAGCGATATCCGTATCCACCGTACATTGAAGACATGCTACTCGATGGTTTGGCCGGACTGATGGGCCTAATTATTCTACTGAGTTACATTTATCCGTGCACATATACGGTCAAGGTGAGTGTCTAGAAATTGCTACCCTCGAGTTGATTAAACAAATATTTGTTTTACAGTATATCACAGCAGAGAAGGAGAAACAACTGAAGGAGGTCATGAAGATTATGGGTCTGCAGAACTGGCTTCACTGGATGGCATGGTTCATCAAAGCTTTGTTGATGATGGGATTCTCCGCCTTCTTGATAACACTCGTTTTGACGGTAAAAAACAAACGGGAAAAACTTATCATAACAATTGACTTACAACTTTGCCTTATAGATCAGATGGAAGGACGACGTTGCTGTTCTTACGTATAGCGGTTTCTTACCAATATTCTTCTTTTTACTGATCTATACAATGACGTCGATAACGCTGTGCTTCATGCTGGCAACTTTCTTCTCTAAGGCCAGCACTGCGTCGGCTGTCACTGGATTGGTGTGGTTCCTTATGTACATTCCG
The DNA here is from genome assembly GCA_949716465.1 of Chalcosyrphus nemorum. NCBI lineage: Eukaryota > Metazoa > Arthropoda > Insecta > Diptera > Syrphidae > Chalcosyrphus > Chalcosyrphus nemorum. The sequence goes on from OX454332.1 coordinate 4,034,421, forward strand.
TACACATTTTTCCAGATAAACTACGACAGTGTGGACACAGCTTCGAAAATTGGCTGGTCCCTGCTGTCCAACACTGCTATGGGCCTTGGCTTTCGATTGATTGCTGCCAATGAAGCCACTGGCGAGGGCTTGCAATGGAGCAATATGTTTAATCCGGTGAGCGTTGACGATCCATTATCAGTTGGTCACGTGATTATGATGATGTTAGCCTCAGGCGTTATTCATTTGCTCATCTGTTTGTATGTGGAACAAATCTATCCCGGAGAATTTGGTGTCCCGAAAAGATGGAACTTTCCATTTACAAAGAGCTTTTGGGTTGGTGAGCCACCATACACTGGAATAGAGGATGCTGGCGAAAAGATGAAGCGTGAAAGTTCGGGTGCATTTGAAAAAGAGCCAGTAGACGGTATTGTTGGTTTACAGGTGAAACGTTTGACCAAGAAATTTGACCAGAAAACGGCGGTCAATAATGTTTCACTTAATATGTATGAAAGCGAAATAACGGTGTTATTAGGGCACAACGGTGCAGGGAAGACAACAATGATATCAATGCTGACGGGCATGTTCCCACCAACATCGGGTACAGCGATTGTCAATGGCTGTGATATAAGATCGAATATAGATGGCGCTCGAAGTTCGTTGGGTATTTGCCCACAACATAATATACTTTTTGATGATCTAACGGTGAAGGATCATTTAATATTTTACTCTCGGTTGAAAGGTCTTAAAGGGGCCGCCCTACAGGCTGAGGTGACGAAATATATAAAAAAGATTGAATTGGAGAATAAAGCGAATATAGCGTCTTCGAAATTGTCGGGTGGTATGAAAAGAAAGCTTTCTGTTATATCTGCGTTTTGTGGCGGGACTAAAGTTGTTCTATGCGATGAGCCAAGTTCAGGAATGGATCCAGCGGCGAGAAGACAGTTGTGGGATTTATTGCAATCCGAGAAAGTTGGACGCACAGTATTGCTGACAACGCATTTCATGGATGAAGCAGATGTGCTGGGCGATCGTATTGCCATTATGGCAGGCGGGGATTTGAAGTGCGTTGGAACGTCATTCTTTTTGAAGAAGAAGTTTGGCAGCGGCTATCATTTGGTGAGTTGTGGTCATCTGTGGCTAGGTTCTATCACTCTATTTGTTTTCTATTTTCCGTAGATTTGTGTAAAGAAAGAAGACTGTAAGAGTGTTGAAGTTACGAATCTTCTGAAGAAATACATACCGGGTATTGAACCTGACGCTGAGATAGGCGCTGAACTTTCCTACCGGCTGCCAGACAAATACTCTTCCCGGTTCGAACAGATGTTCAAAGATTTGGAATCGCATTCAGACAGTTTGAGCCTCAATGGATATGGTGTGTCAATAACATCACTCGAAGAGGTCTTCATGAAAGTAGGAAGTGATTCCACAAGCGTATCAGGAAGCGAGCCTTCAACAAGGCCCATTACAGCAAATGGCGCATTTGGATCTGAAGACGGTGAATCGATGAGTTGTAAGTTCATACACACAAGCTTTCACCTTCACAAGTGTGTTAATCGTTCTTTTGTTTTCCCTTTTTTTAGCTGAAAATATGTTCTCAGAACATCAGCGGCTTCTTAAGGGCTCCAATTTGGTAGTGAGTCAATGGCGTTCTATGCTTTTGAAGAAGTTTCTCCACACAATTCGTAATAAGCTAATGTTTTTCGTACAAAACATAATGCCAGTTATATTCATAGCCTTGACATTTATTGTGGCAAAAATGGGCCATTATGCTCCATTGAGACCGTTGGATCTGACTCTTTATCAATTTGACAAATCAGTTACTGTGATCGAGATCAGTCCCACTGTTCAAAATGGATCATTTACAGACAATATCATCGATAACTTCAAGAATTATGTAGATTCTCATGGAAGCGGCCATCGAATTGAAGAAACGGGCAAACAGCATTTCATTGATTACATGTTGGAACTTGGCAAAACCGTTCAAACTCGTATCAATTCGAGATACATCAGCGCGGCAACATTTAGTGAAGGAAACATAACAGCATGGTTGAATAATAAACCAATACATTCGGCGCCTGTGACTTTAAATTTAATACACAATGCACTAGCACGGTGAGGAATTAAGTCTTTTTGCGAAGAATCTGTTTTTAATTAATTAATTGTTTGTTTATTTTTATAGAACTATTCTTGGACCCAAAACGACAATCAGTGTTACAAATTCTCCACTGCCATATAGTAGAGACTCAGTTCTGGACATGTTAAAAAGTGGTCAAAACGTTGGAACTCAAATGGCGTCGAATTTGTGCTTCTGCATGTGCTTCGTGACTGGAATTTACGTCATGTTCTTGATAAAGGAACACGAATCCAGAGCGAAACTCTTGCAATTTGTTAGTGGCGTTCGAATTTTTACGTTTTGGCTGTCGCACTTACTGTGGGATGTTATAACAATAACAATCACTATTATAATTATAATAATAACGTTCGCCTGCTTCCAAGAGGATGGATACGCAACATTCCAAGAACTAGGTAAACAATTTGTTTTAAGTTATTTAGTAAATACGTTCTTTTTTATTGAAGTTGAATACATAACAAGATCCAGGAGAGCATATCAAAACTTTGTTTCTGTTAGGGATTCCCAGAGGTGGCATGCTATTCTTGGTCTTCTGTTATTAGCTTATAATTTTACGATGAACCGTACTTTTTTGTTCTTAGATTGTCTGATACTCCTTGACCTAGGATATCCTGCCATATTTCCATTTGCTATTTGACAAATAATTGCCCAAAACCACTCTCGCTCCAAGTCGGATCTTTTGAGTGCTTAGTCCGTGTACTACTGAGTTTGTGGTAAAACAAAATCTTAATGAAATTTTATTTGCCGGAAAAACATCATGGACGGCGATTTATTTGTGCCTGGATGGACGTTCACGATGAATAGTATTCTTATGATACATTGCACTTTTGTGTTTATTCTTAAAAGCCTCTCTGCCGCACAATTTGAGACCAAGTTCTCTTTTGTTGCTTCCACCAACAAAACGATCGGGGCAGTGACTTCATTTTCCAAACGCCAAAATGTCCCGCATGCAGTTCGTCTTTTGTTGTAGGCTTTTTCATTGTCTGGATGGAAGGCCTTCATCAACAACAAATGTCCCAACAACTGCTTCATAAAGCGTAGGTTGTAACTCCTAAATCTGCTCAGGGTTAACAAATGTTCATCGCCAAGGTAGCGATTGGATAAGTTAGTTTTGCAAAACTCTGTAGTCACCACATAATCTCCTTCCTAACCACAACAATTGCTGTGGTTCAATGGGATTATTCAGTATTTAACAGCAAGCCTTCCCCCATCTGAGTCACTACGCCTTTAATAGTAGAGATCTAACAAGTGCTTTTGAATCACAGTCATTGATTCGGATTATTCGTCCTTATCCAAAGAGCTGCTGGGCTCTAATGTGTTCGGATGTTTCACAGACACAGGTTCATCATCTTAAGGTCGAATCTGCGGCAATATCTCACGCGTCAACGACAAACATTGTGGCTTTATAACGTAGATACATATACTCGCGTTTATGTATGTTTAGGTATACAGAGTATGCATTGAGGAAGGTTATGGCTAAGCAATATGTTTTCCTTCAGGAAATTCTGTATTGCTTTGATATGTATTTGTATTTAACTTAATTTATTTACAGGTAGAAACATGGGTATTTTACTAGTGTTCAGTGTGGCAGTATTACCATCCACATACCTCATGTCTAGACTATTTGCGGAACCAGCTACAGGCTTCGCTAGACTGTCTATTATCAATATCTTTTTCGGTGAGTATTCTTCTCTTATTTTACTTTTATGGCTAATAATTCGGTTTTACTTAGGCAATGCTATGTTCGTTGTAATCCTCTTACTGAGATATCAACAATTCAACCTCACAGACGTGGCCGATATACTCGAGAAAGTCTTTCTTTTGTGCCCACATTTTGCACTGGCGCAAGGAGTGAATAAACTTTTCCATAACAGTGAGCTTCACAAAGTTTGTGAAACCCTTGATATATTCGGTTGTGCATATCCCCAGTGTTGCAGTAAGTGTGATTGTGCTGGCGAATTTAATTTCATAAATAACTCTATTTCAATCCATTTAGATCTTGTTTCATATTTTTCATGGAAGTCGCCGGGAATCGCTCTTGAGTTGATATATCTTTTCGCAAACTTTACAGTGTGCCTTTCGGTTCTCATTCTTAAAGAATATCGTACCGTGGAAGGTATTACCGAACAATTTAAAAGGAAATCTTTGTAAGTTTTGAGTGTTTACGTGTATTTTTCCAGAAACGAATTAAATTGCTCTATTTTTGAACAGAAAACCACCGCCACCACCAGAAGATGGTTTTTTGGATGAAGATGTTGTAAAGGAGAAGGAGAGAGTTAGAAATATGACGCCATCACAAATTGCTGAAACGAATTTGGTTCTCGATAGCGTTACGAAGTTCTATAAGCAATTTGTTGCTGTTAATCAAATTTCTCTAGCCGTTTCGCAGTAAGTCCAAGTCTTTTGGGCCGAATTACAACAATCGATAATGGGTAACTCGTGAGGATAAAAAAACAAAGACATCGCTCTTTATCGGTTGCTTTAATTCGGCCCGTTTATTTCATGTAAAAACGAGTTTTCATAAATATTGTTAATGTTTTTCTTAAGCTCGGAATGTTTCGGATTACTTGGTGTGAATGGTGCTGGAAAGACGACTACCTTCAAAATGATGACTGGCGATGAGAAAATCACTTCAGGAGAAGCCTATGTGAAGGGTTTGAGTCTAAAAACTGACATGAATCATGTCTATCAGGAGATTGGATACTGTCCACAGTTCGATGCTTTATTCGATGATTTTACAGGATGTGAAATGTTAAGAATATATAGCTTACTTCGGGGTATTCCAGAGGACAGAATAAATCATATATCTATGGATCTAGCGAGGGGCTTTGGCTTCATGAAACACTACTATAAACAGGTGCGTGCATACAGTGGAGGAAATAAACGAAAATTAAGCACGGCTCTTGCCGTATTAGGCGGTCCATCGGTGATATATCTAGACGAACCGACAACTGGAATGGATCCAGGTGCTCGTCGTCAATTATGGAATATGGTTTGCAGGATTCGAGACGCAGGAAAGTCTATAATTCTCACCTCACACAGTATGGAAGAATGCGAGGCATTGTGCACGCGTTTGGCCATTATGGTCAATGGAGAGCTCAAGTGTATCGGCTCTACACAGCACTTGAAAAATAAATTCTCAAAAGGCTTAATCCTGAAGCTTAAAATGAAAAAGGATACTGAGCAAAGGATGGAAAGAGATAGGTAAGTTTTAAAGTTTTTTAAATGCTTTTTTTTTTACAGGTTTTCTTTTAATTTTTTTTTTTGCAGCAAAAGAGATAGTGCGCTAGTGAGACTTACGGAGGAAGACATTGATAAAATCAAAGATTTCATTAAGAAAGAATTTCCTGAAGCATATTTACAGTAAGTTCAAAATAAAATAAAATAATTGTAAAACGAAATTCGATCCATCTTTTTTGCAGGGAACAATTTGAGGGAATTCTCACTTTCTACATTCCGCTGACAAGCATTTTGTGGTCCAAAATCTTCGGTCTCATGGAGAGAAACAAAGAAGCGCTCAACATCGAGGACTATTCGATAAGTCAGACAACGTTAGAAGAGATATTCTTGCAGTTTGCCTTGTACCAGCGAGAGGATCCACGTGAGATAAAGTGAGCTGCCCTTCCCACCCAAAGTCCCTTAGTAAATTGAGCGCTATAGTTATATTGTAGCAAATAGTAGTAAAAGTAGTCTAACACTTAATAGTAGTTTGTGCATGCTAATACATTCTGAAACCAAAGATTAGGACAATAGTAAAATACCTCGTACCATGCCCAAAAAGCTTCCACTAACAACACACGTAGCATGTTCTTTCCATCTAACATTTCCCTAAAGAATATTATTCTATTAATTTTTGAAAATTTTGTCTATTCTTTCTTTGAATACAAAAATTACAAAAAAACAAAAACAAAAAATATAAAACCAGACATGATGTGAGCCGCTTGAAAAAATTCTTAACGTGGATTCGTGCCAAAACGTGAAACCAAAGACTCAGAGATATCAACGAAGAAAAAGTGTCCTTAAAAAAATGTATATGTACAGCATGGTGGTGCCCAGGAGAGTCAAGTAGTTAAATTTATTCTTTAAATTATGTACTTAGTGTTTTTTCTACTATTTAAATTAAACTAACTTAATTTTGTTTTTTGTTGTGTGTGAATGTATATATTTATAATCCAGAATTTCACTTGAATTTTTTAAATTCTTAAGTGTAAGAGTATTAAATATTTTTTTTATAAATATGTAAAAACAAAAAAATAATGGTATTGATGTATCTGTAGGTTGAGTGAACTGTTTATGTGTACTTATTGTAGATACATGTTTTTTTTTTTAGTAAAAGAAATTGTTAAATAAAAATAAAATATATATACAAATGTATATTGAAAAGATGACGAAACAAAAAGCGAGAAAAGAGTGTTGAAATGATGACGAATAAAAATTGTTGAGATGGGGACAACTTGTGTTTCTATTTTTCCACCAGCAGTGGGCGCAACGTAGGGCTTCAACAAAGCCTGCGACTTGCAGCCGGCTTGTGTTAATGGTGTCAACTTTCCAAGTAATGCACCCATAAAACAGTACCGATTCTACATTGGAGCGAAACAGTCGCAGCTTGGTTCTTAAGCTGATAACATTGCTTTTCCAGATGGTGGACAGCATGCTGAAAGCAACTTTGGCCTTCCCGATTCTGCTGCAAACATCCAGTTCGGTGCCACTACGGTTTGCCGAGACCACACTTCCTAGGTATAGAAAGTTGTCAACTTTCTCGACTTCCTGTCCGGCAACGTTAAGTTGGACGCCGGTGTTAGAAGTGCTCAGGGCTTTTGTTTTGGCTATGTTAATTTTGGGCCCTACTTTGTTTGCCTCAGCTTCTAGATTCTGGACCATAAGATGGAGGTCCATTATCTGATGTGAAAGTAGACAAACATCGTCTAGGTGTTTAATGTAGGATTTCATAGTCCAGCGAATTCAATGGTTTCCTTCCGTCAATGCTGCACGGAGAACATCACAGATAACCACTAAAAATAACAGCGGTGACTGTATGCATCCTTGACGTACTCCGCTTTGGACTTCAAGTTCTTCTGACACCTTGCCATTGTGCAAGACGTAACACTTACTGCCCTCATACGTAGCCCTAATAATAGGTATGAGTTTTTCTGGGATACCTCTTCTGCGCAACGATGAGAGGCATTTTTAAATTAAATGATAAAATAATAGAGCAATGCGTTGAGTAATGATGGCCACTTCACCTGCTGTTCATCGATTTTAAAAAGGCGATTGTTAGTGTTAATCGGGAATTTATTTGGCGTGCCTTGCACAACAGGCATTCCTTATAAATTAATAGGAATTATCAAAGCTACATAGTCACATGTCATGTCTTGCACTTTGCGTAGAGAGTGGGGTTCAGCAAGGCTGTATCCTTTCGCCAATACTGTTTTTAGTGATGATTAGCCACAAGAAATGGAGGAATTCGCTGGACCTTTACATCTGAACTCTATCGCACAAAATAATGGATTTACACCAAATGAGAGTGCGGAGAGGAAGGCAGACGTTCGTTGGGCTATAAAATTTACTCTGCTGATTAGCCTAGGACCAAACTCATGTAAGCATTGCTGGACAAATGGTAGAGTTTGCATCAAGCTAGCATCAAGCTACGACTATTCCGTTTCAATATTGAATCAGTGCTGCTATGTGGTATCAGGGAGTGACAACCACTCTCACGAGGAAGAATTTGCTGGCTTAGTCCCATTTCTAACGAATAGCTTCATTAAAAAACGAGCATAGCCATACGACGACGGAATTGGCTGTGTATTGACCACCTTTTCCAAAAGGGTGGCAGGTCCACGCGATGCATTGGAACCTGCTTACTCACGATGGGATGGTACGCGGTGGTCCTAGAATTACATGGCGCAGAATAGTAGGAAGCACAGCAACTGGGATCTGGGAAACAGTTGGGGAGAGGTGAGGTACATTTCCAAAAATCGCACACGATGGTGCGTAGCCATTATAGAGGCCCTAGGACCCAGAAGGGGATACAGGACATAAGTAAGTAAATAATAAAATTCTGACCTTCAAAGTGCAGAAGATAATGTAGGGCAAGTGAGTATCTACATATTTAATTAAAATACAATTTTTCTAGTTTCATCTAAAAATACTCAAAGCAGTTAATTTCGTAAAGAAGTGGGCGTGTCAGTGAGTGGATTCGAAAAAGGTTTTCAAAAGGTTTACAAAATTTAAGGCCCAAAAACTGGGGCCCTACTCTGTTGTGTGATTCAAAAGTCATATGAATGCGAAAATTCTTTCCGATTCTGATTTGAGTTGCCACTCTAAAAGAACCTGTTTAGATGATGACTCTCGACTACATAGTAAAGAGTAATGACGTGTCTACATGCTATAGTGCTCACTCCTGCACTACTTTGATAAAGTTTAGGCGAGGGAATGAATAAATTGAAACACTTCTGTATTTTTTGTTTGTTCTCTCGTCCAAGTACTCATTTTAATGCGCTAACTACGCTGCTGAACGATCGAACAAGTAATGATAAAGTGGAATAGGGGCGGAACATTTCGGATGTAGAACGCGACTCTTATTGATTTTTATATTTTCTTCATGACTCTCACCCTCTCTTTACACCTCACTCTTCTCACCCACAAACTACCGACATAGCCGAGTTTCGAGTCATCATCTAAACAGGCTCTAAGAAAACACTATCGAACGGCTTTGCTGTCAACTTTTCTGTCAAAATTTGCGTTCGAGTCTCGTGTGTCAGCTGAACAAAAGAAAGTGTATTATTTGACACTTACTTACGAGTTACAAGGTGCGAATTTTCGGAAAGACAATTAAAATGAAGTTGGCAACTAATATTAATTCGATTCTTGATTAGTGGGATTTGCTATACATTTGAGTTCTGTTTTTCTGTTTCGAACTATTTAACTTTAGAATCGCAATAGAGGGTACGGCTCCTGGTGACATATGGACGGGCAGACTGGCGTCTGATAGTGATCATTTAAATGCATAGAAAGAAAGACTTTTTAAAGTAGTTATTCCTGGTTATCCCTATCTTAAAGGCAGTTATTATTTGTAATAACATATTTTTTAAAATATTTATTAGTACCTACACATAAATTTATAAATCCTATTAAAACTGTTAACAATAAATACAAACAATTAAAGTTTAATTTAAAATCCGCCTTGTCTAGGAACAAACTTGTCCCTATATGAACACTTAAAGAACCATTGCACTTCCTCCATGGACATTTGTCCTCGTCCTGCCTCTATAATGAAATTTAAAATAAGTTAAATACATACATAACTACTTAAAAACCTACGATTTTTCCCGAGGATCATCACGCTGGTATTTAGCAAATTCCAAGAATATCTCCTCTAATGTCGTCTGATTTATCGAGTAATCTTCCAGTTCTAGGGATTCCTTATTTGATTCCATATAACCAAAAGCTTGCGACCACAAATGGGGCTTGTGCGGAATATGAAATGTGAAAAGTCCTTCATATCGTTCTCTGCAAAAAGCAAAAACAAGTAAATGTCTTGTCCACGTGAAAGCCAATGATTACTCACTTTAAATAAGCTCCTACGAATTCGCCCTTGATGTTTGCAGTGACCTTCTCAGCACTGTCATGCATAGACTTAGATTCAACCAGTCTGTTGGAGCTAAAAAGTTAAAAAAACAAATGAGTGGAGCTTTTTAAAATTTCTTAAATATAACCTCTTTGACAGGTTGAAACTTGACTTTTTAAGTTTGATCTTTAAGACTAGTCCCTGACTGAATTTATTTTTTAGATGCTGCGTTGGACCCAAGCACTTAAACTCCCCATTGACCATTATAGCCGAACGTGTACATAATGCTTCACATTCCTCCATGCTGTGTGAAGTCAGAATTATACTCTTTCCAGCATCGCGAACGGCGCATAACATATTCCATAGTTTACGGCGCGCCGCTGGATCCATTCCAGTAGTCGGTTCGTCAAGGTATATCACCGACGGACCTCCCAGCACCGCGATCGCAGTACTGAGTTTCCGTTTATTGCCACCGCTATAAGCACCAGATTGCTTATTGAAGTGCTTCATCACACCAAAACCTAAAGCAAGTTCAGTAGAAATATGTTCTATCTTATCCTTTGGAATGCCACGAAGCATGGCGTATATTTTGAATTGTTCCTTAGCCGTAAATTCATCGAATAAGGCGTCAAACTGCGGACAGTATCCAATCCGCTGGTATACTTCATTCATTTCAGTTTTGAGGCTATACCCTCTTACATAGGCTCCTCCTGAAGTGATTGTCTCATCGCCAGTCATCATTTTAAAGGTTGTCGTCTTACCAGCACCATTTACACCGAGCAGTCCAAAACATTCCGAGCTTCAAAAGCACAAAAAAAAATAACTTTTTATGATATTCCACCTCAGAGAATGATTTACCTTCTAACAGCTAAAAAAAGCTGATTGACAGCACGGAATTCGCCATAGCTCTTCGAAACACCATCGAGGACCAAATTATGATCTTTAAGCTCCTCTAATGTCAAATTTTCGACTTTACTCTTCTCCTCTTCGACATCCTCGTCGAAGTAACCATCTAGAGTACCTCGACGGGGCAGTGGTTTATGTCTGCTCAAAAAGTGTTAAGTGTTAAGGATATTCGTTACAAAACGATCGCACTCACATCGCATAGTCCTTGATCTTCTTCCAAACCATTGAAATGATTTTATATTCCTTAAGAATTAGAATTATGAAGCAAACAATACCCGTTATAAAAAGACAAGTAATTTGACGCATTATTCCTGGTGATTCCCATCCAAAATAAGCTTTAAGATCTTAAAAGTTCAACCTTAGATCAACGTTTATTAATTTCAAAATGATCACTTACCACAACACATTGGGTATCCATAGCACAACCTTCTCCTCTCATATTTTTTAGCCAGATTACTACAAATTGCGTGGTATGCATCATTTACGTACAAATTATCTAATCCTTGAGATAATGCAAAATGTGGGATAAATATGAAAAAATCTTCAAGGAACTCAGCTACTTTTTCGGTTTTCAAAAGTGGAAGCTTCATTACGATGATAATCAGGAACATGGCATTGCCTAAGGGTTTATCCATAAGAAACTCATGGGGTTTTTAGAACTTACCAAATGTATCTATGTATACTAACTCACTCACCACAGAATAGGTAGAAAATGACAAGCTTAGCATAGCCCGAAGCTGGGTCCAGGAATAATGTTCCTGCAAGGTAAGTCATTGGCAATACTGACAAACAGAACACTGTTATCAGAATCGTATATCTACCTGGAAAAATCTAAGTTTTCAGATTAAGGCGAAAAATAAAGTCTACGGGTATTTTTTTTTTTTTTAAAGAAAGCGGTTACTTACTTTTAGTAAGAAAAATTCAATAAAAAATACTAGAATGCCCGATTAGTCTGAATTTTACCAATGGTTGGTGTACTTACTAGAATCAAAGGAAGAGTCCGCTTTTGTGACAAGGGCAAAATATCATAGCTTTACCATTTGTTTCGAAAACTATAACATTTTCAAAATTCGGGCGCATGCGAGTTTATGAAATTTGTAACGACTTAACAATAATTGTAACGGCTAACTGCTGGTTATCATTTGAACAATTTGTTTCTTATTTTATTCCTTTGTAATAAAGAATTGGACAACATCAAAAATTGTAGAATTTTTTTAAACAAACAGTCCATTTTTTGAAGGCAAAGTACATATCGCGCAGTAGTGACTTTAATTGGCGAAACCGAGAACTATAATAATCGTGCGTTTCGAATTAAAGAGTTTTAGATTTGCCAAAAGAAATGTCACTTCATTCAGCAGTTCCACAGGGCTCTAAGCTTGGTCTTCTATTTTTTTAATTTTCTACACAAATGAAGTGTCGGTATTGCAGTAGTTTTTTTTTTGACATATCGCCACAAGTCAATTGAAGGAATAACAAAAATGATGAAGCATTTTCTTCCACTCTCGGGATCATTGTAGTGATTGAATAGATACGCATCTTGGTTCTGCATGAATAGCACAATGTTCCGAATCGGTTTAATGTGAACCAAAAAACTCTACACAATTGGTTCTACAAAAACCTTTGTCGCTAAACACGCTAAACGTTTAGATCTACCTTCAAATGATGTTTATGAACAACAAGTATTGTAGTTCGCCTAGGTTAGTTTGACTGTAAATCTTAACAGTCTATTCACAGTTCAGTGGCCTGCGAATGCGAACGAGCGAATATTCGAAAATTTTGACATTCCATTGACAGTAAATTAATGTAGTATTTAAAATTGTTTGTTAGCCGGTTACTGAGCTGTGAATGGACCTACAAAATTGTTTCTTCGCAGTTTGTTCTATCGACGATTGCTGAGCGAAAGGACCTTAATACCTTTAACCGCTTGCAATAATACTTCTAAAACAAAGAGTTCTTACTTAATTCGTCAGCTGTGCTGTATCCTTGCTGTTGACAAACGATGAAAACTAGTAGTATACCGAATGTCGTGATTAGCAAACTAAGAGCATCCCACACGTAATGCGAGAACCAGAACGTTAAGAGTCTAACGCCACCAACAAATTGCAGAAGCTTTGCCCTGCTTTGGCACTCCTTGATCAGGAACATTGCATAAAAGCTAGCAATGAAACTCATGCTAAAACTTAGGTTGGTTGCAATTCGGGTTCCCAAGCTCTGACCAGACATCAATAGGGAAAACTGTGAGAGCTCCGTGTACGGAAGTGGGTGGTTCACTACACTTATACTTGCTTCCGGTCCAATAGCAGCTCTAAATAGGAAATAAAAAAAAAATTTGATCTCTTTTATTTAAAAAGGACTATACTTGATTCTTACTTAGCCATAGCGTTGAGTAATATATTCACAGTAACCGGAGCGGTATGAAGTGGTTTATTATTCAGCCAGGCGGTGAATTTTCCACGGTCGATTGTTGCCGCGACGGCGTACTTTGCATCGATACGAGGCTGCAACTTCTTTCCAAGGCCCAACATATATTCAGTGAAGTCTGCACTTCCAATGTCTAGCAGCTTATGTTGGGATCCAAGAGAATTTATAATCTTCCTGTAATTCTTAGCTACTTTATCTCCAAAGGTATCCGCCTGCACGCGAGAAGTGACCGATAAAACTGTGACTGTTTCATCAAACTGATTTAGGTCCAAGGGCAGGGCCGGTAAATTCTCAGCGTAACTCGTTCCGAACATTATTGTCACCGCAATGAACAGTATTGGCATGAGATTCTGAATTAAATATATTAATTTGTTACGAATTGTGAATAGATACTTCTTAAAGAACATAGCCTGCCATTGACTGATCGTCAATTGCATGCCGCGAAGAAGATCTTCATTGTCTGCAAACAAGTTTTCAGCTAGAAGGAAATTAAAAATAGTTATTATCATCCTTGGGATAGTTCGATTGACTTATTACCTATGCCACTAGGATTAGGGTTAGACTTTTGCAGGTAAACTTCTGCGCCTGTTTTCATAAAGACCTCCTCCAAGGAAGATGCCGAGACACCGAATCCAGAGATTTTTAATGCGTCCGAATTCTGTTCTAAATCGGCGAACATATCTTGGAACAGTGACGAATATTGGTCAGGCAGTTTGTAGGATAGTTCGGATCCAATATCAGCTTCAGGATGAATATCAGGTATGTATTTCTTCAAAAGTTCCGTCACCAATATAGTCTCACAATCTTCTTTCTTTACACAAATCTTACCAAAATGAAAAGAAAATAAAAAAATTAAATGCTAGGCAATAGAGATAAATGCACGAACAAAGACTAACTAAGAAGCTGTAAGGAGTGAATTTGTAAAACCCTTGCTTGTCAATCTTTTTGACTGTGTGTCTTAATTTTGAACTCTAATCGCTTGGGTTGTCTAAAGTGCTCAATTCATAGAATCGATTGAGCCGTTGTTCAGTTGTTTTTAACTGACAGCTCGAGAGTATACACACATTTTTATGGGAGGCGGCCCATAACCAACGGATGGATGAACTTCGACAGATAAAGTAGGTTTCCTTTTTACTTCGATCCGTCGATCGGTTGATAGTATACACATTCATACATTTCAGGTTCACACATTCATATATTGAAGTTCACGCATAAGAAAATTGAGCGTATGAAGCAGAGAATGTGAAGAAACTCTCAATGCCTTTGACAACTAGCCGATTGATGTGACAGATTCTATGGGACTGTTCTAAACGTCTACTTGTAGTAGTGTCAAAAGGGGATACTACCATGTAAACGGGCGTTTCGAATGGGAGTTGGCAAAGATAATGAAGAGCTCAAACATGTAATCAGAACCTAGCTTTGGAGATCGAAAAGAATTTAGTGACCGATTTGTAGATTTCTGCAGTACCCTCCGCTTGACGTTTGTTGTAGTAGTCTGACAGCTAAAACTGCTATTAGACTGAAGGACGTCCTATTGTAGTCACCCTTAGCACCTTTACGGCCACGCCTCCTTTCTGTCCCGATGGGGGGCTACCAGTTAATCGACGGATCACATGACTCCGTAACTAATACTCAAAAGGCGTTTCAATAGAATGCTTCCTGACAGAATTTACTCAGAGAATTATAGAACCAAGAAGAAAAAACGACGGACTTTTTGTTACAGCGTTACTAGGATTAAATGATTGGAGACAATGGACTTGTTATGTTGGTCTACGTAAGCAAAGACTTTCTCGTCAAAAGGCATTCATCTATCTCATTTGTGTGCTGTGAGAAATGACTTAACCTCCGAAGCAGATAGCATTGTCGGTAGATTATAGTTAAGCACAACTGACAGAAGAGCTCATCATCTAGGTCACGTCATATGTATCACACACTAGGTAATCAAAGATTAGAAGGAATTGGAGCCCTTCTCTTCATCCAAACTCTACGGATGTTCGTCAAACAAACAAAACCAACTTACCAAGTGATATCCGCCGCCAAATTTCTTTTTCAAAAAGAAAGACGTCCCATAGCACTTCAAGTCACCAGCTGACATAATAGCAATATGATCGCCCAAAGTGTCAGCCTCATCCATGAAATGAGTTGTCAGCAAAATTGTTCGCCCATATTTCTCCGATTGCAATAAGTCCCACAATTGTCTTCTAGCCGATGGGTCCATTCCTGAACTTGGTTCATCGCATAAAACCACTTTAGTACCACCGCAAAACGCACAACACACTGACAGTTTCCTTTGCATTCCACCCGATAATTTTGACGACGCCAGGTTGGCTTTTTGCTTCAAACCAATCTTCTTAATGTACTTTCTTACTTCCTTTCTTAGCTTTTTGCCCTCAAGACCCTTCAGGGAAGAATAGAATATCAAATGATTTCGCACAGTCATATCATCAAATAGGATATTATGCTGTGGACAGATGCCCAATGAACTACGAGCGCCATCTATATTTGTTCTTATATCATAACCATTTATTATCGCTGTACCTGATGTAGGTGAGAACATACCCGTGAGCATCGAAACCGTTGTTGTCTTTCCTGCACCGTTATGACCTAACAAAACTGTTATTTCGTTTTTATACATATTCATTGACAAATTATTGACAGCCATTCTATTGCCAAATCTTTTACTCAGGCTCTGAATTTGAACACCAATTTCGGCTCCAACTGGCTCCTCTTCAAATGCATCCGGATTATCACGTTCGATTTTTGGATTAAATATCGAAGGACGATGATACCGTTTAGGAGCCCAGAACTTCTTCTTGAATATAAAGTTCCATCTCTTTGAAACACCAAACTCACCAGGATATATTTGTTCCATGTATAAACAGACGATCATGTGAATGAGACTTGCCAGCAACATCATGAAAATGACGATGCCAATGGACAGATCATCGTCAACGCTAGGCGGTGCGTCCATATTGTTCCAATGTACGCCATCTCCATTGGCCTCGTTATTACAAATTAATCTTAATCCAAGGCCCGCACCAGTGTTGGTTATGGCAGAGAAGGCAATTTTGGTCAGACCACTTATATGGTCATAGTTAAGTTCAAATATTGTAACTGGTAGAAACATAATGATTAATATTAAGCCTGTTGCAGCAGCGGCGGTTCTAGCTCTGGAGAAAAGAGTTGCCAGCATAAAGCACAAGGTTATAGTTGCTACCGAGTACACCAACAAAAAGAAGTAAACAGCAGTGAAGGAACTGTATGTAAGCACGGCGACATCGTCGGCCCATTTGAACTGTAAATACAAAAATCCTTTTTGTTTGCACGAGTATAAGTTTCATCCCTTCCCCTTATAATATTACCGTCAACACAATTGTTATAAGAAACGCTGATATGGCCATCATCCCAAAAGCCTTGACAAACCACGCCATCCAATGAAGCCAATTCGGAAGGCCCATAATCTTCATGACCTCCTTAAGGCATTTCTCCTTCTCCATTGTGATATACTGTAATGGAAAAAAAAAAAACATTTTAAATACCCATTCTTGGATTGGATTTCAGTGCTTTTACCTTTACTGTGCACGTGGACGGGTAAAGGTAGCTGAGAACAATAACCATACCCAACATTCCAGCTGTATATGTTATCAGTGGATCATCAATATGCGCTGGGTATGGATACCGCTGAAGAATCACCTTGGGTAGTTTCGTTAATTGAGCTGATTGCTTGATGAACGCAGTTGATATGGCATATTGCACGGGTAGAAAACCTTCGTCCATATAACATCCGGGTAGCCCACCGGATATATAATCCTTATTCCTTGGTCCCACTCCATCTTCTGGTGGGAAGACCAAATTTGTCAACCAATCTAAATAAAATGGTGAAATGTTCGACCGTATTTCAGCGGGAAAACGAATTTTAAATTTCAACTTCTTCGGTGCTACTGTAGCATGTGCCAATGACTTATCGAATTCTACACCACAAAAATAGCGTAAATCCATCACGTCTCGCTCCATTTCCTTAGGGCTGGAATAGGGTAGGGATTTGATGGCTAGAGTAGTGGCTGCATCGGTCATAATTTTATCCAAAATCGGACTATTGTTTGGAGTGTAGAGCATTACATAGTCTATAGGTGAAAACGATTCCAAATTAAATCTGAAAATATTTTGATATCAGCATTAAATAAGTATATGTGGCCTTTTGTGGACTTGTGTATGTATATGGATATGGATAGATAGAGTTTGTTAGGATGGTACAGCAAACTCTTAAGGCCACGCCTTTATTCTGTCCCGATGGGAGGCTACCAATGGATTGACAGAAACAGACCACATGAACCCGATGTTAACATTCGAAAGGAGATTCAATGCAAGGATTCCTGACAGAAGTTACTGGAAGAACTGGAGGAAAAAGAAAAGGGAGTTGTCATTCTATACCGACGATTCTAAGATGGACAGTGGTACAGGAGTCGGAGTTTATTGTGAAGCCCTAGGAATAAACTACTCCTTTAGAATAAACGACGACAGCAGCGTCTTTCAAGCCGAAGCCATCATCTTCATCTGGATATATGCGTAACGGCTCTATGGCCGGCTTTTAGCAAGAAGCGATCATCAACTCTGGTTAAACTCAGTCGTCATAACGCACGGGTCGTTTCTGGCGTAATTACCCGCTATTGTGTCATTTTCCTTCACGCAGAGAGACTCGGTGTGCTGCATAACTTCACGCAGAGAGACTGCAGAGACGATGAAGAAATTGAATCTATTCGTCACCCGCTGTGTGACTGTCCTGCCCTATCTGTTAGAAAAAAGAGAACTCTTGGCAGTCATTTCTTCTCGGAGCTGGAGGACTTAGGCAATGTTGATCTGGAGGACCTGCTGAGATTTATATTACTATCTGGGTGGTTCTAACAACGGACCTTCTTACATCGTTCCCAGGGTTAAATGATTGGGCACAATGGACCCGAATTGTGGGTCTAAGTGAGCAGTGACCTTCTGGTCACAAGGCACCCATCTATCTAACCTAACCTAGGATGGTACAGCAGGCTATAGTGACCACTAAGAGAACAACACTTTCTAATACTTTCTTATGTAAAACTAAATTAGAGGTTGCTTTGTAGGAATAATGATGAGATTTGCTTATGTATGCACTGCACACAGTTAAACGGCCAACTTGTTAGTGCAGCGCCAGAAGTGTGCTCCCACTAGTTAAAATCCACTAGATTTTGTCATTGTATTCTAACGTTCAAGCGAAATCGAATGCGAGCTCACAAACGCCATTT
Source organism: Chalcosyrphus nemorum (assembly GCA_949716465.1). Lineage (NCBI taxonomy): Eukaryota > Metazoa > Arthropoda > Insecta > Diptera > Syrphidae > Chalcosyrphus > Chalcosyrphus nemorum. The sequence continues at coordinate 4,052,701 of OX454332.1, forward strand.
CAGCGGTTTTTTTGACATCTATGAGCGCAGCCATTTTGTACATACAATTTGTTGTTGTTAATAGAATAACAACCTGCAACAAATATTCAAAAGAAATGAAAGAGATAGCTCGACAAGCATATTGCTGGTTCTTGGTCACACGATACTTAATATTTATTCCCGAGCATGGCAATTAAGTTCCTACTATTTTCAGCACTAAAGGGGCAGGGGAAGTTCGAGGTCGACTGCCTAGTTTCAAAAACTTCCGACTGACACGCCCACATTTAGAAAATACTCACGATTCGAAAAATTTTGTTAGAAATTTAAGAAACATTTGTATAATTGCGATCGATAGAAGTATCCATTCTAAACAGATTATATCAATATGTGTCATATGTTGTCGATATAAAAATAAATATAATTTAACTAAATATAACAGAAACTTACTGCGCTAGTTCGAGAGTATTTAATTGCAATGATTGTTCGTATCTTACAACACCTTCATGTTTGGGATGCACCAGTGTTCGCACCATCACCAACAGCATTGAGAACAATACTGGAAATATTATTTCAATAAAAAATTCATATTTGTGACTCCATTGCAAAATCCAGTTCTTCCATAGCAGTAGCTTAAATTTTTTAAGATTAGTTGTCATTGTAACTTATTTCGATTTGGTCAACTATGTATAATTATCTGCAAATGGAAAACAAAAGAAATAAAATCAGTAAAGATGCAAGCTATGTGTGTACATACATATCAGGGTTGGCAAAGATTGCAATCATTTCAGAATGCATTCATTGAAGTCATCCTTGGAATGCACATGGATTTGTTGCAATTCAATGACTTTAACTTATAAATTATAAATTACCATTCATTTTGAAGTCATGGTTTAGCAATCATTTCTTGCAAAATGAATCCAATCAGTTTGATTGCTCTGCAAATTCTTCTCATTGAAGTCACTACAGTCATTAGCAGTCACTACAGTCTTTGAAGTCATCTGCAGTCATTAAAGCCATCTGAAGTCATTGATGCTTTTATATTCGTTAAGACTTTAATGAGTTCAGATGACTTCACTGACTTCAAAGACGTCTTCAAGTGAATGCAATGAATGCTAGTGACTTCGAGTTGACTCCAATTAATACAGAGCAATCAAAATGATTGCATTCGTTTTGACTTCAAAATAATGATTGGAAAAAATGATTGCTAAATCATGACTTCAAAATGAATGGTAATTTAGAATCTATAAGTTGAAGTCATTGAATTGATACAAATCCATATGAAGACAAATGAACTACATGTCAAAATGATTGCATTCTTTTACAGATGTGATGTACCTACACACAGAAACTGGATTTGGAAGAAAAACTAAGAACGACGCGCATCACAAGAAGATGTCAGAGGCTAAGCTGCATGCAAGAAAAGTTACTTTTGAAAGTCAAAAGTCCAGAAAGAATAGCTCTTTTAGCTGTTTGTGTAATTTTAGAAAAATAAATCGCAACATAAGAAATTTATATTTTTACCTCTTCAACATTCACATCTGCAAGTTGGTAAACAGTAGTAAAGATCTATTACAATAAATCCTGGGAAGCAGCTTCTTAGGGCGGAAAATCCAATTTATTTATATTTTATTTTGCGTTTGACAGCAAACGTAAGAATAAATTTGTAAATTGATTTTTTTTTTTTAAATTTGATGAATCTATGTAAAGGGTGATTCATTTAGAAGTATTCTTTGTCTATTGATTTTTTGACAGATGACGTGTGAGTCGTGTTAACTTGTCATTGGACACGTTCCGAACCGCAAACGGTTTTTGGCAATTTGCACATTGACTTAAAAAGTAGGGAGAATATTCTTAACTTCAAATCCAGTCCACCACCTGAACAAGAAATACCTAACTTTGCATGCGAAACTGAATTTGTCGACCAATCAGTAATGTTCCTAGTCCATGGAGTACGGAATGCGCCCATTGCATTGTCAGTTGACAGTTTATTGTTTGACATTGACATTTTATAATGGAAAGTCTTAAGGCTGCACTAGAATAGTGTCGTTAGACAGGCCATTTGTTTTGTGAGACCATAATAGCTTTTGGCTTCGATTCGTTAAGTTTTTTCTTTCTTCCAAAAGTGCGAATCGATTGGCTCTTTCATACGAAAATTTGACAGCCAGGACAGATAGGTACTGCTTCAGTAGGTCTTTGGGTTTCGCTGATTTGTGGCTCGGGGAGCGCAATGAGAGAAGCGCCAAGGAGAAAGTCGCTTGAAGTGAGGCTAACTTGTTCTCAGGCTTATCATATAGTGGGACCAATGGTCGTGAGTTAAAACAGGTTCCAATGAATGCCGTGAATGTGTACAGTTGGTGGTATCATATGCATCGAGCTCCGATTGATTCTTGGCCCATTGAACCGCAGCTTATAATAAGTCACCTTAATGAGGAGCGTCGAGGGTGATGAAGTTGTTTAGCATGTAGTACGGAGTAGGTAAAAATTGCTTTATACCCAACAAGCGACACCATATTTCCCTGTTAAATATCGCAATCACTAGCCTCAGTGTGGCATGGAAGATTCCTCCTTGTCAAGTCCTTTAATGAGGGCTTCCAATCAAGAGACAAAAACACTTCTTCCCAATTTAAATTCGAACTTTAAAAATGCAGTAATAAGTAACAAAATGCTTAAAAACTTTGCATTCTCTATACTTCCTTCTTCAGGATATGATTCACTTTCCAAAATAAAATGAAATGTTACACATACGCCCCGGATTACCAGAAGGATCCGTTTTCTATCTCGGAATATTTATCCTCCCAACACATATGCGTACACTTCAGAATGCACACATGTGCATCTAACGTAATAAACCTCTATCCTTCCATCTGTTCCAGGCGCCAGCATAATCCTCGAGCCAGCCGCCCACTCTATTCATCCAAGGAAAGAAAAATATTTGTGCCCAAACAATATTAGGTTCTTCGGCATCTTCATAAAGACATTTGGGCTTTACCTACCGACCAGCATGCAGCATAGTGAGGTGCAAAGGAAAGGCTGATCCGCATCGATAAGCATCTTAGTATCGTTGTTTTCCCCCGAAAATAGACCGGAAGCTATGAAAAACGAAACTGTAAACATGATGAAAGGATATTCTGCCCCAACTCGTCGTCGTCGTCCTCGTTGTTGTTGTTGTCTATTCCATATCGAGTGCCATCCGTTCTGGGCGAATGCGTTTAACATTGTTCCGGTCCTTCGTGTGTATGTTGGGTATCTACAATCGATTCTCATATCCTCATATCCTCAATGCAACTGCACTCGATGTCGTCGCCACCTTTTCGGTTCCAAACTGAAGTTGTCAAGCAGAGGTAGAGAGGCAAACAAAAAGAAAAAAACAGAAAAAACAAAAAGGATGCCCAATTGAGTAGACTTCCAGTGCCGACCTTCTTCATGTAAAGCGGCGACTACCAGCATTGTGGGCCGTTCGAGATACGGGGTTTATATTTTTGAAATGCGGCGAATAACCTTGTTCCAGATTTTATATAGCGGAATTCCCATAGACAGACAGTCGTTGTATCACTGAATTGTTGCTGCGGCTACAGGGATGCTGTTCGTTCGGGGTGTGTGTTGTCCTTTTGTGTACGCCAGCGAAGGAGGTTTTCGGGTAGGTCACCATTCCCAGCGTTTGGTTTGTACAATGTATTTGGAGTGGAACTTCTATTATTTTTAAAGTTGGCACACATTTTTTTTTTTTTTTTCTGCCAACGATGCATTCTATTCTAGAGAGATGATAATGGGGAGAAGGAAGAACGAATGTCCTTCCAATTTGGCGGCGGGCACGTACTATATTTGAAGTGATGTGCCTTGTTAAAAAAAAGTTTCCTCGGCAGGGTGGTGGATTTTTGAGCCCTGAAAGTCGGATGCGAGTTTATAAATTGCCCTCAAAGATTCTTCCACTGAACGAGCACATGACAAGTAAATGAGATCGATTTTGTAAATATGTCCGGTCGCCTTTAAGATTTATTACGAATCTTTGGGAGCGGAGCCTTGCTCACATTCGCATCTGATCTGAGTGCATTTTTGTAGGTTATAGCCGAATAAGTTTTACACATTGCAAGCCAAATTGATATGATTGATGGCAGATTGTGGTTCCAAAAAGAAAGTTAAACTTATTTAGGACTTGCAATGAAAGTGATATATGCTGATGGGCATTAAAACTCTTTTTAAATGCCAACTTGAGATGCAAAAATGTCTTTTAACGATTTGAGAGAAATCCCAAGCACATAAAGTGCGAAGGAAGGTCCCTGTAGCTAAAACTTTTCACCTCGTTTGACAGTAAAAAAAATGTCGTCTGCGAGTGCAATGAATCATGAAATTGACACTCATTATCGGTTCTCATTGTACAGTTTAATGACTTTAGTTGACGCTCTGGCAAAAACAACTCGTTACCCACATAAAGAGGTGGAAACCCCTGAAACCTTTAGGGTTTCGCTTATGATTCTTCTACGGATACTTCAGACAGTCTTTGAGGTGAAGTGAGAACAGCAGTAGGAAATTAAAAGAGTTTTCGCATAAAATAAAGCCGACACTTAAAGAAGGAACCAAAAATTAAGGACTTTATGGATAGGAATAGGAGGAGTTGAAATTACGATGAGTTTTATTACTGAGCTTGTAGTACAACTAAAAAAAAAGAAAATGTCAGACCTAAAGTCACTTTGACACTTTCAACTCATAGGCAGTTGCTCGTCACATGAACAAACCCAATGTTAGCATTTAAGTGGAGAGTCTGCCTGATTTACTTACTCTACTTATGTCCTATATCCTCTTGCGAACGTATCGTGTGTGATTTCTGGAAATATGCCTCAGCTCCCACCAACTCTTTTCCAGTTGCCGTGATTCCTTCTCCACTGTTCTGCGCCACATACTCCTAAGACCGTCGCCATTCTGTGTAAGCGGGTTTTATTGCATCGCCTGGTTAGCTATGGATCTGTCACCTTTTTGGAGAGTGTGACCAATCCACTGCCACTTTTATCATCGTATGGTTGTGCCTATAGGTTCATGGCCCGTTCTCTGATAAACCTGTTTGTTAGAGATATGGTTTGGCCAGAATATCCTTAAGATGTAGCGCAGGTATCTATTGATAAACGTTTGCAACTTCCTCGTGATAGTGACGGTCACTCTCCAGGTACCACATCCATCTAGCAGCACGGATTCAATGTTCAAACAGAACAGTCGTAGCTTGGTGTTTAAGCTAGTTGCATTACTTCACCAAACTGTGGATAGCATTCCAAACGCAGATTTTGCTTTACCTATTCGACTGGCTATATCCAGTTCGGTTCCGCCATCGGTTGAGACAATACTCCCGAGGTATTGGGAACTCTCTACTCTCTCAACCGTTTGTCCAGCAATGTATATATGAGTTGATGAGTTCGGTCCTAGGCTGATTATTTTTGTTTTTGCCGACTTAATTTTCAGCCCAAACGACGCGACGTCTGGTCCCTCTCCACATTTGCTGTCATTAGGTGAAGGTCCATTATTCTGTCAGACAGAAGGTATACATCATCAGCGTAGTCCAGTTGCTTGAGTTCAGATGTAAGAGTCCATCGGAATTCTTTCATTTCCTGTTGCTAAGGCCCCATTCAGCACATCGCTAATCACCATTAAAAACAGTATTGTATACAGTGAAAGTATGCAGCCTTGCCGAACACCACTTTGGACTTTGAATTTCTCAGACAGACTTCCTCTGTGCAAGAGAGTCTTCCTGATGAAGGTTATTGAAGTAATCGATAAATCCAAGGGAAAAAAGGTCTTTTGTATTCACTGTCATTTAAGCCAAAATCACGGCCTCTGCCGATTCTGAGATTTTTTCTTCTCCTCTTGCCCAACAGCACATCTTACTTCCTGGCAATAATAAGCCTTCAGGTCAGGGCCTACATATTCAACTACATATATTGAATTCAAACAAACGCAGCCTTTCCTTATGATGAAGACATGGTTTGAAGAAGCAAGAACTGCGAACTAAACAAAGGCGGAAGACGGATTTATAGCCAGTTGGATGTTAACTGACAGATAAGAAGCCTCTAATCGAGTTGACCGCTTTGTCATTAGTCGCCGATTTGATGTCACCATCAGTCGCCAGATATGCAACAGACTTACTTCTGAGATCGATATTCATCAGTTCTCTTGATGCTGTGTGTGCAGTTGGGTGCAGGCTGGCCACGGTGCTCAAGTCCTAACCATACCCTCTCAATTTTCACAGTAAAAAGTTTTATCCAAATAAGTTTGGAAAGCTTTTAGCATATTTCAACTCCAATGCGAAAAAATACAGTGAATTGCAAACGAATGTAAAAATCGCATACATACTACTTTCCGTAGTCAATTTGGAAACCATCTATGGAGAATGAATATTGAAACCTATTGCCGCCTGAACTCCAAATACCAGATCTTTCCTATTTTTTTTTTCTCTCTTCCAATTGAACTCAAGTCCAGGTAGTGTATGTCAGAAAGGGGTATTCACATCCTTTTTGGCAGACGATGATGATATGATAAACAAGTGGGTCTCCATTAAGTAAGTGCTCATCTCTCACGAGCTGCAAAACAATAAGCAGTTTTACTGGCCACCAACTTCCAAACTATGAAATAAAAATTACTACACAATAAGTAGCTCATAGAGGGCTTTGTTGGAATTTTCTCGGATTCGATCCTGGAACCCCATGCAGAGTAATCTAACAATTGAACTTAATTAGACGATCATCTTCAGGTCGTTTCACATTGACAGATTCACCTCACGCCAAAAATTCCCGTATTTTGATGTTCCAAATCAAACGGGAGATATCAGTGGCTGGTTTGACAGCACTGAGTGCGGCCATTTTGTAGATGCTGTGGCTGTAATTTGTTGTTACTAATAGAAAAACAACCTGCAGAAAATATTTTGTTCAAAGGGAAAGAACGAAATATCATGACACAGGTCTTGGTCACAAGCTAGTTGACATTTTAGGGCCGCCTGTTTTTAGAAATGAGCGGGCAGGGAAATGCTTTCGCAAGGCTATATACGTATGTATGTACGTACTTAGAGGATAAAATTCTGGTCAAACTTCCAGTTCTCTTCCCGTATTTTTGATTGCTAGTTGCATTGAATATTCGCCTTATTCCCTGGCTCCTTGAAATGGGCGAACAATAAATATACTGCGCTCTGATGACACTTTTGTTACCAAAACGTTTAACCTCTGACAGTTCCTTTTCAAAAAACCTCTGTCAGCGAGAAGCCATCTGTTTAATTAAACGAAAGACCGCAAAAATATCACAATGACCACCCTATTATCCCCAAAATGAACTCGCAAATGAACCCCACAAGACACCGGCTGTCAAAAGCTTTTCTCCCCACAAAAAAAGCTTCCACTCTCTTTGCAAGAGCCGAATGCGAAAAAATGTTTGCATTTTCACCATGACAACGATTCTATTTCACCATTCTCAACACATGTGCCCATTCAACAGAGAGATGTTGAGAATGAAGAAGTCTCAGGCAATGCACAAGTAAATCAAAACTCGTTGCTCCCCAATGAACCCTCCTAAAATCTTCCTACAAGGTACTATGCTCCATTAAAGCGGCAGGCAACTAAAGAGAGTTCCTCGAAGAAAATAAAAATATAAAGAGAAACTATAACTTGTTTCCACTTGCGATGAAAAAGTTTACACACACTTAAGAAGCGCATACACACTGCTGCCACTGTTTTATTCTATAGGTGAACTTGAATATTCGGCGTGCAACGTGTGCGATGCGGCTTCAGTTTATTTCGAGCGACAGAGCAGAACAGTAGGTTCGTTCGTTTATAGTGTTTTAACTCAGTGAAAGAGCAAACAGCGAATATTGTCGTTGTTGACGAACTTATCGTCGTCATCGTCACAAAATATTTTGTTGTTGAGTTGAGATATTTTCGTTTGAAGTTTAGTTTATTGTCTGATCTCGTTACGGTGTGGAGGTCATTTTGGAATTTCCGTTTTTTAAAAAAAAAAAAAAAAAAAACAAGTGTCGGTTATAATACCGTTAATTGTGTATACATATACCATAGGTGTTTTGAGTGAAAATTAAACAGAAAAATTAAACGCAAAAGGATTAACAACTAAGGATAAAACACATCCACCTAAAGGATTACAATTTCTACCGGAGGATAGGTCAGTAGAGATGCTATGACAATAAATTTTCTTTTCTCCTCTCAACTGTCATTGTTTTTGAGTTATTTTTAGTTGGACTTGTGGTTGGGTTTTTTTTCGGTTTTTTTTTTTTTTTGAATCAAGGATAACGACTGCAAAGTCATTCATACCAAGTTTTGGGATTATCCTCAGTCAATTCGAGGGCATTTGTGGTTGTATAAATGTATGGTTTCCTTTTACTTCCTGTAAATGCTCTACTGGCCATGTCCTTGAAATAGATACGAACTCTTATCCTTGTGTACATATGTATGTATATATTTTTTTGGCTTCTGACTCCAAAGCCATTATTCTGAGATCCCCAGAGTGCAGTACGCCATCACCACCACGACTACCAGAATACAACCAGCAGGAGCATCAACATCACTTATGTCGGGCGTATTGTTGTCCGGTAATTTACCAGCGACATTTTTAGGACAATGCCGATGGAGTCAGAATTTTTGTTTTCTGTTTCTTTTTTTATTACTTGGGTGCTCCATAGCTGGAAGCTGGATGTACAGTATAGTTTTGCTTCTATTTTGGCAACGGATGTGCACATCTCTCGTATAATGCGTCATTTTTGTTTCATTTTAAATGGAAGAGCAGAAAAAAAAATTGAATCTACTTCGTAGTTTCTATCGGTCTTCTCATGTTTGTTGTCTGGTTTTTGCTCGCTCGTTCGGTTTGATGATGACCTTAGGGTTATCACGCGTTTAGCGATTTTTTTTTTTTTCGTTTCCCACTATCTCCAAACCTGATTGGACATTCTATTGGAATGGAAGCGCTAGAAACGTTTGTTTTTTTGATTAGTATTCTGGGAACAGAAGCGGTAGCAATTGATGAACGGTATGTTGCAATGCCATTTGTAGGTTATTAACTGGAGCGAAATGTGTTAAGTTTTTCAGACCTGTTTTGGAATTGTCTTGGTATTGGCAATGGCAATCACTTGAGTTTGTTTTGGAATTGCAATACAAACAAAGAGTAGCGTCACACGGTGAATGGGTTTCTCCAATTAAGTTGGTAGGTACATACATACATACATACTTGAGGTGTCGTTGCTGAAAAGCTTTGGCTTTTGAATAAGTGATCTCATCGGTGGTTAAGCTGCTGGTGACGATTTGCAGTGGAGGAGGGGCTCACTAATGACTTTGTTTCCTCAAAAATTTAAAGCAATTTGTGAGTGAGAATTGAATGTGAATTTAATCGCGGCTTGATGCGGTTTCAACTTTCTTATTCTATTGTCTGTTCGATCGTTTCAAAGAAACGTTCTAAATGTGAAATTTTTTATTTCAAATTAACGAGAAGAGATATTGCATAATGATTGACTCAAAATGGCCTTAAGTGGGTAGAATATTCATTTAATTCGTTGTAAAGTTTAACTGATAGCATTATGACGTGCATTCTTTAGGTCCAATTGTGTTTCATCAATGACATGCCGAAGTTCACTGTTTACCCTTGAAATGATTTAAGTGTTATTGTAAGTGAATTGCGTTTACAAATCCCCAAAGAATCGAGTCAAAGTGGAAAAAGAGCCGCTCAATTGATTATCGTTCCTTACAAGATGAATATCCAAGAAATCATGACCGTAACGAGCCCAATGTCTCATTACATCATCCAAGTCGATTACTTTCAACTCAAGCCACATAAAGCCAGTTACATACGTACATATGTAGATTTCGTGATCCTAATCTTCGTTGACTGTAAGCGTCGATCTTGCTAATTGTATGGTCCACTTAATTTAGCCCGTCAACTTTGGAGTCACTTAATGTCCTTTTTTGAGGAGAAGGATAGGAAGATCATGGTTTATATACTAAACTAGGTGTCCCATTTGATGTCGTGGTCGTGGCCTTAAGTGCTTATAAGCCATTACCTCTTGGCAATTCCAGAAAGAACTGTGCAACTTCTCGTGTTTTGTGGCCAAAATTTAAGAAGACAAAAACAAAGTCCTGCCAGAGACTGAATCGACCCTTTATCGCTTTATAGGAAATTGGCTTCTCCAATGGAATGCATCGATTGCATCGGAGATAAAGTTGCGGAGATGAAGAAGAGGCCAATCAACCAAATACTGTAAAACAGCCCGGCCTTATAAGAACAACGTCTACGTATTCTACCTATGTATATGCTACAGATTCTTTTTCCTATCATTGCAGAGGGACCAAAGTCACGGATATTGAATATACTCAGATTCGTTAAAAGCCCTAATTGGTTTAAGGATAAAACGATGTACGCCTTCCAGCATTTCATCCTAAAATTCATCAGTTTAACTCATGTTGCATTTAAAGTTCTACTCTTGTAGTGAAACCATTTCATAGCTCTGTTGAATAGGACCTTCATTATTTGCTTTGCTGAATCCAGAAAGCACATTTTTCTGCAATCGATATTGACAGCGTACGAATTATAAACAGTAACGCACCCAATTTAGACCACTGTGGCACATCGTTTTTCGTTCCAAGTTCAAGAAAACCCAGGAGATGCCGAGATGCTGAGACGAGAACAATGACTTCGTCAGGGAAGGCACAAATAATCTTCTGTCAAAAGTTTTTTTTGCATGTTCAAAAATCTGTTGTACCTTGGAGTTTAATCTCTAGTAAATCGGACGTAAACGAGTTGCTTAAGGCGCCAAGGAAACTTCTTGTGCAGTGAGTTATGCAGTTGTAGCATGGCTTATGTGTCCACATAAGTCTAACTTTTTAAAGGAATAAGTCAGCCCAGTTCAGCCTTATTTTCGAAATGAATGAATGTACATATTCAAAATTAGTTCTTTCAATCACTACTAGGAATCTTCACCTCATTAATCCCAGTTAACGTCTTGGTACAGTAGGCAGGGTATGTGATAAGTCCCAAAAATTCTGCCCAAGAGCCAGCAGTATTAGTTCCTTGAAACGCCTCTGGCCTTCGGAAGCAGCATAAAACTGAATGATCCCAACACATATCGTCGTGAGAGCCTGGTTCAAAGAATAGCTGCTCTTGACGGGAACTCTGCGCACTACGTCCACATCAAGTCATCAGTTGTTTTTTTACTTGATCTTGACCTTGCGATCGTCTTAATTGCTGACACTTTCGATATGGTAGTTCATTATTCTAATAGTCAAGCAAATCATGCTGATATTGCCTAGCATTCAGAGTCACATATTATTTCAGGCCTTATGACTGGTTTGTACACAGGTGCATAATGTTAAGTGTTGTCGTTTAGCGGTATACTACACCTGGTGCTGCTTTGCCAACTACACTAGATTCTGTGCCCTGCTTCCCTCTAAAATCAGACGTCCTGGACATAAGACATACGACATTTACATGAAGCAGCATCAACTGTAAATTTCCTTACAGTTAACAAGTCGGAAGGCCTATCACTAGATCGAACAACAATGCGCTCACAGCTGAACTTTGACCTTAAATTTGTCATCAAGTCCACAGATGAATTTATATTTTGCTGACAACCCCTTAGAGCACCTGTACCGCCTCTTATTCTTGCACAAACATCTTTTGATCTTTCGAGACAAATTTATAAAAAAAAAAAAAAATTCCTCAAATCACACTTCTCTCAAGCGACAGTTGTTTCGGCATAATATTTACCCTTCACAGTGTGAATACTGATTCAACTGCGATGCCATTCAATGGAAATTAAATTCTCTGTACCATTCAATCATCGTCAAGTCAATCCCCCAAATAAACACACACTGCAATTCCCACACAAACCACATCGCACACATGTAGCATCACCAGCACCACACGCCTGTCGGTCGTAATCCAAAAAGTCGCAATTGAATGAGATACAACGTCGTCGTAGGTATCTGTACTTTATTTCACTCATAATCCGCATGTTCACAAAACAGAAAATTTGCTTTTTGAATGAGAATTTCAAATTTCACACTAGACACAGAAAGTACTACATCTGATTTGTACAGAGAGAGAGAGAGAGAGCGAGATCAGCTAATCACCACTCAACCGTTAAGTAGCATTAAAAGGTCGTTCGTGTATTCTCGAGAATCATCACGAACTGAAAGATGTTTTTCTTTGTGCCAACAACAATTTTACACTTGAAAACTAAGCGTTTTTATTAGCCGATGATGTTTTTTTTGGTTTTTTTCTTTTTCTTTTGGGAAAATTATTGCCGGCAGATCACAAGGGCCAATTTGTTTGAGTATCTTTTTGATATTATTTTATGAAGATTCCTATATTGACGGAACATGTCGTTCTATGTAGTTAATCGATTTTTGGATTTTTATCTCTTCTCCACCCAGCAGGGATGGATATTTGAATAAAAATAAAAAATTTCCATTCTTTACAAACTGCTGCTACGGTTCCGAAATGTAAACACAGTTTCGCTTTCGATGATTTATTCCAGGAGATATATATTTAACAAAATACATATAAATGTATCTATATCTATGGACAAACAGAAAAAGAAGATATTTTTATTAAATAGCTCTCGCTGTGCGCTGGCTGGCGTGAAATTATGTCGGGAGATTTATGGGGACACGTTAAATCAAAAGAATTCGAAGGCAGAAATGCGAAACGTTCTATGAATTTGTCGCACGATGTTTCTTTTATTTCGTCGTGTCGTGGAAAATGGAATTATTTAAATTATGTGAAGGGTGGGATTAAGTTTTGACTCTCAGGGGTGTAATCCCTGGCGTGTTTGTAGTATGTTTCAAAATGTCTAAATTAATAGTTACAAGGTAGCGTTAATTCATTTATCACGATGCCGAGTAATTAGGGTGTGTTTGTGTGGTGGTGTAAGCCATTCGCTATACTCCTACTACAGATGGTTGAATCACGTAGTTAATTATAGGTCTGATAGGGATGGATTAACATTTGTCATGTAATTGCTTTAGCATGGGTTTTTGTCATCTAGGACCATTATCATTTGAGTTGTGGAGCTTTAATGAGAGAGATACTTAAAAAGTGATTCACATGATTGTGAGACAATAGATGAACCAAATCTATGTTGTGCGTTTTCGGAATGTGCGAGTACTTAATAAATATTGATGTTGGACAAATTAAATTTGTCAGCGCGTAGCAGATAAATATAAATAAAATTACACACAGTAGATTGGAATGGAAGCAAAGTTGGCAAATAAATGAGATTTACGATTTTCGCGGGATAGACGTCAGAGATATGAAATTATGGAGTCCATTTCATTTCTTGTTGATCGTAAAAAATGAGAAAAATAAAACAAAATGTTTTGCTGAATTTGGGTTTTTTCTTGTTTTAATGGCAAAAAATTTCCATTTTTTACACGCATTCAGTGGGTGTATGACGAGCTGTTTGTACAAATGGTGTTGTGTGTCATAGTTCCAAGAATTTTTATTTAAAATTTTCCTATCGGTTACTCTGACAAGCAAAGGGCAAGCAAATTATCTGTTCGAACTTAACGAGACAGATTTCGGAACACACAGAAGTCACCTGATACGACTTTGTTATACAGGTGTCAATTGAGTGAAAATAAAACTGTCAGGTGTCCGTAATATGTGCGTGAACAAAAATAGACATCAGGAAACATTTTTATGCTACGATCTGCTCAGGCGAAAGTTATCTGTGGAATTCGATGTGGCATGCGGAAAGGTTGCATTCTATCACCAGTTCTTTTCTCTTTCTGGTATTTAGCAATCTATTTTCTGTAGCTTATTAGCCTTAAAGCTTGCACCAAGTTCATTGATGAAACTGAAGATTCTTTGAGCTTCAGAGCAGGTGGCATCAGATTCTGAAGTAAAGTTTTATTACAATGTATATCCGAAGCAGAATTCGAGCTACAGCATGTCATTGTATTCATATTCCACTGCACTCAACAAATTTTGAGATGTTAATTGAGATAACAGTGATCAGCTCTAAAAGATGCTCATTGCTAGAGGCATTCCCATTGGCTTAGCTCATTCTTTAGTTGGCTAGTGGGTAATCCAAAAAGAGGTAATAAGCATTAGGCACCCAACTTAGTAAGAAAACGCAGAAACCTTTTTGGCAAGAATTTGCTAGAATGATTCTACTCTGTTTAGCAAGCTGGAAGATATTTTGAAGACAGCCTCAAGTCACTTAGAAATAAATTTACAAGATTGGAAGGCTTTGCGATTTATATATCTGTCTTTAGGAAGTTAGTTTTGATGCTTTGATAGACGAAATACAATAGACAGACTTCTTCGTTCGATTTGACGTTTGGCTCCCACAAGCCGTAATGCATCAATGTATTCTGATAATTCCTACAAAATCTAATAGCAGCTCATGCACACATTCTTAATCAGTGGTATTTTTTACGGGCGTAGACATTTCATAGAGTTATTATGTACATACATTTTGTTACTGGTAATTGAATAATATGCTGCAGAGAAGGTAGGGAAAGCAGAACAAAGAGTTCGTCTATGTCATATGCTTTTGCTCTTAAGATGAAGATCAATGGTGCTAATTGTATGGAAAGTTTGTAGGTGGAACCAAAGAGTGCACATTTTGATCATCATAACATTTTCGAACCATCTATCATGTGTACCATTATGAGGTATTGCCAAAGGTATTTGTGGTACATGTGTCCTACACCCACCTTCTTCAACGGACACATCATACTTCATTTTCTTAATTAATGTGTGCCGAGAATAAGTACAGTAGAAGTTCGGAAAAGTTGACTCTCAGAAAAGTTTATTTCACAGAAAAGTTGACCAAATTTGAGCTCCGTACGTTTGGGCGTTGTTGACGCCCTAGGCCCCCCGAGGGGTTAAAATATTCAAGGTACGTTGCCTTAAAAAATTTACTTTTGGTCAACTTAGAGGTATAAATTGTAAATTGACTTTTGGTCAACTTTTTAGAGTGTGACTTTTTTTTAAATTGCATTGATCTTTTTTTAAATCATAAATCTAAATAAACGATGTAAAATACATAACACAAAAGCCAATTATTCCGAAGAAATGCTTGTTTTTATAGCAGAAGCATGCCTATCGATCAACTTAATCGTGTTCTCACCGTAGGTTAAGATTAATACTGACTTTTTCTGACGTGTATTGTCCATTTGCACATTGAATTTTATTTCTACATTCGTTATAAACCCAATAAAGTGCGACTATTTATGAACGAAATATTAATTTTCTACAGATTTTGAAAACTGTCTAGAAAAGTTGACTTTTTGGAAAAGTTGACAAGCTCTGGAATATTTCGATCAACTTTTCCGAACTTCTACTGTATTAAATAATGAATATGACTGTCAAACCTTTTTAAAAACTCACTGCCCTGCAGACTTGTTAAAACTAACTAAAGTATGAAATTTAAGTGAAATCGTTTAGTTTGACCTAAAAGGGACCACCTTACAGACCCCAGATATGAAATTTAATCCAAATCCATCCAACTGTTTAGACTGTAGCCTCCTTGACAGATAGACAGAATTTCCAGACCTATCTTTTTGGATTTGTCGGAATCTTGAGATCGAAAATGTTCACGTAAATAAAACAAGGTTTATCTAAAATATCAGTGTAAATATAATCGGTTCCGAACCCGAAAATTTCCAAAATGACAAACAGTATCATATACATATATGTATATCTTATTAATTCTTTACGGACAGACTTTTGGCTCTCTCTCCTTTGAATATGTTTGATGATTTCAATCTATCGGGAATTAGTTGTTGTAAATAGCATTTTATGATCCTAAGGAGCCACGATGACCAGTGTCACAGTGTCACGGCACTGAAGCTACCTAATGGCATTTCGTAGTAAAAATATATGGGTTGCTGGTGTCACACTGTCTCAACATCTGTAGCTCCTTTGTTTCACACCCGGAAATGGTATGGCAATGTTGGCAACGCCAATTATATTTAATTTTAACAATTTTTTTCACATTCATTACAACTGAACAAACACAGATGGCGTATGTTTCTATGACGAATATCTATGATTACTGATATTTTCTCTTCATTTAATACCCTGTTTTCGGTACAGTGGTTCGGTTGTTATTGCATTGAAATATGTGGCTTGGGGTTCCAAGATCGAATTCAGCCAAATACCATCGACCCACCTCTTGCGTACGTCTGACAAACATCCAAGAGTATTACTGTCATGAGAAATCCTTCTGCTCTTCGGAACCGGCATAAAACTGTAGCTCCCTTCTCTACGTGCTGAAACGTCCACCACGCACTACACGTATGGTTTTAGAAGCTATGGACTTTTATTATGATTACTACCGCTTTACAACAAAGCAGCTAGATATGTTGATGGTGATGAGATAATTTTTCCGCATGTATACATGCATATATACATGCATAAACACTCGTACGTCAATGGGAGCGGCACATTAAATTGCTTCTGGCGCCACCTCTTATTTCCTTTTATGAAAAGCAAGTTCCAATTAGCATATGAAATTGATTACGAGATGGCGCTACATATCTCTCAAAGCTGAATTTCCTATGTCGTCAACGTATAAATCATTTATGTAAGTTGAATTCGCCTTAGAAGTCAGCGTAGGTATCAGCTTCTAGATAGAAGATCACGATAAACATATGTATGTATGTATATAAGTTGAATTTTTTTGCAATGGAAGTCCGAAAACACAGTTTAATTTCGTGCAGTAAATACTACGTGGTGGATGGGAAAAGAAACGTACAAAAACATTATTTGTCTTTTATTAAGAACTTCAGGTTATTGCACTTTATAGTGGTATCTCCAAGCAAATTTATTTAATATAATTTTTTTCTTTTTAAACATCATTAAGTATATTCTATAACAATATCTATAATTATTTCGCAAATTAAGATATATATTTATCTTTCAGTAAACCAATCTATTCTATGTCTCATTATGTTATGCTGAAAACAAGTTCTTTGAATAATTTATATCTTTTGGCTACCGATGTGAATCCCAAAATATATAATTTAGCATTAATTTATTTAGAATACAATCTTTCTTCGGAGCGAGATGAAACACAACTAAGACGCAATAAAACTTGACGTCAACAATTAATTACTATCAGACCGACGACAACAGCACATTCTCATTACTTAGAAGGCAATTATCATTTTAAAAAACAATAGAATCAAATATATTACATATGTAAGTGCACTTTATTGAAAGAAAAGAAATTGTGTCTGTAATCATTTTAATTGGAGATTCTCTCGATTTGTGAACAGAATTAAACTGTAGCGATACACATAAATGTTAAACAATTAAGGATCTTACTACACTCTACTCTTAAAGTTATTCACAGTTTAGTAATTCAAATCGACATCTTTAGTAGCCGCCCAACAAGGGGCGCCTAATTTCACTAAAACCCACACAACCAGTTCCCAGTGGTCACAAACAACTAACCAAAGCATCACCAATCTCTGACCATAATCCCTTTCAATTCAATCCAAACAATTGAAGATAAGTAATTGGATATGTGTCTGATGCCAATGCCACTGCCACTTGTCGGTCTGTCTGTCTGTCTGTCTGTCTAGTGGCGGCCCTTTTGCACGATAGAGAGTTCACAGATTACGTGACTGGCATTTAATCACACCACACACACAGACAGAAGCACCCCACAAAAGTGAACTTAAATTTTAAATGAAGACAAAACTAAAGAAGGACTAAGGATGACCATTAAAAGTGTGGAGAACCTAATTCCGATAATCATAGAGATTAACATTTCACATACAGGATATGGGTGAAGAGGATCACAAATCACTAGCAGCATGCCATGACATGCATTGTCCATACCAAGTGTGGACTACTGCATATAAAATGCACTGTTCCTTGAAGTGCAGCAACAATAATGGCTTCGAATATGTCGTTACATGCGATGAGGAAGAGCGAAGGGCGATATTTTACAGTACAGATACAACGCAATGAGCATGAAATTCTTTATTAATGACAATTGGAATCGATAAATCGATGACTCTGGCACAAATAAACGATTTGACCCTCTGTACACCATTAGCATACCGGATATGGTAGGTTGCCATATTGAGTCGTCGAGAGCGGTTGCACATATGTACTAAGGATGGTGGTCGTGATGATTTATCAAGACAATTAACTTTCAATTTGTAATTTAACAGTGAAGCTGGAAAGTTTATCTTCAAATAGCGTAAAGGGGTGTACAATGGGGTTTGCGTATTTCTAAGGACACTGTCTTTCGTGTTAAGGGATTCGCTTGAAGTAGGTTATTTTTGTGGGAATCTCTTTATGATCTGGTGGATTTTAAAGATGCCGTTTGTAAGAGCAAAATTTTAACGAGGAAGAGCTCTCTGTGAACATGAATCAAAGCATGGATTCGGTTTATAAATTAACAGGTTAACCACAATAAATTTCATTGATATACAGCGAGTAGCAGTGTTTCCAAGGTCACAGATAATTTTATGCGATGCTTCTGTCTGCCTGACCCTGTCTAAAGTAGTTTTTTATATTTTTTTGTCTCTATTGTGAACGCTTGCCATATGGACAAGCAACCTAGAATAATCCTTCGGATCAATACACATGTCGGATTGTTTATTTGAAGTGGCAATTGATGAGGTGAACTTAGACAAAGAATCTGTCGATTGGAAATATTTTCTTCTGAGAATAAGGACAACATTTATTTTTGTGGCGCGGTAAGTGCAGGACTCTTGCAGTCGTTACAGTCTGTCGTACTTCGCAACTCTTTTATTGATGTCGTTTGTGGAAATAGCTAGTCCTTTGGTATATAATTATCAACAATCAGCTCTAAATATCTCTATACTCTACTCCCCTGCTCTTAAGAAGTCTTTAAAACCTTTTCTTATAATAGTAATGGTCACAGTCACAATCAATTGGTGCTGGACCCATTCGTGCTGAGAATTTGTTTTTTATAACTGGCAATACTTATACTGGCAGCCAATTTGACAGCTAATTTGTGCTCACTTTAGTTTGTCATTTCCTTATGGCAAAATGAAGTTTTGCAAATTGTACAAATTAATTTTGAAAACTTTGGTGAAATTTGTGAAGCTTATCATTTGGATTCGATTCTGGTTGCTATGAAATTGAGGAACTGAATTTGGAAATTACGACTGTCAACACACATAGCACATAGTTGAATGTTTATGACAGCACCTGCAGTAATCAATTGAATTGATGCTTAGTCTTGTGGCTATAGCACCTATTATGTCTGGTAATTAGACTTGCCAGGACACTCATCTCTTCTTTGTTCGTTGGGACCGACGGTATTCTCTTTAGTACACCAAGGAGGATAACTTTTATTGGCAAAATTCTCGTTTACTGATTACCTACTCCTGCGTTGCTTAGTTGCCTAGTCAAAGCTTCCGGGAGATAGAATGGAATTTTACTATCAAAAGTCATTGGTCTGTTTCTCTTGCTAGACTGGTGCTTGGATAAAGATTCAGAGGAGCAGGAGCTTCGTCTCTAGGTGCTTAATTGTGGAAGCTAACTTTAATCGGTTCAATTTTTTATCCCTCAGCTGGGGGAATTTGTTTGAGGCCGAGTCTACTGAGTGTTAAGCTCTTATGTATAAGCTCCAGAGTCCTAGGATTCAATCCCGAAACTTATTCTTTTTGTAATATCAATGGAAACTCACAACGACACTTTTAAACCCTGGTATTGCCCCTTTAGTGCCACCTCTCAAATAAATAGGGGTACCACACCAGTCTTAGAAAGGATCAAGTTACACTTGGCTTACTAATAATTTATGGATGTGCTTCCGTTCCGTTGAACAATTCCGATGCGGGACAGTAAATGTGCAATGATGTAGACGTCAGGTGTGAAAACAGAACAGCTCTTGTTCGTCCTCCTCCTGGTGCGATGCACGGTAACAATAAAATCGGATCTAGCGTGTCACCACAGCTTGCACCACACATGCCACGCTCCTGTGCATTCATGAATTTTAAATTAATTTCGAGGATTTGTGTAGTTAACAAAACATAAATTTGCATGCCAATGGAACGGGGGAGGAGTTTGACTCCTTCACCCATGCGGGTATGTTTATATGGTCCTTCTATGATGATGTTTTATTTGCACACTCCACTCAAGTGTGCTGTGTTAAGAGGGCGACCCACTAGACATCCCTCTCTATTTATGCAGAAGAGATATTCTAATAGTCACCAGCATTTGTACAACAATTACCATCATTTCCAGGTCCCACCTGGGTGACCTCATTTGTTTCAGTTGGCTATTATTGCCTGCACTGTTTATCGGTGGTGCTGGTCCTTCTCCCCCCTTGGTCCTGGTACATCATCTTTGTCAAGGACAGTCCGGTAATAACAATAAACCTTAATTATTATGACCGGGGAGCCAATTATATGTACGTTTGTGTGTCTATGAGTGCTTGTTTGTGTTCCACCACGGATGGAACAGTGTTTCCTCGTCCTGGCCGCCAGCATTGTCGTCGTCGTCGTCGTCCCCGTTGTGTTTTCCAAGCGCAATGGAACGGAATGCATTATTATTGGGAAACCATTAATTTTGCACCCGAATACACAGGCTACTGGTGTTGGGGCATAAGTATTTTCGGGATAGCACATGGGGCCCAAGAGGATTGTTGTGTGATAATAGTGTGGCCCAATTACCTCACACACAGTCAAAGCGGAAAGCGGAGAGATTTTATGCTGCTGCTGGTGGCCAGCGCAGTTTCAATTAATAACGTTCAAATGTTTTTATTTCGAAATACGTTTTATTTTTTTCTTTCTGATTCGTTTTTTTTGTCGGGTAGATTGTGGGGCTTAAGTTTTGGCCGCGGTGTGAAAAACAACGTTTGCGGTTATTGTTATGGGGACAAAAGTACAACTATCTAAGTGGGTCAGGTCGTTCCCGTGCTGTGTTTGTTTTGTGAAAAAAGGAAGCATCAAAGCAATGAAATACGAGGGTGTACCATACAGATATTTTTAATGAAAAAAAAAAAAAGGTCACTTGGGTATAGAAGGTTGTTTTTAAAATCAAAGCATCGTTGCGGAATTGTTGGATGAGTTCGAAATTGGTCGTTAGGCTAATGGAGATTGGTGATGCGTTGAAAAAAAACCTATTGGCAGAGAGATGGATAGATTTGAATGGGGTCTATGCTTTTGTCAATACCTTTCTATTATTTGTTTAGGTGAATGGGAGTTATTGATGCTTACCATATTTTTTTTTTAGCAGAATAGTCAATACTCGTGGAAAAAGGAAAGTCGAATTTGAGTGAGGAAAATACTCTTTGAGAGCGAAAGGCCGATATTTCCAATAAAATATTGATACGAATACAAGTGAAGAATATCCTTTTAGTCAAATTCAAGGACTAACTCCTGAACTTTTTTTCGAAAACTTTGCTCTAGTACTAATAGAAGTCGTGTTCTATTGGAAAGTGTATGGCCAGTTCTCAATAAAACGTCCATACTCAGTTTTATACTCACTTCTCATTTTTATCTTCGAAATGACATTTGAACCTTAGATGGCGCTGAATAGGATTGTAGACAAAAACCATTAACGAACAAATCGTACTAAAAGCGTAAAACAATTAATGGTTGTTGTCTAGAAGTGGAGTCTACGCCATCTATGATTCGACTTTCTCCACATTTTATTTTAACTTTTGGTTATGCCTGTGATACACTAGTGGTATTGATACCATAGTATACGGATGTACTATTTATGTCTGCAGTAATACCACACGAGCAACGTTGTATTAGCCTAGTATTGATGTTCGGGTTTTCACGATAGTATTCATAACTTTCCAGCGATCGCAGCGACATTCTTCTTAGAACTACAGTTTAACGTCACTTTTGGTTTTGTTCTTGCTTTTGTGTGAAAAAATTTACTGACGCTGCAATAGTTTCGAATAAAACGCGGCCAGTGTACGAATGGAACTTAGTGCACAATTTTGATTTCTTAAATTAGAAGTGTAGTTGACTTTGAAACCCATATATTCCGTGTACGGGTGAAGTCCAAAGTATTGGCGAGAATTCATGGAATTTTGTCAGCTTCAAGCTTCATGTTGTAATCGATCCATTTTAAGTAAGTCGATATGTACCTTGTTCTCCACTCAGGATCTATGCACACAGATAACTTTTCCTTGTAAGCACAGATCTGCACCAAGGACGTCCATGTGTCTGCATACATGGTTAGGATCTTTCAGAGAATTACCTGCCTCATTTTTGAGAGGTTTTAGCTTTTGAATTGCCGCCTCAGTTTATAAAAGCTACGATAAGCAAGAGTACTTATTTTTCTGATTTTATCACTGGTTTTAGGTTAGGTTATTTCGTCATAAAGACACCAGGCTCCATAGTGGGTCACTCTCAACCCCTGTAGTGAGTCTAAAATGGCAGAAAGAAACATAAAGCCTTAATTATGTCGCCCAAGCAATTGTTTGCGTTGCAGAAGTCGAGAAGCTCCTGCGGTTGGGTACAAGAACCTATCTCTTCCAGACTGCTTAAGAAGTACCTTCCTTAATGTGAAAATCTATTTCGAGAAATACCCTCGCATTCACATAATATGTGCGTAATATTCTCTAAGGAGGGTCCTCACAATATCTTCAAATATCAGATTCAGATAGTTCTAATCTACTGGCGTGCCTTCTTAAAAGACAGTGTCCAGAGAGGATCTCAATCATAGTCCTAGCTTGTGATCTCCCTAGCTTGCTGATTTCCACTGATCTGTTGTGGTTGATCTCTGGTCAGAGAGCTCTGGATATCGCCTATGTCACTCTAGATTAGTCCATCTCCGGTACGGCAAGTTTTGAATGGAGTTAGTGATATTTCTTTTGGCAATACACAGCGGTGCCTTGATGCTGTTGGTGACATTCCTATCACTGCTGTTACAGACTCATAATTTGATATTTCCATTCTAGCATTTTGTCCAAAGTGCGTTCCCTAAGCAAGGAATTCGCTAGCTGTTAGACCGTCCTAATACACGTTAGAAGATGAACCGCTCCACTAAAGCTAAAAAGTACTTGCTCGTGAAATTTAACAGGCCACGTAGAAGTAGTAGAGCTCTGCATATATTCTTGCTTTTAGCTTGAACTGATTTGTTTTCACTTCCTTCTTTTATTTACTACGTTTTAATTGGTTTTATTACACTAGAGCCAAGGCCTTCCTCGCTAGAATCCGCTTAAATCTAGTCAACTTTTATCCTAGAAGCCGCTGGAATTATTGGCGACAAATCTGTCAGTTCGGTGAAAAAGTATTCTGGCAGTTAGGTTAGCGGTGTGTTTGGAAACGCCGTGAATGTTGGATGTCATTTCATGTGCATCATCATCTACACTCTTAGTGACGTACAGCTATTGTTGGTTTTGGATATTTTTTTATAATCTGCACATGCCAAAGGAGATATCATTACCCTTTTACGAGTAGCTAGTGAAAGAAGCCGTCAAAAATCTGCTAGGGCTAATTTTGATCTTAACAGTGTTATACCTATGTTACACTCGTAACAACTCGTAGTAGTAGCACTGGTGTAAGTTATTATAAAAACAAAGATCTACCCTCTACGGAACGGAAAGTAGATCTATTTATAAATTTTTTCAAGATCAGATTAAATTTATCGATTGCAAAAGAATATTTGTAACATTATACCTGTCATACTTCCAATTGTCATACGTCCAACCTTCAAAGTGGTGACGTAAAATTTGACGTACCCACACTGGTGTTGCCACATCTCAAAACTTAAAAAGCAGTTTATGTAGGCGACTTAAATGTCTTACACTGTATGTTGATTCATTTATATTACCTACGCAACTACATTCTATTAAACTTGTAAGGCTATTCAAATATTCGCCATAAAAACTCCAAGTCTTAGTGAAAGTATAACCTATTTTATTGGTGGTTATTCTTCTTGAAAGCATTTCAAATTTTTTCATTCAAGAGGTGAATATTTGTTCGATTGCATTTTGGACATCAGCTGTAGCTTTTATTGCCAAGTTTGGGGATCGACTTGGTTATAGTGTCAACTTTTTTATAGCAACTTTAGCAAATTGATGAGTTTGAGTACGCGGGTGACAGTTTTCCAATAAAATAAATGATGAAATTTCACTAGTTTTGCAAATTTTCATTTCTGAAAAGTCGTAAACCTGATTGACATTGCAGTAAAAAAGGATATGTGTTTCTTCTGCACCATTAAACACCTTTTTTGCGCGCAGTCGGTGTTGCAGATGGCTGGTATATATTGAAAGAGATTGCTTCCATTATGGGGATGCCACATGAGGATGTTAAGGGGGAAATAAAACAAATAAAACTGTTGAATTGAATTAAACAAAAAGTACGAATGTTTAATATACATCATCTTGCTGTAGTGTCCTTAATCCAAAATTTCTTTAGAAATACTCATAGTGTTGATTGTTTGTTCTAAAATTTGAAATAGTTCTCTGGATAAGTGAGAGCTTAAAAAGTATAAATATTAAGGCAAAATATAACTTCTCACAGCTATATGTACATTTTGTTAGCGGTATACATATTCACACACATATGTAGAAGGGACCTATAGGCTTATCCGAATTACTGACAGTTTTTGAGAAGCTTTCTAATGACAGATATTTCCTCTGATCTTTGTCAGATTCTCACAAGAGTGTTTTCTGGGTTTTGAACCTTCAAAAGCCCCACAACGAACTACTCGTATTTTGATATTACATTTTTTCGCCATTTCGCCGCTGGTAGGTACTCCGTTTGTCGAAATCTTCACAAGATCTGGGACCTACCTTCGCAATTATTCATATTCGTCATGATTTATTTAGAAGTACTTTTTTGTCCATAGATTTTTTGACAGCTGACTCGTGAGATGCTTTAACTTGTCATAATATTTGTGTTTAGTTTTATTTGACATTTCATTGTAAAATGACTAAGTTCAACACAGCGTCTAGGAATTATTCAACTGTATTAATAAACAAGCATTAGGTTCGTTCGCGTACTTTTGGCACTAAAATTCGTAGATTGTAAAATTTCAAAGAGTCGAGGCAAACTTCTCTCAGAGAGCCAAAATAATTAGAAAGTAATGGAATGGATTGAGTAAGAAAAAGTTGAAAATACTCTGATTTGACAGGTTTCATAAATCAGACCAAAGAAATTTCTTGCACTAAGCTTTAAGGCATGTTGAAACATCTTCCTCTCTCATGAGTACTCTCTTCTGTCAAAAACTACAAAAATTCTCCGTATTTAAACAGATTTTCGTAAAAATTCGTGTTCTGGGAGGATAGCTCTTTTTTGTGGGCTTTCGTCGACAAGGAGCAACAACAGAAAATTATTCAATCGTATGAAAGTGACATCTCTTCAGCTGTTGCAAGAAAACAACTACTTAACAACTGTCACTTTACATGGATTAAAAATAAAAAAAAAATGATTATCACTTATCACAAATCACATTAGCTTATTCCACCTCAGGTTAGCTTAATTTGTTTTTTGACGTTTGCCATTTGACTGACAACTTCATCGCCGTTTTTGACATTTGTATTGGTAAATTATCTACAATTGATCGTTAGCTGTCGTGTAAACGTCTAAATGATATTTGTACCTCAATCAGAAGTGAAATATTGGCCTCAAATTTTCTCTCTTGAGTGTGAAACTGCTTACAAATATTTAACCTCCACTGTAGGTCAGTGGCGCTTAATAATATGAATTCATATGCATACATTCCGACAAGGTTAAGTTTTGTGTATTATGGCAGTTATTTAATTTCGAATATGACTGCTCAAGTATTCATCACATTGATTACCTAATATCTAATGAAGATAATGAATGCTAATCGAATAAAATATTAAAAAGATCGCTCTTATGTACCTACTTCCTCAATGAATGTGTCAGGCATTACAAATAAACTCTTGACTAAAATCTTTACGTGAGACTAATTTCCTGCTATCATTCTGATGAAAACAAATCGGCAATCAAGTTGGATTTGTTCCACTAATTTGGGGCAGCATAATGAAACTACTCCATTGAACGTGGTACCTAGTGCTAACTACTTTTGTGATCATTTAAACAGGAAAACTTTTACATTACTCGCCTCTAAGCAAGTAGGTAGGTACATAAAAAAGCCAATTAAAGAAAACTTCCCCAGAAAACAAAACAAAGAACACAGAAAATAGGCAAAAAAAAGAGAATAAAAAATTCATCCAACATCAGTCAACAGCGTGCAACAAAGCTGAGCACAGAGGGAAAAAAAAATTAATGCTTTTTCTACTTTTGTTTCAGTCGGTCCTCCATTTCCCATTCTCAACCTCGTTGCGTTTTCATCATAAAAAAATTCAGCAAAAACTGAGTAATTAGTGAAACTCGGAAGAATCTGTTTTTGATTCGTTTGGACGTTGTTTTTTTTTTTTTTTTTAGAACTTTGCCTTCCAGCAGTGTGCTCCCTTGAATAATAAATTAAAAAAAACAAATCCTTTTTTCTTGGTCACCCTCTAAAGTCGACATAAAGTCTCAAGTTACATCCCGTTCCTATTCAAACTTTAGTTTGTGGTCATTTAATTACAAGAACACGACAAGGTATAGTTAGTGGCAGATAGTTCGACCTTGAGCTATCTGCGAGATACACAATCTATCCGAGGGAATGACACATGTGGCGAATGAATTCGCAGGGGGTTTCCAATGGACCCCACCAGTTGTTTACCTAGAAATTGTGAAATACAAACAAAAAATAAAAATAAAAATAAAATTAACAATTTAATTAGATTTACGCTGAAATAAAAGTCGATTTGATAATGGCAAACCTCAGCGCCAGGTGGCGCACAGAACACAGACTATATAGACTCATAGGCCTATTAGGTAATCGATACATTTAGCGGCGCGCAAAGCCACAAAGAAACGGTTGTGTGATTTATATATTTACATTATAAAATCCCAAGATTAATTAATCTCAAAGGAGGGATTCATACTCTGGGTATTTTTAGCACTTAATAGGATTGAAATAAATTTAATAAAAAACAAAAAAAAAAGCAATAATTTTTGCGGAGTTTTCGGCTGGATGAACGCGCTTATTATCATCGAGTACGCAATCGGAAATTAAATCGATTAATGTGTCTGCTCAACAGGAAGTAAAACTTTTTTAAATGGGAAATTAATATGGAGCTCATTAGCATGCGACTGGCAGGCTCCTTTTTAATGGAATGTCAACAATAAAATGTGATTTTATGAAAACAAAAGCAGCTTATTACCATGCGCTGGTGCGCGTTATGTTGTTGATCTTTCGAATAATGCACGCACTGTGTGCGGGGCGAAAATGAACAAAATTATTTATAAAACAAGCGAATTCATGCCCTGAAGCGATATCGGTTTGTGTATTAAAATAACCCAATAATCCGGAGATAAATGCGATTCACATGGTGTGACTTTTCACAGCTTGCTTTTGACATATTCATTTTGTTATGTATCTTTAGCTATAGCCAGTTAAGACAGACAAATTGGTCTGAGTGTAGTCTAAACATGGCCTCGGGTTTTTTCGTGAGTGGGCTTTCCTACTTTTTCGAAGTACCACAAGGCGGTATTCACTCTCCCGTGCGGTGGTGATTAATTCTTTGTTGCCTATGCTCAAAAGTTCTCACGTTGTTGCCGTTCATTTTGATTCAGTTGTGTGGGTTATAAGCTCAGGGGCCTTACCCTGTATTGGGATTCTTAAGTCACAGTGGTGTTACCTGCTTTCAGACTTCTTCAATGTTCAGCACCTATCTGCAAAAGCTTCATTGCAGCCATGCCTTACAAACAGTATGTTCACTACAACGATCACGTCATCATCATCATACATTAGGTTCCACAGTAGCGGACATAGAACGGCACCTTGGGAAACCCCACCTTTGTTGTAGTTATAGTAGTATTCTATTTCTAAAATAGTTAATCGTTATTTTCTGGAAGTAGTCTAGTGCTCGTCTCGCTGTAAGTGCAAACTCCTCAAGCCAAGTCTCTTGAAAGATAACACCGTGTATAGCATACACGTCCTTTCTGTGGCGTTCCTCGGTTCTTTGAACTAAGGTTCCAAGCTTCAAAGAACTGATTTTCTTGGCTGGGGCAAGAGGTGCACTATCAAAGTTATGTGCAAGTTATTATGGTGGTATTTGGTGTCTGCTATTTTATGACACCGACTTAGCAACCACTTGTGGTCCTCGTTTATAACTCCATCTTCGTGACTCATGCTCGAGGTTCAAACTCGTGATTTGGACAGGTTTATTTTCTTTTACTGATTTTGGCTTTATGTATCCTGCTGTATGTTTTAGTAATAATCGAGGATCGAGGTACTACATCTCTGAGTGGAGATGGTACGGTTTTCAGTTGGCTGTAAACCAATCATTCGCCTACTGCCCAAATGCGCTCATTACTGTGGTATTCAACTTTTAAAACGTCATCGTATAGCCAAATATTTTGACGGATCCAGCAATCATCGGTATACACTATTTTTCTAACAAGAGGCTTGGAAGGCACCACCTGTAATGTTGCGTTCCATTGTCCCATTGTCCCATTGAAGCAATGTACTGTGTTTGAAAGAATCAACAGTTTTTGAAAACATTTTGGTACACTTTTATTCGTGAGGATACATTTTTAGTTTTATTTTAAGTTTTCTTCTTTCTCCAGCGCGATACCTCCTCCTCCTTCTTCTTGTCCATGCAGCTGTTGCAGAAGTCGTTAGAATTGAGGCCCAGTCTAGCTGCGTGCTTTCCAATGATGCAGTATCTCGTGATGACAGGGAACATTCTGCATGAGATCCCTCTGCTTGTCGAGGTGTTTCCTGGAGACAGCAATAGCCACGTCGTCCGCTCCAGTATTAGAAGCAGCCCATTCAATACTAGATTTCAAAGAAAAGGAGAGATAATACCTCCTTGACGGGTGCATTTGCTGACAAACCTCCGAACTGCAAAAGCGACTTTATGATCTACAATGCTTACAGGGAGCTGGTGGTTATGGACAAGTAGCACTTCTCATGCTCGTCTCATATAGCGGACATAAGATGCCGACATTGCCGGTGCTGATACTGTAAGCTCTTCATCATGGAAGTCCATATTCTCTTCTCCTATAGATTCGAGAAAATATTATAAAAATTAGATGTACATACGCTTCCGGTAGCACAGTCCCTCACTTGAGTCTGAATGCTATAGTGGGGTGCCTTTCAAGCGAACAATTCAAGTGTCAGCTCTTTAACATAACTCGTTGTATAAGAAGTAGTATTTCCTTCGCCCAATCTTTGAGTCTATGATTTAGTATAGTAACCCAAAGCGTGCAGTATATTTAGAAATTTCGTCTGACACCTTCTCCTTTAAATATTTTGACACTCACACCCATTTCAACATTTTCATTTCCAGATGAACTACCACCAAAAAATGAAACATGTTGTTTGATTTTTGAACATAAAAAACTGTCACGTTCCACCCCCTAAATCCAAACAATGCGATAGTAACGCCTGAAAAAATCCTCGAAAAAAAAAGAAACACTCTTTGGGGCAGCAGGCACTACGACTCGTCTCCTATGCCAGCAATTGTTTCTGAATGTGCACATTCATTTAAAACGCCTCATAAACTCCGCCCCGAGAGTTTTGTGTTCGGAGGCTAACCACGCTGCCTGTCGCTTTAACGGTGGCGGCCGTATAAATCAAAGGAACTGACAATTTTATTGTGAATATTTCCGGTTTCCGGATGAGAATTTCTCCGCGCCCAGGAGTATTCTACAACTGTGCAGCAGCAGTTTTAGTTTGTGAAATATTTTAAAATGAAATTCGAATCCAGCATCCGCCCTGTGGAGCTGTCATTCCGTCAATGGCACTCCATTTCGAAAACTTTATCTTTGCGCGGTAGCTCGCTTGAAAAACAATGCCCAAAACCGAAGAATTAACCCGAAAACGACTTCAATTCACAAGCGTACGTCAATATACAGAAATTCCCAGATGCCATTTGTGCAGACAGTGTAGAAGAGGGAAGTTTACTGCATCTTGTTCCCTTGAAAAAGTTTACCCAAGAACTTTGCGGGATTGTTTGAGAGGATCATTGAGGATACTTTTGGGGTCGTTTTGGGTATTGCGGGTGAGGTGAGCTGTGCGCATAAATTATACTTGCTTAAGACCTAAGAACCTAAGAGGGTTTAATTAAAGAGCTTAAACAACGGTTAACCGCATTTTATCCCACAATGCATCCCAACGAAGCCCGATTTGCACTGCAGCATCCTGGCGCAGCCATTGTAATTGCATTACGAAATGCAAACAAACATTTACACACACACACACACACACACATACGTATATTGAGATGGAAAAAATAATGCAAAAATAAAGGATACTCATACTTTGGGTGGGGGAGAGGGAGGACAACGACGACGACGAAGAAGAACTTCCACTATCGATCGTAGCGACCGTGTGTAGTAGAGTAGGGTGCGGGGTGAGCCCATGATATGCAGATACAATGGACCTGGAGTTGTCTTATGTCTTCTCTCCCCACATAATCCCGAATGTAGGCCGTCAGAATCAGTTGGCAAAAGGTGTAATGGATTTATTGTGCAAGGACGAAGGCAAATTACACCAAAGAGAAACAGAGAGGGAGAGAGTGTGTGTGTGTGTGTCGTTGGTCTTTGGTGGGACCGTTCGGCGGGAACACTACGGCAAGGTTACGGGAAGGAAGAGCTTTCGCCGCACAAACGAAATGAACAAATGCCAACAATTTGCCTATTTTTTCAAGTTTAAAGAGCTGTGCGCCAGCCAGCCAGCCAGCCAAGACATCGAGTGGCGTCGAGAGTGAGAGCTAAAGGAGTGAAATTAGGCGAAGCACCTGGAGATTCGAGTTGATATAGCGACGGTCATGGAATTGATCCCATTTCTTCTTGTTCTTCTTGTTCTTATTTTTTTTATACAAAACGTCCTCCTCTCGTCGTAATGACGCGATGAAGAGGTCGTCATTTGTGATTTGTTTCGTTTGGCATAGGTAGGCCCGTGCCATTGCTGTTGGGCTTTCATCTCTTTCCTCATCGTTGGAAGTGGATTTCTAGGTCTAGGAGAAATTCTATGAGTGAGTGAGTGCTCTACTAGTGATTAGGACGAAAGGAGGGTGGGCAGAGGGCGGCATGAATCATAATAATAATAATTTTTCGTTAGAATTTTTCGAGTTGCTTGTGCGGGCGTAATTCGGCGTATTCTTTGTATATTAATGGGCAGAGGGAGTGGCTTGGGTGGCGAAAGAAATTGAGAAGAAGAATGGATTTGGTAATTGTGAGAGATGATCTTCTAGGGGAGTACATTCGACAGAGCGACTGTGTTAGGGTGCTGCTCTTGAGTGTGACCTGCTTTAACAATGAAATCGTGTCAAAATGGTGTGGGGGTAGAGTGAAGTGAAGTGGCAACGTGGGTGATTGTAGAGGAGACTAAGGCAATTATGTTCTTGTGACAGTTCTTGAGAATAAGGGCTGTGTGATAAAGA
This sequence comes from Chalcosyrphus nemorum, assembly GCA_949716465.1. Taxonomy (NCBI): domain Eukaryota; kingdom Metazoa; phylum Arthropoda; class Insecta; order Diptera; family Syrphidae; genus Chalcosyrphus; species Chalcosyrphus nemorum. The sequence continues at coordinate 4,084,082 of OX454332.1, forward strand.
ACATTTTTGTGTGAGATTTTTTAGGGAAGCTCGTACTAATTTGAATTAGGTGCCAAGTCGTTGAGAGTTGGTTTTATGAGTTTTACATGAATAATTTCCCCCAGATTTTTAGGTCTCTCTGTTGAATTGTGCCAGCACTTTTAACCAGTGGCGGTAGTAAGCGGCATATTTTGAAGCAAAGGTAGATGAATAGAGGTTGTGAAAGAGCACATGTTGCTTAAGGAGGAAATATAAACTGGTACATTAACAGGCTGCTGCTTTGCAAAGTTTATTTACCATTAGTCCAACAAAGGTTGTCGAACAGAAGTCAAAGACAATTGTCTGGGATAGCAGCTAAGACTGACAGCGCAACAGTATTAACTTTGGTAAATTAAAGTTTAATTACTAAAAGTATCTTCTTTTTAGATGTATTTCTTCGAACTGGCAACACTTCTGCCAGCTATAACCAATTTGACAGTTGACAGCTGCTTTTTACTTAGTTTAGTTTGACGTTTCACCATGAAAGGCTAGATCAACAGTGAAGGCAGCGAATGTGCCAATAGACTAGCCAAAAAAGCGCAACTTCTATCAGGGAGCATTACAGATAGCATCGATGGTCATTGTCTTCTAAGGAAGCATGCCACAAAATTAGGATTATCAGAAATGGGCATTTGTAGGTATTGCGAAGAATTACACTTAGCAGTGGATATTACACAAACTCTGTGCGAGTGTGAGAGAGCTTATGGGAAAAGGTCAATACACGGAACCAATTAAAGGATTTACTCCACTGTTGTAGGGCAATCAAGTGCTTGAGTGACGTGGTTTAGGTTCCTTTCTGGCGTTTATCTTACCCTAGGTATCGAGATGAGCCCATTGGGACGTAACCTTACTTTGTCCCTTTGGATTAATGTGAAGTCGTTAGTCCACGCCAATGATGATGGACTACTTGGACTACAACATTTGCGGAGTTGTTGCAAGTATTTGGACCCAGTTGTTCGAAAAGTGATCTAAAACTTGACGATTTTACTGTGATATGTCTCAAACCAAAAACTTTTTACAGGTGCTGAATAGTCATCATTTGTTATTCAAATGCGATTGTATTGTACAGACCTTTTCGTATCATATTTTTAGTTCTAAAATTTTTTTTGGAGTTTCTCGAAATTAATACCTACTTTCAATTTATTTATTTGATTTTCTTTTGTTTCAGAATCCAAACTGAGAGGTTACCCTTGAAATTTTATATTTTAGAGGTAAGTACTTACAAATAAATATAGTCCACAATTTTATAAAAATCAGATTTCTAAAGGCAACAACATAAGAGCAATACGTGTCTTTTAAATTGCTATAATGCTAGGATTATACGGTTGACGGTTTGCGTCAATGTTGACCCTGTTTTGAGCTCCAATCGACGTAAATAATGTAGACGCACAATTTTTTTTAACTCAATTTGGTTGACCCCCAACTCAAAATCTAGGCCATTATATCAATTGTGTAAAGGAATCAATTAACCTTTGCAAATTTCTGCCTAAGATAGGACTCTCATCCATCTTTCTGTGGAAAACCAATCTTTTGACATCCGTCAGAAGAAACTCAAAATTGAGTGAATTACATATGTAAGTAGGTGCAGCGCTGGGTTTTCTCAAGTGAAACATTTGTCACTATTCACGTCAATGATGTCAGTATGGTGCCCAGTGCCCACTTTTTAGCCATCACTCGGTTTCTTATTATTTTATTTTTTTATTTTGCCAGCAAACAACAATACCTTCATTTGGGAGAACTTATAAATTAACCCTTAGAATTTCTTATACTACAATAAAATTCGCAGCATGGGTTAATTTCTTACTCTCCCGTGAGCTATCTCTCTCTCTTCTGTAAAAACTACGACACTTTGACAGCCGGGGAGGGAGTCTCACTATTTTTTCTCAAATTTGTCAGTCTTCAGCGGCCTTAAACGCTAAGACACATGGTCTCACTTAAAACCCCTAGACAATAAGACCAAACAGAGTCCACTTCATTCAAATAGGTCAAAAGGAATATATCTCCTCCATCTGTCAAGTTCGTTTGTCAGTCAGTTTTTCTGACATTTGCTCAGCAGTGCAGTTCGCTGCATCTTGTGTCATCTCTTTCCGTTGAAGGCAATCATCATCACACCAAAGGCTGTTTTGTTTTGGTGGAGGTGATGTTGCGACTGAAGAACGCTTCTTGGTTATTAATTTGAGCAATAAACGTTTCATTTAATAAGTCTATTCACTATATCGTAGCCACATCTTGTCCTTGATGGCCGTCTTACGTTGGTTACTATTAGCACTACTAAATGTTGTACAAGGCCCCCTGCATAGATGATATTAACAATGTTGTCAGGGCGATCCTTGTCAGATTTTGAGTCACGTGTCTCTCTCAAACGAGCTGTAATTCTGTTTTTCCGACTGCACAATCTCCAACTTGGAAGGCCACCTCCATGGGTGCTAAATTCTTAGGCGAAGGACCGATTTAAGACAAACTGATATTAATGCCCCTTCTTAGTATGTGAACTGCTGTTGATCCATTTGATGCTCATCCTTTACACTTTTGTTTACTTAAAACCAACGGCCTTTCATCATCTCTTGGGTTTAACTCCATCCTTTATCGTATTGCAATGAAAAACGACTCATGCATATCTGCGGCTGACTACATTTAGAAAAACGTTGGTGAGTCTATCAAAGTCTAGACACTGACGGCAAGAACAACATACATTCCATAGATATTTCTGTAAGATCATAGTGTGGCTTCATGTATTTCGCTTCCAGCTTTGTTGGCTTATGCTCCTCTGGTGGCTCCAATATTCGCCAGCCTTTTTACTCTCACAATTTGAATTGAATTAAAGGCTTTCTTTACTTTACTTATTACAAGGGCTTTAGTTAAATTCCTCAAAGTTTCGTCCCGAAATGACAGTAAATTTATGCATCAAACTTCCATTCCCGTACATCACCAACCTAATTTCGATTTTTTTTCGAATAATGCTAATGAATATTAATGACACACCATCACAAGGATTAATTTATTCAAAGAAGAAGAAAAAAAAACATCAATTTAAATGAATAAAACTTCTATCTTTAGCTGTGTCCTACTTACATTACAATCAATAAATCTGGAGCACACTACTCGCTCGTTACGATGAAATTCCTTATATCAGCAACTTCCGCGATCTGTCTTCTTCATTCGCAAAGGCATTTGCATATTTTTAGCATTCAAGATTGAAGAGGCGTCCTGGTGTTCCGTTGCCTCCACAAACAATCAGTTGTCACTTGTTCCCATTATTGCCTTGGAACGAGACGTATCTCCTTCCACTCAGCGTGTGAATCCTTTTCCCTAACCAAAAAGACAAAATCACATCGCGAGCAAAAGGAGCGATCGCATTTTAAATAGTTTCCCTGTGCCATTTCCCGATTTTTGTGAGGAGTCTTCTGTGTTTTTTTGTTTGCCATGCAACGTCATCCTGTGATGTCTACTTATCTGCCTTGATGGAATGATATATGAAAAGAGGAGTATCCATGAGTGTACATACATTGTACTAAAATTGGAAATGCCGACCTCATTTCCCTTGCCATGTCATGAAGGAGGCGGATACCAGGGAATAACTGTCGCTTCGTCTTGATATGACAAATATTAGCCCATGTTTGGGTATTGTATTTCAGGACATCAGTAGCTGCTCCGATCGGAGAGAGAGAAAGAGTTTTCGGTTTTGTCGTCGCAAGTAATTAAATTTTCCTCCTTTAAAGGAAGTTGATATCTATACTTATTGTTGCAGTTGAACTTTGGCATGTAACTGCAGCGCTCACACATAACAAAAGGCACAGAGACACAGATTAAGATTGAGTCGCGGTAAAGGATTCCATTACTGTGTGCCTTCTGCGACATGTGGAACCTACACATGTACTATGATTATCGTTATTATTCTTAGAATTTCTCATTTTCCGCTCTCGGTTCTTTCAGCTTGAAATATTCATTGAGGAGCCTTGCACCCACTGTCGAGCAGAATCCTTTGGCAAGTTGCTGCTTCTTCCAACCGACTGTAGACTTTGATTACAGTCGTCGACTCTGTGTGTATATGGCTTCATGTTCCATGTCGGATTAAGAGTCGGGATGCGACATCGGGCAACAGGATATCAGTGACAACGAAGAGGTAGAACAAGGATATCTGGCAGCAGATAAAGCGAAGACTTTTGTTCGAATCTACCCCTATCTTGTACTCTCATTTGCTGGGCGGTAGCAACAGGGGGGTGGTGGAAGTTAATTTTTTTTTGCCATTGTCTAAGTTTCCTTCTCGGTACTCGTACTCGTCTTTTATAATTTCGACTGGGAGTTCATTTACATTTTGACTTATTGCACATAAGTAGTACATTGAGTGGGTGGCAAGGGCTGTTGACTCTAAGAAAAGGGGATTTTCTATACACTTCATGTATCTGTACATAAGTATTTGTATATCTGTTTGTTTGGCATGGAATTTGTTTTTTTTTTTTTGTCCTATGTTTGTGTGGAAGAAAGAGGTTCAAATGACATTGGGTGCATTTGACTGGCTTTGTATCTTCTGCTGGCTTATTTATAGACTGTTGAGGGGGGTGGTTATTGATTTTTTGACAGTTTCTTGTAACTTTCTGAAGTGGGATTTTAAGCAGCTCTTGGCGCTTATAAATATGTAATTTGTTGCGAGAATTCAATTGTGATTTACGGCTTACACGCTGCGTCTTATTTGAATATAGAAAGCTACAGGTGATGGCACTCAAGCAACATATTGTTTCTGTGAAGCGATGAATGCAAATGTTAATGATTGCCAAAGGCAGTGGTTGGGCATTGATTTATCTTTAAATAAGACTATTAAAGTCATACTGACAGAACTCATGACACTGTCATGCGAAAGTCATTTGAATCGAATGAATTTTTGAAGAAAATGGCATGAGAAAGACCTGAAGAGGTAAAATCGTAAACAAACTATAGACTGTCTACAGATGGACTAGAATATAAAACCAAAAATGATTCATGGTTGAAATATTAATCAAACAACCACCGCGACTTCGTTGACAGTTGTATATCCCTTGACAGATGTGTTCCTTTAATAGAATTTCACGAATGTTGCGTTCGCTCTTATCATTGGAATGATTGTGTAACGGTGGTTGACATAGAAAAAAAAAGGAAGTCTAAAATCTCTTGGTAAGCGATTTCGTTGTGAGAAACATCAGCTCATAAGTCGTTGAGAAGAACTCATAATTGCATTACGTGTGCGACAGCTAATGTCATAACAGAACGAAATTCTGCTTGCGCTGTCAAAATTCGAGCGCACATGTATTCAAAGATGGGATAATTTAGACTCCGCCTATTTTAGCAAATGTGTGAGCAGAGGAAATGCTAGTTGATTGTCTAATATTCTTAGTCTATGGCTGAGAGTCAAAGCATGTGCTCGAAGAAACGAACAAAGCTCAAATCTGTCAAATCTATTGAGCACTACAAATCGTGTGACATCTGTTTTTTTTTTTTTTTTTCTGGAAATTACTATTAAGCCAACATTTACAATTTCAACTGATGAACAGAGTTTAAAATAGCGACAAAAGCAATGTTCAACATGCGTTCAACTTGAAGTGTATTTGGTTATTGAAAGAAAGGTCCGGTGCTTAAGTCTTAGACATATCTTTTTAAGCAAAAGCACGTTGTATATTTTGCACAAACGCGAAAACATACTGTGAATTAGGAACGAATGCAAAAAATTGACATATAAGTTGCCCTGGTCAATTTGAACACCACTTATGTAAGTTACACCAACTCTTTCGATTCCCTTCTTCTCTCTTCCGATCTGTTCATCGCCCGTGTTCTGTTTATCAGAATGAGAGTGTTCATATACTTTTTTTTTTTACAAAAAACCGAAACAAGTGTTGTCTGCTGTAAATTGAAAAATATTGAATAAAACTGTATCTCAGGAATTAGAGCAGTTTAATTGCACTCTTTTCTATTAAGGGCTTCTTTAAATTGACAGCACTGAAGGCGACTTCATTATTTGCGTCTGGCTATTGTAATTGTGCCTTAAGTATTGCGTCGTGGAAAACAGCTACTCTTTGACGACAGATAATGGGTGCCTAATGACTAAAACAGTCACTTAGCTCTCCAGTTAAGATAATTTATCCGCTTTGTAGGATACCGATATATCTCTATCCATCAGCAGATCCATCAGCTTAACATTACTTAAGTTCTCAAATTCCAAGCAGAAATAAACACAAAAAGAGCTGATGAACCAGCCAAGATAGGCACCGGATTGCTTCTAACTTGTAAAAAAGAGGTATCGATACCCCCTATAGCACATGTTCGATTCAATCAGTTACCATTCCCATCTCTCATCGTTTTTGGTCAACACCTTCCAATGCGAGGTTAGTCCTGTATCAGTTATCCCCCAAGAGAGACAAATGACCTTCTCAAAACTATTAGACTGATACTAGCAAACAAATAACATAACGTCTTTATATCAGCAACAGGAATTGATTGAGTCAGTCAACTCTACTACTCTTAGGAACAACCCTAGTCTACCTAGCCAACACCAACTGTGAACCAATAGTTCCAAGAGTTCGGTTTAATCAGTCACTTTAATACTTATATGTACCCTTTCTTCTAAGCCTTATCATCAGCCAATGCCTGTTGGAAGAAAGTACAAGGATTTGATTGAATCAATCACGCCAACGCTTGTTTATACAATCAATCAGAATCAGTCACTCTACTTATCCACCTCAGGCATAAAACCTTTTTGAGATAGAAAAACGTGTCCGAGTAACCGATGACTCCTCCAGTTCATTAACATTTGGCACCGCAATGGACCTTTCTTCCTCTTGCCTGGATAGCCAATACACCTAACCTAACCTAACCAATAAAAGACTCTTCTAGACGACTGAGCTTATCCAGAGAATTAGGCTCCTCCTTGTTGTCTTCAGCGTGTCGTTGCCGTTGCACATGTTTCCAGATGAATCCACCTTCAGTTTGTCGCCAGGGATCCACTCTTTTGAATTTTGTTTTTTTGAGGAGCCTTTTATGACTCAATTCTTCTGCCCTAAAAAATTCTGATTCATTCTGTCGGTAAGGTAGCCTTTTTCCTAGAAAGAAGATAGCCCCACAGTGCGATTGATTTGCATAAGATTTGTAGATTTGTAAGCTCTTAGCAAAATCTTTTTCCATTTTTTTAGCTGGAGAGGAGTTTTGTGATTACTTCTCTGCATACTAATAGTGGTCCACTTATGGAGCTCTCCAATTCTTCTGTGCTTCATGGTCAATTCATGGGTCAATCTACTTTCATTGATTTGTTTCAAACTGCGTACCATTCAGCATCAATAAGTAGCATCTGTCGTCGCTTGGGTTCATAAAGGTTAAACCTAATCATTCAAGATTTTGTTTCGGGTTATTGTGAATCGACTCCCTTTATTTGTTCTACGTGCTTTTCAAAAAGTTTTAACATACTTGAACCCAGTGAAATGTGAAATATGAAACCTTTTTTATGGTTTTACTTAATGAAATATCCTATCAATGGTAATCTGTTCCCATTAGCAAATAAACAAAACACTCTCACTTGCATGTCACATGCAATTATTCATTTGTCAATAGAAAACACAATCCACACATCGCCAAATACCAAACAAAAGCAACCATAATCCCCATAAAGTGTTGCGCTCAAATTGACGGCAAATAAATCCTCGAACATAAATACGCTTCTCGTCTAATTTCAAGAATAAAACTCGACACACACTCTCGATGGCATGGCGTACGTATAAGCGCGTGGGGGGTAGTAAACAACACCAAGGAATCAGAATAAATCCATATTCATCAATTCAAAGCAGCAAACATTGCCACATGTATAAGATCCATAAATCAGTTCAGTTCAACCACCCTGACAACCATCATCATCATCATCATCAGTGGAAGCACCCAGCCAGTGGTAGTAGTCGGATTGGAATTCATGTCAATTCGCATAAGAACGACGACGCGAAGGCGTCCTGCACATTCAATAAACAAAAAGCACACAAAATTAAATAAAACCATCAAGCGAATGGTTTCGTTCATCCCCTCGCTGAATCCGCTTACCGTTAAATGCCAACCCATCTTGTGAATGAGATATACTTTCACTTTGTTGTCGCATGGGAATCTTTCATCGTTTGTGAGCCTACTCAGCGTCAGCAGTTCAGTTGGCATTTTATTGCCAGGATCCGGATTTAGCTTAAGCGATTCATCGTCGCGCATTCAATTAATTCCGAATTAGATGGCATTAAACACTTGCAGGGGTTGCTTGGGCTTACTTACCAGCCAGCCAAGACGTAAGCCTTTGGTGTCAAAAGAGTGTTACAAGCGGTAAACAAACAGAGAAGCGATTTGCCATCGATTTCTAATCCTCCCGCACACGCTCGCACCTTATTTATCGCTGTGTTACGTGTGAAACCCCAATGAGGCCAATTTGTTGGGGGGCAGGTGGGTGGCATGGGAATTGAATGTTGAATGTTGAATGTTTGCGTGTTTATGGGTAACTCTGAGTGAAATCAATAGGCTAGGCTGGGCAACCACCCCCTACCGAGGATTATTTGCAGTCGGCAAACAGAAACGTGCAACATGACTCTATTCCAACTTGTTGCATTTTTTTTCGGTCTCTATCTAGTTCCCTGATGAAATGGTTTAAAGGATTTTTTTTCGTCTACCACCCACCACCCACTTGCAAGGATAGTCATTGCACATTAAAACTATAACCGGGTTCTTTGTGGTGTTAGCGTGGTTTCACGAGAGAGCCAGTGGTGCTGGTGGCTGGTGGCCTCTGTGTATGATATAAGTTGATGAAAGCCACACGACAGAAGGACGTTGAACTGCTGGGCGCTCTGGTCGGTTTTTTTTTGGTTACCGGAACTGAGTCTATTTGCAAAGAGTCCCAATGGTGGTGGCAGCAAGTGAGTGGGTGGCAGTTAAATTTATTTGAATTTCCGGAAAACGATTTAATTAAATTGCAAATACCCGGGGATCGGATTGGGATCCGTTGGCGGCTCACTTAAATAATACCGTTATATATGGTAGGAATTCTATTTATTTAAATTTTTTTTCTCCTTCTTTTTGTGGGCAAGTTGATTGCAATTTTGATTAAAATTCCAAGGGAATGAGGGAAATTTGATAATTTAATGTCGACGCAGAAACAGTGACATGCAGAATGATGTAGCTAGCTTATATAGAAGCCGACACATCCGATGAGCACAAGGACAATTGATTCAATTATCGAGAATTGGCAAAATATGTTGCCGGAGGACAAGAGGAAAGCAAGCTTTATGGCTTTTTGTCGAGGCTATCGATGACGCAGTTTTGTGGTAGGAGATGTCAATTTTGGGTGAAGCTATTGACTGTAGATGATTATCTGATCAGCAGGGTGTGCAACGTTTTAATTAAAATGACAAATTGCCATTCAGATGAAAATGGCGAGATAGAAAAGAGATTATGTGGCTGCTGTGCAGGTGACTGCGTGTAAATTCAATTGCGACAATGAAAAATGACTACAACAGCAGTGAGGGGGGAATTTTGTGATAGGTTATTAAGTATCATGGGATTATATTGGCTTAGCAGAGTCATTAATTAAGTTACTGGGTTTGCTGGGAATGTATAACGTGTTTTTTAGTTGTATTGTATTGTATATTTGTTTGAAACTCAAGTTATAGCTTGTAGTGTTTAGTCTGTGTGGACCCCATCTGTGAGGAGGTTTATGCCGCATTCAAATGGGGTTTTTAGGATTCTTTTAATGATGGTAGTACTTTTGCACAGTAGTTTAACGCCAAACCACTGAACTACGACTTCCACTTTTGGGATGGAAACACCAAACCTTTTCAAGCTCAACGAACGGCAAAGGAAGTAGTAGTCGATATTCGAAACAAAGGATTTTGATGTGATTGCCTCTGAACTATTATGAGCGGAAACCTGCTCCTTCGGTATCTAGTTTGTCTTGGGTTATTTTTGATACGTTCGAGGATACTTCTAGCTAAAAAGAGTACCGCATTGGGATGTCAAACCATACTTTATTTTTTCAGTACCTTCCTGCAGGTAGAAATATCATTCTTACTAGTGGTTGAGGTTAGAATCATGGCTTGTTAATCGTGACTTAAGTGTGTTACCACCCAGATCTATATGCAGCAATGTTTTCCAATCGGAGGTCTTGTTAGTGACAAAAGCCGCCCCTGAGTCTGCCGTAAGAACAAAACCACCAGAAGGTATCGACAGCCAGGCAGGTATAAAAGTGATTACTGCTACTGGAATCAAATCCATGCTTGTGAAGTGCTGTCACGAAGAGCTTGAGGTTTTTGGAGAACAGCACAATGTTCTCCTCTCCTGGGTTCCTGGGAACGATGGTTTCACGAACAATAAAAAAGCAGGTAAATTAGGAAGAAAAGCTTCATCAGGTTCACTCGAACAAATTGATCTCTCTATAAGTATCCCGCCTTCGTTCCCCAGCTTGATGCCTGCGTTCTCAGGCTTGATGCAGGGAAACTAGCCACGACAGAGGCTTGAAATATTGCAAGACAACTATCGCCATTCTTTGATAAAGCAAAGACCGAGAGACTTATGCGCAAGGACAGATGACCCGTGTCCATGCTTGTGGGGATCTGTACGAGCCATAGAAACTGCGTTGAACGGAAGAAGAACTCTGCACAGGATGCGGCGATGAAGAAGATGGAGAGGACACCACCCTTTTCCTCTGGTAGTGCCTTGAACTCAGCCATTCTATGAAAACAAATTCTCAGGGCATGCACTTCTTTCGTTCTCTAGAAGAATTCTCTAATACAAACATCGGCAAGTTGCTGAACTTGACAAGATCATCAGGCTCGCAAGCAAGTGCCAAGCTTTTGAGAATTCGATTCGTCGCAGTCTCAGCTACTGTTCCAATATTTTCTTCACAACGTACTGGTGGATGTGGTCCATTTAGTTGAGTACGGTCTAATAATGAAAATTAGGTTTTAAACTTTTCGATGATATAGCAATTCGGTCGTTTGGTAGACCAATTAAGTAGGCCATAAGTTGCTCTAAGTGCACGAGAAACACTTTTATCGTAGAACGCTGATTTGTGAACCCTCTTCCTGGCTAAAAATTTCCATGATAAAATGCCAAACAATTTTGAACAAAAATGCCATGACAAGCTAACACAACTCATCCGTCATCTGTCAAAAATCCATAGACAAGAAAGTACCTATAAATGAATCACACTTTATAAAGCAATTTCAATATGGTTGTCTTTCCATTTTTGAAAATACTTTCGTTTCGTTTGTTAATAACTAAAAAACCGTGAGCGACAGATATAGCTCTACTAGAAGCAGTATTTTCTTCTCTTTTTTTAGGGTTTTTGTTGCATGATCATTTCCTTTCCTGGTTTATACTGTTAGATACGTACATGAATATTACTTCGCAGGTTTGGTTATTAAATCAAGCTACTGTCAGCTGTGGCTAATATTTTTTTCTAGATAGTGGAACATGGAATCTTCTTCTCCGTGCCGTTTTGACTCAATGCTATTCTATTATAAATCCTTAACATTTATTTTTCGACGGGGACTATTCCATCTTTCACAAAAGCAGCCCCATCTCATGGTCAAAGCCAGTCATTATCCGTAGCACGTAGTCGCCTTTTGGTCTCCTTCATACCTCACACAGACTGGGGCGACATATAACAAAGTTGATGTAACAGCTCTAGAGATCCTTCTAGCCATTGTTTGGAAGTATGTACACGAGAAGAGACACGGCTGCCTTCCATTCTCTGCGACAAACTTCCAGTTTCGAAGACCAAGTTATCTGGCATCCGCTATATCGGAGATTTTCTTGGCTGGAGCATTGTTTTATCTAGGCGTTTTGGTCTACATCTACATCCTCATACAGCTCATAGAGTTGGCGGTTGTAATTTCTTCTTCATTCGCCCATAAGGGACAGAGCCCATTCGACAGAGTACTTTTTGCTCAAAAGTGCCCAAAATTTGCTCAGCTTTCTTACTTATCGTACAGTTCTCGGCTCAATACAGCAAGATGAGTATTCTATAGAGAATTAATTTGGTCCGTCGATTTAGAAGTTTTGAAGCCAGTTGTTTTGCGAAGATTTAGTGTCAAGCATTACGAGTGTCCAGTACTGCTCCGCAAAATGCCCATCAATTCGTGGAAAAATGTTCACGCAAGCAAGCACTCCACTTTCTGAGCACTTTTTAGAGTGCATGATGTAGTTAATTTTTTTTTTAAATTAATGAGAAATTGTTTTTATTCAAAAGAACGATAATAATTCAGTTTCATTGCTGTGTGATCAGTCGACCGTGAACTTGAAAACCTCGTCGAACTTGTATCGATGCATTATTTTTATCTAACACGAGTATTTTATCTTTAATTAGTGCACATGAAGCAGGAACCAGATCTACAGTGACTATCTAACTTCAATGTGAACGTGGGCAATAAAAACAAAACAATACTCGTGGCCTTGGACTCGACTGTGTTTTATTCATAATTTATTCAACTTTCAATTTAGATTCTGTTTTTTTTTTTTTTAGCCCACAAATCTGTGTCTCTATTTACACAATAAAATCTCAATTAAACGAAAGCCCGACCTCTCATCTGCCATTAGAACCATTTATACCGACACTCATACCCGACTCCAATAAATAACCACAACTTGCCCTTTCCGACTCTGCGTAAGGACCAAATGCTGAAATGGAATCCCGTAAATCATCACAACTCTTGGAAAGTAAACAAACAGCAGTATTAAAGTTGGAAAACAAATAAGCCATCGCCCATCCCCTTCCACCTACTGGATACGTGTGTGCTTTTGACTACTAGTAGGCCAGGCACTATAGACACCACCAGTAACAGAGAATAATAACATTTTGGGCTCGTTGCCCGGTACATTTGTTATTTGCTACATCTTCTTTTGTACACTGGGTTTGTAGCCCCTTCCTTCCTGGCCTTCTGTTGCCTCCCCCGTCTAAACAAAGCAATAAATAAAAAATTTATGAAAGCATTCGGTAGTCATTTGGAACCAAATACAAATAAAACTGCAAAAGGACGACGGAGAGAAAAAATGTTACGTATCCGCCGCAGTGAACGGGGAGGGATATATGTCAGCCCTTTGTACGTTTGACAGCCGGCTGGAGTTAAAAAGGGGAGGTGATCTGCCGCCTAGGATACAACAAGAAACTGTCTGACATCCTCGCCATGTATGTGTGTACGTATTTTGTTGCGGACGAAGCAATTTCGTTCAGATAGGAAAGTAGAAAGACTCGTAGAAAACGAAAAAAAAAGTATCTCATCCGCATCAGGTTTCCATTTTTTTTGTTGCGTTTTCTTTGAATTGGCTCCATCAGCGGCAGCTTTGTGCTGATTTTTTTCGTTCTTTCGTTTCGTTATGCGGGAGTTATGAAAGACTAGAGAAATTTCTCGCACAAATAGCGAACACTATTAGTAAGGAAAACATCTGAAAGTTTTAATTTTAAATTGAGTTAGCAGAGGAGAGTGTGCTGCTGCTGCCATGGCTGGCAGACACTGCAGCACGCAGTTAATTGGGTAAATTTAATTTAATTGTTGGAATTTTTTCAGATATTCTCTGATGCAATTTCATTTTTTTGTTTTTTTGTTTCTTATACGTTGGCATTTTTAAATTGAATCAGCCAACTGAAGGTTTTTAATTGGATTCAAAGCTGTGGGAGAGAGAGAGAGATTATTTAATTTGCACGCCATTTAGGGCAAATCCGGTCCACAATCTGGAACAAAAGTTATTTGAGTTAGAACAGAACCATTAGGAACTGTTTCAGGAACTAAGAATACCTTGTGTTAGTTCTAGAGCAGGAAGCTCTTCAAAGTTTTACCATCAGTTGTCGTTAGAGGGATTTAGTACGGATTTCACTGGAGCAGGTGGAGCTGTAAAACTCCTTATGCAGGATGAAATTGTGGCCATTTATTACGGCTACTTATAAAGCCAGCAAACATTCCCATTAATTATGGAACACAAGGTCGCAGTAGCGCATTCTGTCACTCCAATTTTCCAAGGCCTTGTCGATGGTTTCGGGCTTTAGCTCACGAATTGCTTGGATGATTTTGGCCTTAAGTACTTGAATCTCTTCCGGATTGTTGGCATAAAGTCGGTCCTTCACGGCTCCCTATCAAAAAAAAAAAGTCCAAAGGGGTCAAATCGCAGCTCCCAGGCGGCAAATTGACATCGCCAAGACGGCTGTTAACACGATTTGGGAATTCGTTGCGCAAAAGATCGATTATGGCATGGTGTGCCATCCTGTATGAACCCACGGGGATCATGAGTGTTGTCTACTAGCATACTTGCACAAACTTGAGTACAGAAGACGGGGTGGGTTGTTCATTTCAGCCAAAACTTTTACTCACTTTGGACATAAGTTTTCAATATTTCTCAACGTTGTTCAAGCATAAAGCGTCTCATTTCATTCTGCGGAGGTATGATACTGACTTGACCTAAATCCTGTATCCACTTGTGGGTTCTAGGGTCTCTACAACCCCTACGCGCGCCATCGTGTGCGATTTCTGGAAATATGCCTCAGCTCACTCCAACTCTTTACCAGTTGCCGTGCTTTCTTCTCCGCTCATCTGCGCCACGTACTCCTAGGACGTGAAGGTCCATAATTCTGTGAGACCGAAGGCACACATCATCGGCGTAGTCGAGGTGCTTGAGTTCAGATGTAAGAGTCCATCGAATTCCTCCATTTCCTGTTGATAAGGTTGCATTCAGCACATCGCTAATCACCAATAAGAAAAGTATTGTGGAAAGTATGCAGCCTTGTCGAACCACGCTTTGGATTTCGAGTTCCTCAGATAGCCTTCCTCTGTGTAAGACGTGACATGTGCACCCATCATAAGTAGCCTTAATAATTGCTATTAATTTATCCGGAATGCCTTTATTTTAGCTATTATCTTGGCCACAGCAGGCAGCACGCAGATACTTCTCCAGTTTTCGCACTGCATTAGATTACCTTTTTTAGGGAGCTTAACGATCATTCCCTTCTTCCACTCGTCCGGAAAACTGATTTCTGTCAAGATTTCGAGCGGGAAACAGCTGTCAGTGTCAAAATAACCTATGATTTAAAAAGAAACCACTAGATGGCCCACCGTGTACTGCGTTTCGTTTTAGCTAGAATTTTCTTTATCTTTCACGGTGGTTGCTATAGAGTTGCCAACTACTTCGCAAGATTCTGTCCGTCTTCCGTGCCTGCCTAGTCTGTTGATCATCTCTCATCATATAATAGCTTCCGTCGGGAATAGCTCTTCGTCGGCTTAAATACTTGAACAGAGACTTCACATCACAAACTAATGTCACATCTTCTTCAGCTCCAACTGTTTATAGCTTCATTGACTAGCTGGATGTCACCTGGAAGGCAAAATCTCATAAAGCAAACTACTAAGCGGACAGTACACAAGATACCTTAAGGGCTTAGGTCGCCGTGGCTATTTAGGATCATTCGTGCCTATGGTAGCCCCTCAAAACAACTCGCTTAAGCTCGGCTTAGGTCTTTGCTTCTGGATGGAAAATCACAAGAGATATACCATAATTTAAGTTAGATCTTAGGCAAGGAAAAGGATAAAACCCCGTTTTATTTCGTGCAGTTTTTCCATGATGCAAAAAAAACATTGTCTTAGCTTTTGTTAATTTTCAAAAGCACCAAAAGTCTTTCTCTCTCTCTCTCTCTTTGTAATGAAACTTCCGACATTTTCATTAATAACTTCAGTTATATCCTCCGTCACCATCGTCGTTGCTGAAGAGAAGGACATTCTCAACTCATTTGTCCAATCTTATCACAGAGTAATCAATCAACTGCTGCACAAGTATTTTTCATTCTCCAGGTGATTAGCAGAAAGAAAAACACTAATTACCCTCGTAAAGCAGAATCGGAAACCATTTGCATTGTGTGGTTGACAGGACGAAGGAAGGAAAAACTTTAAGAGACCACCGGAAATGAAAACTGCAAACACTATGGCTTTTGTGAATAGCCGTCATTGTGTGAGACGAGAGAGATTACAAGGATTAGGAAGCTAAACAAATTTGTTTTATTCCCAAAAGCTATTTTAAAGTCAAACACTCAAATCCGCCCGCAACTCTATCTACGGTCAATGAGGGAGGTGAACAAAAAAGCAAAATACTCCATTATGAGAATGGAGCACTTTAAATTGCTCTACTGTCCATCGTCGACATATGAAATTAAATTGACAGCATGGACAGCTCATCTGTCTATTCAAACCTTGCCAAACCATAGAAAATCGTAAAATCTCTCTTCTGGCTGCTGAATTTCAACGGCATGAGATTGAGAGGACTTAAAAGGCACAGAAAAACTAGATCCGAAAATTTTGTCGAGTGGTATGCTTTGGTAAACTTTCCAGAGCATCCGGTCCTGTGCCTCTTCCCGCATAGCACCGGTTCCAACGATGATATCTAAAATTGAAATCAATTTTATTAATGTACTTTTTAGTGCATGCTTCACAGAGCGTAGAATGCACTCTGGAAACTCTGCTGCTCCCGCCTCCTTTTATATATTTTTTGGAGCATCATCAATCAGTTGATGATGCCGAAGCGCAATGTAAATTATACTGAAGCGGATCCTGGCATCCTTTGAACAGCAGAAAACATTTATTTTGCTCTTCATACAGCGCGGGTGGGCGCGACACAATTAAATTGAAATTGCCAACTGAGTTGGGTTTAAATCTTTTGCTAGAGAATAAAACTTGTAAGTTTAGATCCTTGACCATTAAACGGGATTTTTCCGGTCGTCATCCGTGAGAGCAAAAAAGGAAATTACATACTTGCTAGACAAACAGAATTTTATGAATGCAGGAATTGCAAGACGTGACCTGGGTTTAAAATCGCTTACTCAGCGGCAAGTCTGTGAGGGGATGAAGGATGCTTCCGTTTGAATATTGAATAAAGGAGTTGAGCGAAACATGTTGATGGGACACAATACACTCGTATATGGGTATATTGATGGGTTTGTGTACTTAACTAGGCACTCTGAGGCGAAGGTTAAGCACGGCGGCACATTCCAAAGGGGTAGCCCTGTATGTAAATTAATGGAGTGGTGTCAGAGGTTGAGATTAGACGTTTGTAGTTAATTTTAACTTGACACATGCAAATTGAGGTCAACTGGGAACAAATGGTTACTGGCTACGCTTTGAGGTTATGTGATGGATTGTTGATAGTTTGACTGGTAGAGGAAATTGATTAATGCTGATGGGAGCTGAGAGAACAGAAAGAGGGGATGCTATTATAAAATACCAGGATGGTGTCTGAAGGAAGTTTCTTGTGTCTGCTCAAAAAGTTATTTGTGCTTCCCAGTGACATAGTAGCACAAAATTCTATCTTAAAAGAGAAGCGGCCACAGAAAAGCGCTGCATTTTATTTGTTAATGAGACTCAGAGCATTTCTGATCTTAGGAAGTAACTTGATAAGAAGTTCAGAAGTAGCAAGAGGTATGGTTATAAATGGCTTTCGTTGAGAGTGCACATTCACAGTACGGCATATAATATCACGGCTACAAGAGCGCTATCTATTTCCTTGAACATTAGTCCTTTTTTTTAAGGAAAATGAAGGATAAGAGAAGGTGATAGGCCCAGAAAGATCTTTTGTGCTATTCCCTAGCAGATTTGAATATAATTAGTTTTATTTTTTTTCAGCTGAAGTCTAGTTCATTTATGAATCTAAAGACATTTATAGCTGAAGCTGAGGAGACATTAGAGGGAGATGTGAAGCCTTTGTTAAAGTACTTAAGTCTTAGCCTAGCTATAGCAGGACATTCGCACAAAATGTGGTGGGCTGTTTCGGTGTCTTCAAGACATAGCCGACAAGTATCCGAATGGACACGGCCCATTTTCTTGAGGTGGTTATTTTGAGAGCAATGATGATAACTTTGTATTTGCTCATAGAGAGGATATCTTTTGTTCTCTTTTTTAAGAAGTTGATGAATTGTTTGGTGTGTTTTAAGCCATTTTGAGAGTTCCAGTAGGAGAGCGATTCTTGTCGTTCCCATCTGCTGAGCTCTATTCTGATTTGACTAGTTTGTGGGCTACAAAAAGGTTCAGGACCAATGAAAGGAGCCTGAGCACCTTGTCTGGCAAGCTCATCGGCGGCTTTGTTGCCAGGGATGCCCCTGTGTCTAGGGACCCAAGTTAGTGTGATATTATTGTGTGTAGCAAGCTGCAAGATGGATTGGAGACAGTTCCAGACTAGCTTAGACTCAAAGTTGTAGGAGTTAGGAGCCATGAGTGCTGCTTAACTGTCTGAAAGAATGTTGATATGGGATCTTCGGAGCCATAGTATGATAATTTGTAGTTTGGACCAGAGATTCCAGCTCCAGACCCACTTGACATTTTAGATCTGTCAGTATACCAATCTATTGATGAGGAAGTTTGGGGAGTTGGCTGATTGCCGCAGAAACTCCGGATTGGGATGATGAAGATGGAGTCTCTTGGGCATGAAGTCCGAGAGGCACACTGCTCGATTGGATAGCAGAGGAACTCTTTCAAGGATTTTCATGTGTCCGTCTCAGTTAGAGGAAGAATTATTGCATAGCAGTTGAAGCCTTAATGCACTAGCAGCTGCAGTTTTCATAATAGTTATGTGGAAGGGAGGGAGGTCTTAGAGAACCTCTAAGCTCTAAGCTGTCGGGCAGGAGCGCATTGCACCCGTAATACCTACACAAGCTAAGTATTCTTATGAGGCCAGACCGCGTGACCGTTTGGTTGGCCTTTTCCCACCATACTAGCGAAACAAAGTTGAAACATTAGTCTCAAACTTGCTAAGAATGAACAAATGCATGTGGTTTGGAGAGACCTGTTATTTTTTAGTGTTTGGAGAGGAAAGAGACGCTGGGGGAAGACAAACATACCGAAAGGTAATTTTCAGTTTAATCCAAAAGTACGTGATTTTTTTCTGGAATACCGCAAGGGCTTAAAAATTAACAAAGAGTCTATTTGAACCATTTAAACTAAGATTAAATGATGATCAAAAATCTTGCATTACAGATACAGATACGTCATTATGGCTCCGAAAATGGTCCATGCCATGATCTCATAACAAAAACAGGTAGCGAGAAACACTAAAAAGACTAAGGCCTAAGTCCTCACTACACGTGTACAGAACTTGTATTTGAAAGGAGTATACGGATTCTGGACAGAGTTTGCTGAAAGCACCGTAGAACCGACAATAAAAAGGGAACTGGCCTTTTATACCAACGATGGACGTTGGCAAAACAGTAGCTGTAAAGAGTCTAGGTTCAGCGATATTTAGATTGAATCTTGTGATCTCCTGCAAGTCACTCCTCAATGAGATGTTCAGATGTTCAGATGCTAGGTATCAGATCTTATGGATATTGAAAAAAGTGGAAGGGGAAAAAAAACTTCCAAGGAAAGCGCCTGGCTGCATGTAGCATACTCTTCTCTATGTTGTGGTAAAAGAATGAAGCCACCGCACGAGCCTTCTTCATCAGCAATTAGTACCAGAATTTTCTCTAATATTTTCCCTATCAATAATATTGTTCGCAGGACATGCCACGCCGCATGTCTTGTCATCTTAAGTCAGCGGGTTCTATCGCATCGCGTTAGCTTTGGACCTGGCACCATTTCGGAAGGATAACCACTTCATTGGGAACTGAATGCATACATATTGACAGGCCTCTAATGACTCACGTTTGTAGTTCTCTCGCTTTCAGCTCAAAGAAAATCATTTCTTCGTTCCTAATGACAATTTTCGAGGTCTAATGACGAGCTTCTGTCTGAATTGCATTTGACATCCCTCTCGAATGTCAGAGATTGCGTCTTTCTTGTAGCCAATTTGCTCAGAAAGATTTTATATCATAATAGAGAGGGGCACGTGGAAGAGTTTGCTTCTTAGCATAAGTAGAAGACTCCCGAGTGGACATCATCAATTTTGAATTCGCCTGTGTTTCAGCTGAATCATACTATGGCCAACGAGTTTGACTGTGATGCATATCCTACACAAAACTTTTTCCGCCTCGTGAGTAGTCTTTATTCTTCTCCTAGATCTCATTCTACATTCCCACCAGCTCCTGCCATAGGTAGCTGCTCAAGGCCTATAAACAAAAAAATGAAAGTTGTCCTGTTTGTTCCTCCAAGCTCGAGTTCACTCCCTCCTTGCTAGTATGTTAACCCTAGCAGGTAACATAATTTTAAAGATAATGTAAGCTACGAGCAAGAACAACAATGTGGCTCCAAGTTTTGGTACGAAATTCTTTAGGGTACTTCTTTAAAATAACACTTCATTACAAAGTTTAAAAGACTTACATTTCAAATGCAAATAAGCGGCATTTTAATATACTTCCAAGGTTACTACAACTTGTGCTGTATCTTGAATACACTTCGTCCTTCTTGTGGAAAACACTGAAAAAAAACTTATTTTAACGCTCTCCGACACGCTCTTCAGAAAGAACACCTTTACAAGAAGTGTACTCTATGCCACTTAAACTATGATTAAGTGGATACTTAAACATTTCTAGATACGCCTTTCCGCCTTCGCCTCCGCCATAAAACATATGAACATGATCGCGTGATGTCTCTCTACTGCACTACAAGGAGTCGCGTCAAGCATTCGCCGCCTCTGAAGTTTAAGACTGCCAGGACATTTCGTGACAAGTTGCAGTTTGTAGAGGGCAAACATACCGTAACCGAATCCCAAAAATTGCTAACTATTTTTTCGAAAACGTTTTAAGAAGTCACCCTCGATTCAATATCCTCTGCTGGTAGTATGCATGCAAATAGTCTTGTAGTTGCCTCTCATTATTTTGATTTATGCTTAAAGGGTGTACGGTGACCTCGACAAAAGCTTAATGAAGCGTAATTTGATATTTGAGTCCTTTTTCTTGCATCGACTTACCCTACTACATCATAAGCGAACGGGTTGGCTTCGGAAGGAGACTATTGTTATTTGTTATATATTCCTTTCGAAAGAAAATAAAGAAAAAAAAAGAAGATGAAGGTCTTCGGAAAGTACACCGAACAAAGAACTAACAACTTATCTCGGCTGATATCCCCCTGTAGCCCCTGAAAAAAAAAATATCATTATTCAGGACTTTTATTCACCGCAGTAGCGCGCACACAGGAGCCAATGGTTTTTTGTACAAAAAGCAGCAGAGTCATTGATTTAAGCGTTTTCTTTTTTTGTTTGTAGTTTTTCCAAGGATACTACTATTATTCATGTTGTCGACGTGCGACTAGAGTGTGAAGCAGGAAGCGGGAAGGATTTATTGAGGACCCACCCTCGTCGTGATGTGGTGTAACAAAGGCGGTCGGCTCTAATTAATTATTTTCGTTTTTTTTTTTGTTGTTGCTTGCTCCTTGATAGCGCACAAGTAGTTATCGAACAAGGAGATAAAATATTTTATATCCAAAGACGACAACATATAACGCTCTTACTCGAGGAGAATCTTACCCTCATCCTTTAATCCTGACCACTCGGCTATATGTGTGTGCTCTGTATTGTGGATGGGTTTTTTTTTTTGTTTCTTGTAATAAGGATACGATGGTTCTTGAATCACAATGCCAATATCTGCAGAGCTGAGATATCCTTCCGTCTAAAAACAACTAGCACACTTCCTTCGAAGGGTATACACTATGTATGTCTCTAATGAGGTGGACATTCTGCCTTAAAGCTTGTGGAATTAATTTCTGTGCGAACAAAACACTTTAGACGGACCAAGAGGTTGGGGGGGCTTGATGATAGGAAGCATCAATTAGAGGAGAACGCCAGAGGGGGGTTGCTGGTATCACAGTGTCGCATAGCAAACATCATCATGGTGGAGCTACAAGTATAGCTGTGTTGTTCCTTGGGATATTTTACGATAATTATTATGTAGAAAGGAGCAGAGGGTGAGTAGTGTTGGACGCTATTGCAGGGTTGACATAGTGGCGATAGTTTGCAAAATTCCGACTCACAGTGCACACTCCACCCACTCTTAATGGCGACCATCTATACTTGTGCTAATAGGTAATGAGAATCACTTTATATGGTGGTTTGTTGGATGCTGATTGCTGGTAGATGGTGGTTGGCTTCGAGCCCTTGTCCTGATGAAGATGAGTTTTTAGGGATTTCGGTGGTATACGCTTTCTCTTTCTTTTTGTGTTCATATCGTTTCGTTCGCGGCAATAGAGATGCTTGTAATGAGTTTTTATTGCGTAGGGTAAGTGTGCGTCTGTTTGTCTTAATGATTGTTTTTCTGGATCTATTTTTACTTTTATGTCTTCTTTTACATGGCAAAATAACTTTATCTCTTCCTTTTTTATCTATTTTCAGGTAGGTTGATGGCAACATAGATTGATCGATAGAATGTTCCATTCAAAGCAGCGTAAGTTTTACCTAAATTTAGATTCCTCCTCAATTCGCGAGAAACTCCCTTAAGAAAGTAACAAGCGAGAAGAGCATGCCCCTTTATATTCGGAACAGTAGCTGCAAAGATGCGTTATGACAGGACTGGCGGACGACAAAAAGAAAGACTCGCCAGCAAGTGATGCAGGCTATGACTCTTTTAAGTTGACAGATTCGTAGGTTTCGATTACTCAAGAGAAACTAGAAGTAGTATTCCTGCGTCACTTAGGACTTGGAGCTATCTGTCCCTAGTTATTCCAATATATTTCAAGTAATATTTCTGCTTTATCCGGAAATGAATGAACATAGCTTTCAGACAGATCTATCGAGAGTCTTCATAAGCATACTCTTGAACCAAAAGACATGTCACGGAGAACTACATACGTACAGTTCGGGGTGTACCTGGGCCCCAGACAACAAATTTTTCAAGGCATCCCGGTTACAGGCCAGCACCTTTCAGTTGCGCACGCCAAGTTGGTAGATAAGCCCCTACACCCCCTTCGACACATACCGCAAGCAAGTCTTCCACTCCCGTCTTTCCTGTGTGGATTCGAAGATGTTCGTACCTGGAACACTGCGCTCCATCCGCTCTACATAACCTGACCATTTTGGTCGCTGTATTTGAACTCCTCTGGCTTTATCAACGTCCTTGCATAGGCCATAATGTATGTTGTGGCATCTACTTCTCCGCCATCTATAAAGACGACACCAAAGATCACTCGAAGAACCTTTTGTCAAAATAAGAAGCTCACCTTAGATCTTCGGTAGCAGAAGAAGAAGTCCTTTACTACCTCGAAATTATGTCTGTTTATGGTGGCATGCTTCGATCTCAGTACTCCAAATGCCGCCTGTAAAAGATTGTACCTCCAGTTCGGTGATATTCATACCGATTTCGATGAAGTGGCGGGAGTTCTCCATTGTCAATCAGTGGGGTTGAACAGAGGCACAGGTAGTAGAAAGAACTCACTTGCAAGCTTGAAGTTAATTACTTTGGACAGTGAGACACTACGATTGTAGCTCTATATCTGGGTCCACTGACACGTTTGGCAATATCCTCACAAGCAATGATGGTGACTTAGTCTAGGCGCGGAAGTTCTTTAATTGCATATGATTATGTGCTTGTTGGTCTTCTTGTCAAGAAGTACTCAATGATCTTAGAGAATACCACAAGATATCACAAGATAAAGGCTCAACAGGCCTAGCTTATCCCTCTGTGTGTAGCCCGCCTTGCACACTTATATAAAACATCCAGTTGATTTGATGAATTTTCATATAGTTTCCACTGATGGACTGGAGACCTCCTCCTTTATACTTTGGTGTTCGAGTCCGAGGTGTGCTATATGAAGTGGGCTTATAGCTTCTCCATCCCAACTGCCAAGTTCCTTAGTCAGACGTAGCTTTTTCAAGTTACATCGCAGAGTGTTGCATCCTGTGATGATACCCACGAAAGTGGAATTAAATTTCCGATCTGTCTAAATAAGTCTCACGGTTCTTGCTATGTCAGGCATGAGGCATAGTTTCCTTGTAACGACACAGGTTTCTATGGAACTCCACCTACTTTTTGCCTCTCTCGTAGCTTTATGCTCTCCTTTAGCCTTAAGCAAAGCCAGATATTTATTTCTGCTCCCAGAGTTCATCACAGCACCATATAAACCACACATCACCCTATCAAGAACGAAATTAAAAAAGTCATCATCACAAACGACTTATTTTCCCTCTCGGGTTCACACAGGACACCCACTAGTGCGATAGTTACCGCAAGCTTATACAATGCCGAAGTGCCCACACAGGCACATACCCCGTTGGCGTTTGACTGTTGGCCCGATAAGAAGTGATATTTAATATCCTCCGGGTGCACAGTTTGCCTCCAGAGTAGAATTCACTCGCCACAGACACAATGTGGACAGGAGAAGGACTTCGATGACATCGATGTGCATATAATGCGACTAAAGTTAATACCATTGCACAAACTATTGCCAAGGATACAAAAGAGGGTTACGACCCGGTCCCTTCTTCTGTCTTCATTCACCGAGACAAAGTTGCGGTGGTGGCTTGTTCACTGATAGTATAAAATATACAAACAACTCTCGTTGGCTTCTGGGTTATCGGTCGACATTCTTGCATGGAAAAATCGAAACAGTCCAAGCGATTCTATACTTTTGTTGCCTGTCGACGTCGTCCTCCGGTAGCACCAACAATACAACATCTGCTCTCTGTTGGAATGCCTAGACTATGCAGACCTTGCAGATGGTGGCAAGGATACCGAAAACTTTTGTCCAAAAATGCTCCCCCATCCTTTCGCTCTGCGTTTTGTCAAAACGGTAATTTGAATGAAAATTTTAAAGCGCGCACACAACTTTTTGAACTCGAATAAAATAAATTTACAGATGAGAATAGCAGCGGTTAGATGGGGTGAAAACGGTGCTACGTGCAATGAAAAGGGCGTGTAATTAGGATGTAGAAGGATACCAGCAACTATCGCTGCAAAGACTAATCAAGGGTGAAGCTGCCTTGCTAAGCCATATGCTATGCTGGGATAAAGTTGTGGGAGATTTCGTTTCGGATTGGAGTGATTAACGAGGGCTAGTCATAGTCTCAAAACTTTATGGCTCAGCTAATTACTTTGCCTGCGAGGGCTACTGTAGTCAGCGAAACTTTAAATTGGCAGGAAATATTAACGAATTTTTTGTTCGCCTTAAAGTTTTTGACTCAAACAATTCTGGAAACAGCTCTCATTCGGTTTAATTTACTCATAAGCGCCAACAAATTAACACCACCCTTGTGTAAAGCTTTTCCTCTTTTTTGGACTGAAAATTGCTCTTAATTTCGACGGTGGGTAGTGTTACATTAAGTCAGTAGGACTCTTTAACGCGGTCATGTTAACCGTCACATTAAACACACGCTTTTGGCCCCATTGTTGTGGTCTCAGTAATAATTCAAGCCTTTGCTTTCGAAGGGGAGGTCTTGGTGGGTTTTTAAAAAAAAACCCTCACTTGCCTTTTTGTTGTTGTTGATTTTTTTCTTTTGGTTTAACTGCAATGCATTGTATGTAATTAATTTTTGAAGCTACTTGTCCCCGACCGATTATACACAAGGACATAATTTTTTTCTCCCCTCTCCCCAGCAGTAAAGAGAAACGAGAAACATCGGTACGCAGTTTTCGGAGAGGCACAGTTATCGATGCGATAAAAGAAAAAAAATATAATTTAATGGCCGCCAGTCATGAATTACGAATGAATAAAACAAATAATTTAAATATTTACACGAAACCATATTCGATGTGGTGTGGCGGTGGGGGTGGGGCTGAGAAGGGGCGGAAGTACAACGACCGTTGCATGCTTGCTTTGTTTCGTAAATGCAATATTGAAGGGAATGAATTATTTGGTCGGTCTTTCGATCGATGGCTGGAAAATTTACGGCAAAATTGGCATAATTGGCAACTAATTAATTCAGTTGCGGTTGTTGAAAGGGCAGAAAGGTGAGGCGCTCGCTTGAATTTGGAAGAACTCTCATACGATGGAGGGAATATGTATCTGCACTTGCGGATAGCTTTAAGTAGTCGTAATTCAAGACAGAGAGTCGTGTGGAAAATTAATTTCTTCAATTGTGACATAATTGCATCGGGATGGTTTAATGAGTAGAGAGAGGTAAGAGTAAAGTGCTTGACTGTAAAGTGATTCATTTGGAGATACTCTTTTTTCTATGGATTTTTTGACAGATTACACGTAAGTCGTGCTAATTTGTCATAACACTTTTGCTCAGTATTTTTTGACATTTCATCATGAAGTGACTTATTCAGCTATGGCATCTACAAATCTTCCAGCTTTCTAACGAAAATCAGTGTTCTCCTAGAAATGTGTTTGCTGCACTTAGAGCAACTTCTGTTCTACAGAATCGGCTTACTGAAGGTCCGATTGGCTATACCATCAAAAAATTTGAGACCCAATTTTGATTATTAGACAATACGCAACCAAATAGATAATATTCAGCACGTAGTTTAGAAAATATAGGAGCAGCAGTTGAGTACGCACGCAATGGCCGTGATGAATCGATTTGACGCCTTTCTTAACAGTTTGGGTTATCCTATTCAATAACTTGGCAAATTTTACATAAGGATCTTGACTTGTAGAAATTGAAAGAGCCTACCGGATTTCTTACTCTTTCAATCCTTAGGCTTTTGAAAAGCTTGAAGAGAGTCTTTTGCTTGGGACAACAATTTTGTTGAATGAAGAGCCACATTTCTGGCTTATTGGGTAGATCAGTAACCAAAATTTTCTGTTATTGGACTGAGGATCAAAAAGAAGAAATTGAATAGCAGCCAGTACATTCTGGCAAGAAAACAGTTTGGTGTGGTTTAGGGGCTGTGCTTCCGATCGAAAATTTTAGCTTCAAAATGGACCCTTTTAATTGCAATTGTGGTCAAAATTTTAAAGAAAAAGATCTATAAAAAATAAATGTTAAGAAGTGCTTTTTTGTTAGATATTAAAGGTAACCTAATAGAACTTAATATTTTTATTTTATTTTACGTTTGAAAAAAGTACCTTTAAATAAATCGCTCTTTACATACCTACTTTTTACACTCTGTCTGTATGGTGTCAGGTCAGGTCTAGCAATGAAAATTGTGTCCCAAATATCCTGCAACCTAAGAATAGCATTGCTAACCGCTATTTGGCAATGTTATTGTCAGGTGTCTTCAAATCGTGTGAACACACTTTTGTGCAATTCTCGTACAATTGTCAGAGGCTTAGGACATCGGCTGACTCATTTGAAATTGCCAGATGTGCGAAGCTTATGACATCTCACAATTGTAAAAAGCTATAGCAAAGTCTGACAGCCCTGTGACCTGATGATTTGATGTTGAAAGATACATAGCTCGTTATTGTTAGATCATTGGCAGCAAACATTGATTGACTTGACAATATTGTTAGATCTGGCAATCGTGTGATCATATCTTTAGTAACATGTCAATGTACTATAAGGCAAGCCTTTTTATCTCTATTAGTAGAAGAAAACTTTGACCAAGTTTTGAAAGCCATATTCTAGGTACTTTAGGTTCATCTGTCCACCACCATGTTTTTTTTAGCGCATTGGTAGTGCCTTTCAACGTTCCAAGCAGTGATTTGGGGTTTCTATAAGCAGGATCACTGTAAGTGATTCCACATGTCATGCTTTGCAGTTAACTTAGTTACTTAAAAGGCTCCCGACCCTTGTAGAATCTCTGCCTGAGAGGGCTGCCTTCCATCCTTTGCGATCCCGGGCAAACTGCCTTCAGTTCTAAAGACATAGTTTCATGGCATTCCCGACAACTTGGTCAATGTACCGGCAGTTCTAGCTTCTTCACCGTCTCGAAGCTAGGGGCTTTGATTCGATGATCGTCTTGACTGGAGCATTGTTGTCCACTCGCTTTATGTAGCCGAAGCAATGTAGTCGCCGTTTATTGGCTTTTTGAATTGCATCCAAATCTTAGTACAGCTCAAAGAGTCAGCGGTTTTATCTTCTCCTCCATACGCCCTCCTCGCATAAGGAACCACAGAGTAATTTTTGCTCAAAAGCGCCCAATATTTGCTCAGCTTACTACTTCGTCCAGCACTCGGCGCCATACAGCATAACGGGAACGTTCTATAGAGCATTAATTTGGTCCATCGAGTTAGGAGTTTTGAACATAGTTGCTACGCCAAACCAATGGAGCGATCGATTGCTATGGCTTTTCATTGTCGATCTCCACAAAATTGTCACTTGTAGGATTTATATTCGGTAGGTGAACTACCTGCAAATAGTTGCCTTCAACAGTAACGTTCTGCCTAATGTTTTGGATAGTTTTTTGTTTGTTTATACTTGATTACCTACATATAAACACTTCGTCCTGTCCTCATTCATTCAAGACCAACTTGTTTCGCCTGTTCTTCAAGTGATGTAGACGCCTCTATGACGCATTGCCGGGATCTTCGGATGATGTCAATCTCGTCTACATATCCTCATATTTAAACAGATTTGTGAAAGACGCTTTTACGTGCCCTGGGCACTTTCCTGAATTCATCCTGAATGAGGCGATGAATGTTCTCATAAGCGGCTTTAAATTCGATGAAGGTGGTGGGTTTCGACTTGAAATTTGTTGGTTTTTTCCAGGATTTGTCTGAGTGTGAAAATTTGGTCTATTGTTGATCTGCCGGACCAGTGGTTACGGAGAAGACGTAACACAATACGGTAGACAGGCTTTTGTTTGCGAATAGGAATACCTCGGTAGGTACCCCGGTAGTTCTTACAAGACATAGGATCGCCTTTTTTGAAGATGGGGCATATAGAGCTGATACTCCAGTCGTCAGGCATGCGTTTCTCCACCCATACTTGATTGACGACTTAGTGCATGCAATTTACCCAGGCATCACCTCCGTATAGTTTAGCTGGAAGGCCATGTTTTCAGGTTTCTAAACCACATTAACTTCTTCAATACTGGGAGGGAGGGCTTGTTACTTCATTGACTGGAGGTGGGTTCCTTTTTTGCCCTCACTCTTTCTATTTGTTGCCCACTCAGCAACTGCTTGAAGTGTTGCTTAAACACAGCCACAATACCCTGTGCTTTGGTGACTAGGTTGCCTTCGCTATATTACACAGAGCCTGTGTACTGGATTTGAGTCTAACTGCCGATGGAAATTGCTTAATATACTTGGGCTGTGAAATTTTTCGCAGGATTCCCTTCTCGTTCCTTCTCCTTATATGGTTTGAAAGTTCTGAGTTCCATCGAAAGTAATAGATTTACAATTCGACTATCTATAAAGTTGACTCACAAATTATCCTCTTAGCGTTAGCGTCTTCAAACTTTCACCATAATGGAAATGTTAATTTTCCTTTTTATTGTGAAATTTTATTTTTGAATCAACATTTTCTTTATAGCCAATACAGCTTAGTATTATATCCAGCAAAACTCATTTACGCTTCAACAAAGTCTGAGCTGTTTTCTGCTGTTCCCACGATAAATCACTGCAAATAAGGACTCACACACAACAAAACAAAACAAAATAAAACTTATTCAACACACTTCCTTCTAATTCTGAAGGCGAATATAAAAATCTAGGAAACTTTTCCATCCAACCGAACAAAAACATTTCCCAGGAGAGCATTGCTGGCGCCACCATATGTTCCACAAACCGACAGGATCAAGGAGTGGCGAAAGGAAAGAAAAAAACGAAACAAAACAAAACTCAATGAAGCGAATTGCCACCGCATTCATTGATTCCAATTCACATCCTTCGGGGTGGTGTATCTGTATGTCATAATCCTTTCGGGCTAGGGTTTTTTCTCCCTCTCACAGGAACTATTTTTATTATTACAGACATTTATTTTGCACGCAACATTAGAAATAGTTAACAAATAGTAGACAGTCCAGTCCAGTCTATCTGGCTGCCAAAATAATGTAAAAATACTCGCACAAAAAACAGCCTAAGGATACCATTTCCTTAGTCATCCTTCCGGTCTTGTTGTGCCAAGGCGGGGTGAATTGAAATTTATTCAACCAGTCCCAGATGACCATCTCGAAAACGACAGAACTCAACTCAAAACGTCAGCAATAAAAATTTATTTGTCGTCCTTGTTTTTTGCTTAAGGGAATATCCTTTGAGAATTAGCCTGAGGATTAAATGGAACGCCCGGCAATGACTGAGAGCGGGGTGGCAGAATCCTTGGCAATAATAAATATTTATAATACGCAACCTCCCTCTGCCAAGATTTAGACTGCTTAAAAGCAGTTTTAAATCTTTTTTTTTTTTTTCTTTCGTCTCCTTCTCTGTATGCCATGTCCTTTTGCCGCATAAGTAAATGAGCAAAAAATGGAAGCCTTCGCTCCTTTTTATCCTGGTATTTTGTAAATCTTTTTTTTGTTTTTGTATGCTGCCCAGACCCGATGCCATTAGGGAGGAATGGGGTCAAGATGCAAGGCTCCAGGTTTTATGACTGCCGCCCTGAGATACATAGTATGTCCGAGTCACCAGGGTATATAGTGCTCGTTATTTCATTTTACTGACCGTGAGAGATTTATTGCTTTTCGAGAGAAGTCTACAGGCCCACTCCTGCCCTCTCTCTAAACAATGCAAAATTTTTGTACAATTATAATGTGTATAACGAGCCAGAGACACAGAGGAGCAATTGACCTCGGCTGAAAAGTTTATGTCCTGTAACGATGCCGACTAGTCCTCCGCTCGCATATCCGGCAGTGGTCCTTCTAATGATGTACCTAACCTATTTAAAGTTGACTAAAGGTAGGGGAGGCTTTGGGCGGGGGGTTGACATTGTCGTACAATCGAAGTATGCCATGTTGGCATCCTTTTGCTGCTTCCTTTCCCCCCCTTGGTTGCACTTGCAATGCAAATGTTGTGAAGAATAGGTAAACTTTTTGGGTGATGTAAACGAGATGCCGCATTCTGCAGCTGCAAGGGGGTTATGTTGCTATTCGGACGACAGGCACTGATGAGGGATTAGACTTGGGGGTGGATTTGAATTTAGATAGCACACATTGCGGAGGTAAAAGAGTTGTTCTCCTTTACTTAGTTTGCAAGGGGAAAACTATTGTTTGTTGGAGTTAGTTGCTAAAATGAGTGGGCAAAGTTCGTAAACCTCGTTATCAAGCTCTTGTTTGGCATATTTGCGAAGGTTTAAGATTCCTTTTGACCCATCAGTTTAGGCTTTGGGAGTATCTCTTCTTTGATGGGCCTCTGCGAGTCTATTGTCCGTATAATGGATTGGGTAATCGTCCTTATGCGGTCAGCAATCAAACTTTTTAAGGTTTTTCTAACTGCAATGGGATTTCGTGTCAGATTGCAGAGTGCAGGAACTAGAGATGAATCTTTAATTCACTTAAGGCTGTCTGCTCTTGATTTGAATGAAACAAACAGTGAGTAAGATATCGCTTATATTTTTTCATTTTTTAAAAGGCCTATGGATGCCATTATTGTTAAAAGATAACATCATTCAAATATCCGCCGCAGTTTTGCTAGAGGGCGCCCATCCGACATGTCCAATTTGCAATAAATCTGGCTCATAAATCAGGCTGAATTTGGCCAATGGCATTGATTACGTTGGCTTTCACGGCAGTGGTGATATGTGGATTATTGGCCCAGATCTGTGACTTATGAAAATCTCGGAAGAGAAGTCCAACGGGCTCAAATCAGACAATCTCTGTGACCGATTCACCCTCCGCGTGAGATAACCAAGTTTGGAAATCGCTCGTGCAAAATGTTCATTGTGCCACGGGCTAAGTTCCACGTAGCGCCGTCTTATTGAAACCACATGTCGTCGGTGTCCAAATCATCGAATTGGTACCAAAAGAAATTCATTACCATCAACCGATAGCGCTCGCCGTTGACGGTGATGGCCTGGCCAACGTCGCTCTCGAAGACCTATGGACCAATGATGCCGCCAGTCCAAAATGCACACCAAACAATGGCAGACAGTGTTGGCGGATTGTGTACTGAATCGGTTGACTTGAGTTTATCCACCACGTTGCGATGAAAGCGACTACTCTCAGATGACGATAATGGCGACTGCGAAATAAGCGAAGTCCGCGAATAGCTGTTAAAACAAAAGATCAATTTTCATAAAATAAAAGCTATAACTCCCTATATTGATTTGGCAAAATAGAATAAATTAATGACAGATCATTTGACAGATGTAGCTTCACCAATATGGCCGTAATCATCTGTCAAATTTCGGAAATCTCTATTGGGAAACTCACAAGTCATTTTCCGAAAGCAATGGGTCTATCCTGGAGCTTGAATGACAACTTCTACGGAGTTGCCAGTCAGTCGCCAAATTGAAGTACTATTTGTAGCACTTCAAACTTGATGATTCCTTTCAACAGTAATGACCTTTTCTGATCTTTTATGATGCACCTTAACTAGGGCCACTAAGTCCAACACTTTTGTCCTGCGATCGTTCGCGGTATGCCTTCTATTGGAATGTATCCATTGGCCTGCGACATGTAGGTATCATGTATTGAGTATTCTATGTCAGAATTCCCTTTCAAAAAACTGAAGCAAGTTCCACTGAAATAACCCATTGAGACGTCAGGCATTTAGTTAGCATTCTCTTTCATCATAAGTTGACTGGGCATACTGCATCAATCGAACACCATCCCCCTGGTTCAGGTTCACAAAACCGCATTCAAGTACATATTTCTACCGAAAAATAACATTCAACCTCATTGCTTTGTCGAACGAACCACTCGGCTCCAATCAAACAGTATATTTGCGACTAGTGCATTGGGATCACATTAAATGCCAGACAAACCGCATGTCCCATTCAAAGCGCGCTCACACAGAGCGCCCATTCGAGAACATTAACCTAAATTATGAAATAATTTTCGCCATGAAAATCATATTTTTCATTTCATTAAATTAAATGTGCGACCATGCAAATGGGGCCCTAACCAAACCACTACCACCATCATTGGTACCGATGAAGGTCACTGCAGCACTAGCAGAGCAGAGCAGAGCACCACTAGTGGTGGTGGCAACATCCAGAGCAGTTAACTTAATGAAATGTCCGACCCTCCTCACACTATTACGCTCTATGTGGTGCGCTCTGATATTGAACTCGTTTCCCATGCACTAAATCACAAATCACATTCAGATATGCTGCCGCAGGAGCAGAACCAGGGACACGAATGTCAAAGAAATGCCATCACCAGCCAAAAAAGACACTCTGCTCTAGTATTCTATTAAAATGTGTGAGCGGTGTCCCTGTTTTTCCTTGCTCCGAATGCACACAGCAAACTTGTGCTGTTGACGGTAATGTGGTTTGGAAGATTTCCCTTAGGAAACAGAAAAAAAATACAAATACAAATAAACACAAAGCGAAAGGATATGAGCGTTGCAAATCAGATTAAGGGACATTGCACTCCTTCATCAGGACTATGAGTGCATTGTCACTCTTTCACATAATAAACGAGACAAAAAGGGGAAAAAAAACCAAGAATCGACCGACACTGTGTGTACATAGATTTTAGTCCTGATCCTGTCATGTGGTTCGGCTTGGTGTGCCAATTATAGGTATGACATATGATTTCCACTCGTCCTCTTGTGTAGAAAACCAGAAAAGTGTCCTCCTGACCCTATTCCCAGCGCTTGTACTCCCGCAACACAAAAAACACCGTCGACGAGCCCAAAGGATCCAATATCCTAACCAACAGAATGGTCCGCCCGCCTGGCGCATATGCCAGTTATTGTGTTAGGGAGGACCAAACCAAGCAAAAAAAAAAAGAAAAAAGAAAAACGAACCAGCACAGCGCACTGTCATGTTAATAATTTATTCTTCGGGAAATTCTGGCTTTTTTTTTTTGTGTGTGGGAGAGAGGAGGGAAATGGAATTTTGCGTCGTCATCCTCGTTGAATAAAGGATTCCCCTAAATCTGATGAAAATTTAATTTCATTTTTTCCTTTTGCGAGGCGAATATTTGATGTCAATTTGTCAACGCCCGGGAACGCGTAATAAAACAAAAGAACCAAAGAGCACAAAATCCTTTAAAATGCTTCCCCTGGCATTCAAAAAACAGGATAAGCAAAAATGTTCCATATTTCCTCCAAAAATGGGAATGTGTGTAAGGGGTTATTGAACCGACTGCCTTTCCTAATGGTCGTAATGAAATACGGATGAAAATCAATCCGTCAACCTAAAAAGAGGTCCTTTGCGTGTAGCCTGACACATAAATTGATGGATTTTTATAAATAAAAGTTCGCACAACCAAAACAACTCCAAAAGGATGAAGGAGAAAAATACTATGACATTAATTCGGTTATTACTCATGGAAAGGACTTTAATCGGATTCGAGTGGAACTATAAATTTTACACGGGGGTAAAAAAAAAATTCCGAAAACTAATTTTAAAGCTTTTTTTTTGTTTTTTGTCTGTGGCGAGTTTTAGTTGGATTTTGTGTGTCCTGGTGCAGGGGATTTTCGGTTGAAATTTGTTACTTTATGGTTGGACAGAGATTTGATTTTGAATACTATTGCGAATGGGAAAACAATTTGTTTTAATTGGATTTATCGATCTAAAGTTGTGGTACCAGTGCAATAATTCACTGTGTGTGCTGTTCTATGTGGTTGGCCTTTATTTTTGCAGAAGTGAACTTATTTCAAATAACTGAGAGAAAGTTCTAAACATTTTACACATCTGCTTTACAATTGTTTTTAGTAAGTGAAATTTTGAAAGGTCACAAAAAAATACACCATTTGGTTCGTGTACAACAGTTCTGTAAACTTTTAACATGATTTTCGGGGCACCCTGTGGAAGGGTGCGATCTTTAAGTTTCGTACGCAATGAATCGATTGGTTGGAGCTGTTGAAACCAAGGATCGTCCAGACGAATTTCATTCAATTTTGGGGGAAAACATAGCCAGTGAAGTGCCATTAGTGAGGTCCACTTATTGACTTAAACGGTGAATTGAAGTGCCTAACTGATTTCGAACACTTTTGCTCGCAGTGGTGATGTTTTTACGTGTACGTGCTGCCCTAGCATGCTGAACCGAAGTTTAACCCGATACCAAAACAGTTTCTTTAAAACGCTTCACCACTACACGAATTCCAGAATCACTAGGGCGGTTCTGAATTCACGAATTTTTCGAAATGGCACTTTTATAGATCGGCCATTTTGGTAACATCTGCTATAAAGATCAACTATTGAAATTGAGTAAATGACAGTAAGTAGTTGAAGTTTTTTAGTTCAAATGCACGCGTCCATGGACTTTCTTTCTTTTCCATCGACCAAATCGCATTTAGCACATCACTAATTCTTAATAAAAACAATATTGGTCAAAGAATGCAGCCTTATTGAGTCCCACCGAGTACTTCGAATTCCTCAGACAGTCTTCCTATTTTGCTAAACGTGGCGGGTATATATATATATATATATATATATATATATATATATTCGGACGATAATGAGCCTAATAATTGCCGGAATATTAAAGAAATTTAAGTATTGATAATGAATGCAGATGATGACTTTAAGAGACCCTTATTAATGTTTTGAGACTAAAAAATAAATATTTTTTGTAACTACTCCAACTCAATGACAGTCAAAAGACACAGTGTGTCATACCAAATTCGATTAAACAAACATTTGCATGGGCTCGATCTGAGTGGTGTGGCATATCAATCGATATTCAAAAATTGTAATCGATATAACAACATTCAGATCGATATATGTAACCTAATTCCTGTCACAATTTGTACTTGAATGTCATCATTTAAAAATGATGTCAATGAATGAATAAGTCATTTGATGAATTGATCTCGAAATAAATGATTTTTTTCTCACGGATCTGTTGTGTTTTGTGTATGTAAGGCTTCCATTCGTAGCATTTATGAGCATATTATGAACTCGAGGTGAAACTGTTTTTCTTTTCCCTTACTGACTAAAACTACGAAAATCTACAAAATTCTGTCATTGTTGTTGTTGGCTGGCAAGATAATTTGACGTAAATCAATAGAAAAAAAGTGACATCTAAAAAGTGGGCAGCTTCTTTGTTCAACATTTTTTTGAGATTTTTCTTTCCCTGAGAGAATTTTACCCCTACTTTTAGAAATTTGACAAGCTGCGAATTTTAGTGCAGAATATACGAGAACAGACCTAGTATTTGGAATTTAAGTTAATAGGTCCGCGTACTTTTCGTAGATTATCAATTTTCGAAGAGTGGAGGTAAAATTCCCTCAGAGAGATCTAAAATTACGAAAAAGTAAACGAACGGGTTGAACAAAAAAAAGTTGAAAATACATTAATTTGACAGCTTTGACAGTTTTCATAAACCAGCCGACAAAAATTTCGTGCACTTAAACTCGTAGCATTACTCTCTCTTGAGCACTCTCTTCTGCGAAAAATTACCAAAATTCTCCGTACGCGAACAGCTTTTCGTAAAAATTCGTAAATTTTTGTAAAAATTCTCTGTTTTAGGAGGATATGCGAACGGACCTAATTTAAGTTGTGAGATAAAATTTGAAATGGCTGTAAGACATTTGGTCCAAAAGTATTGCTTGCGGTCTTGTGATCGTATTAACATTGGTTCCAAAGTACAATGTATTAAATTATTTAAATTTTGAGATTTCCTTGATAGACTAGTGTATTTGTCGAAAGAGGTTTGTCTGGTGTGTCGTATCGTCCGCGTGTTATATCAGCAGAGCCAAGGATTGCTTACTCTATTTAGGTCGGTCTTTATAAAATTGAAGGTTGTGATGTGCTGATTTAAAAATGATGGGTATATCATTAAAAGAAACTGGCTGTGTACAAGGACAAACTTTACTCCATCTGTGCAGTAATTTAAACTCACTTACTCCACACGCATTACGTCTTCTTTTTCACATGAACTACTCATCAAATTAAGTACATTTTGGCGAAAAGATTTATAATCAAGTTTATTTGATATTTTTTTTTTGTGACCTCCAACTCTCTTCTGAACGTTTTCTAATGAAGGTCTTCGTTTATGAGTTCACTGATACCTTGCGTTCGACAGAAATACAACCGCACACCACTTGTCGTGTTAATTTGCTTCATGACACTTTATTCGGTCACCTTAGTTGGATTGCGTGACTAAAGTTAATCATAATTACGAGCTCCCTTTGACCTTTGCACAGAAATAAACTAATGACGCATTGACTCTTCGTTCGTTCCAAACTTTACTGCAGAATTTAAGAACGCAGATGTCCTGCTTTTGATTGTCACTAGCTACCGCCTCTTATCATCAAGATTGCAAATAATATGCAACAAACGCT
The DNA here is from genome assembly GCA_949716465.1 of Chalcosyrphus nemorum. Taxonomy (NCBI): domain Eukaryota; kingdom Metazoa; phylum Arthropoda; class Insecta; order Diptera; family Syrphidae; genus Chalcosyrphus; species Chalcosyrphus nemorum. The sequence continues at coordinate 4,121,188 of OX454332.1, forward strand.
TAAATTACAAACGTGGACTGCTGCTGTCCATCAGTCAGGCAATTATCTGCCTTGATTGGTTGCATTACATCTGAGGGTAGCATGTGCGCTCTTACGTTTTATTGATATGGAACGTGTGCCCGGCAATGGGTGGGCATTTGGCTCTTATTATTTATGTTTATTAGGAGAATTTTATTCAATTGATAAAGCCTACATTGTGTGTGTCATTTTCAATTGAAAGAATTGTCTAATGAAGAAAGATAGTCGCTGGCGATTTCAATCCGATTATAGACTAGACCAAGAAGGCGTCTGTCATGTCCTTAAATGAACACAATATGGCATCAGACAACAATATTTGTAAATATATTCAATATTCCACTTCCTGTTTACACTGATAGCTCAAGACCATGTTCGCTATCTCACAACCAATAAATAGTCCAACACTCCATTTGGATTTACATTTGAAAAAATTGGGAAAAAAGGTGAGAGGAAATTTCTCCCTTCCGCTCCATTAGTGTTGTCAGGCGCACATCATCGTCTCAAAATATCTCGCCCTTACCGTGGCTGAGTATTAGAACTCAACCCCCTCGCTTAAATTATCCACCGAGACGATGATGATGACGACGACAACGACCGAGTAGTTTGTGCCCCCTGTGTTAGTGGTAATAGTTTCAAAGAGATCATAACGATAGCAAAACATTGAAAAGTACGATTGAAGCAAAAAGAAAAAAAGGAAAAAAATCTGAGAAAATAGAATTTAGGGGTAAAGATTGGTGTCTGGCAGACGACAACAAGGAGGACATAGCTCCAGAGCTTAAGAAGGGCTAAGCGAAATGAGCTTTTTATGAAGTTCGAAGGTTTCACAAATGGAGACATTGTTCCAGGGGAACGACGGCACGATGCTAGAAAAAGGGTGCGAAAGTAAGGGTTGGTAATTGGTTTTAATGTGCTTGAATGAATTTGTGATTCCGGCGAGCATTTACCCCCATCTAAGGGATGAAAAATCGCTTGTACAGCAAATGACAGTGGTAATAACATTTGAGGATGCTGATATAATAGAAGCTAACGGATTGTGCGTAACAAATCCTTCTAAACGGTGTGGGGAAGTTCTGCACAGAGATGGCCAATATGATCGTAATTGGTTTCAAGAAAATTTGTAATAAAATGATTCGTTTCTCTCTCTCAGCTTTGAAAAGTGCTATAAAATTTAAAATGATTGAAGGTTTTCAGGGGTAGATTCACATGTCAATCAAAATCTGACTTTGCAAACGTCAGAAATGTCAATCATGTCATTAAATTTTAATACTAATACTCCCACTTTCAATTGCCAATAATAATGACGCACAAGGTTTTATTTTGACTGTCATTATTTGCAAAGGAAAATGAGACTGTCAATGTGACTTTTCTAGCTGTCAACAACATCCTGTATTATTGTACAAAACACACCCTTTCTTGTTACTGACTAATTAAAGATGTGTGAGTAGCTAGACTGTAATGTAAATATGGTGAAACGTCAAAATACAGCAATGATCAGTGAGCCACCGCTTACTAGCTTGACAGCAACGCTGCTGATGTACGATACATGATAACTGGATGCAAAGTATGGTCAATACAATTGGCATATATAATTCCTCGTCCTTTCTATGATACATACAGGAGTAATTCTTGATTACAGCTTTCAGTTGGTTTGACATTTACACGCAGGGAGGTGTAGTTTACGCTCGCTGCTCCATCAAGGTGGGTATTGACCGTATTGAGACCTTCGATGTCAAAAAAGTTTTAGACAAGGTGATGCGCTGTCATGTGATTTCTTTAACATCATACTTGAGTGGATAGTTCGGAATTCAAAAACCAACACCAGTGGCACAATCTAACAAAAGTCTGTACAATTCCTTGCATACGCTGACGATATTGACATAATTGGAAGAACTCAGCGGCCTGTCACCGGTGCGTTTGCAAGCATTGAATCAGAAGCTGCCAAAATGGATTTAGCGATAAACGAGGGCAAAACAAAGTATATGCTCTCAACAAGAAGGGACAATCAACACCGACGTATTGGACAAAACGTCACAGTGGGCATCTACAACTTCCAGGTACTCTGCTATTAACTCGAAGAATAACACTTGCCAACCGCTGTTTTTTGGCAATTCAACAGTAAAGCCCTACATCGAAGAACTAAGGACACTCTGTATAAGACCTTGATCATTCCAGTCCTGCTTTACGGAGCTGATTCATGGACTTTGTTGAAAGCGTATGAATGTATCCTTGGTCGCTTCGTAAGATTTTCGGTCCCGTTTGCGTCCACGGGTTTTGGAGGAGAAGATTCAACGACGAACTATACGAGCTATACAGCGACATCAACCTAGTCAAAAAACTGCGCATTGGATGTCTGAGGTGGCTAGGGCATGTAGAGCGAATGGACACCAACGCTCCGGCCCGCAGAGTCTTCGAATCAAATCCGAAGGGACGACGCAGTAGAGGGCCTCCTCGCCGCAGGTGGCACGTACAAGTTGAAGGGGACCTCGACCAACTGGAGGCAATTAGCTGAAGACCGAGATAAGTGGAGAGGCTTATTGGTTGAAGCCCAGGTTCACCACGAACTGTAGCGCCATACAAGAAGAAGAAGAACAGGTGCTACCTTGTTTCTTGTCGGCTTATGTCTTAGAACTATGCCTATCAACTTTCAGATTATCTATTAATGGCGTTGTAGGGTGTGTGGAATCTACTGCCACTACTTTCTCCGGTTTGACTCAGTGAACTAGCATTAGCATCTTCAGGTTGGAGGAATCCAAATATCTCGGAGTGATTTCCTGGTCGAATCATGTCAAATCAAAAATTACGGTAAAGGCATATGTCATCGGAAAATTTCGTCTGTATCATAAGAGTATCTTCAAAGAGTAGCATATCTCTGCTCTGCAGTCCTTCAGTGCAAAACTGTTTAGTTTACACAGGTCATCATAAGAACCCAAAATATGAGCTACCACTCGAGGTGCTAGGCATGACTCGTTGCAAAATTTCTTAGTAGAGAGCTGGCTCCGTTCTCTTACCTAATCCTATCCTCCTTATGGACTCTTTTACTTGGAATCCTTTTCTTATAGTCTGAAAGCCTCTGTAGATTTCAATTTGAAACCAACTGATTGATTCATTTATTTCTGAAAAGGACAACACGTCCCCATTTCACTTTAACTCATTAATTCATATAAAGCACGCCCATAATTCAATCCCGGTGATCAACTTAAAATTGAATTTCTCCCCCCTTCTCGCTGGGGAGATTCGCAGAACGAAAAAACCCACTTATAGTAGTAGATTCAATTTCGTTCACTCTGTGTTCCGCCAAAAAAACAAAAAAGAAAAAAAAAAGGAAGGAGGATATAATGTATCCTTAAAGTTTTCTTCATTTTTTCCGGTTTTTTCTCATCTGGTATACGTGTGTGATACTCCATTACGTGCCAACTAGCCTGTCATACAATATACAGTGGCTGCGGCAGCCTCAGCCAAGGCGACGGCAATTCATATGAGATTTCAATCTGCAGGAGAGCACAGCGCACACAGTGTATCAACTAAATTGTCGCACAGGCATTATCCTGGGATTCATTCTCACAGAAGAGGAACAAGAAGCACAATACACAAAGACTAGGACTAAGACGAATAAGAACAAGAACAAAAAGGAAGCGAAAGAGATTAATTTGCTCATTCGCATTGTCTTCTCTCTCCTCTGAGATACACTACAAGGATAATACGATGTATGCACACACGTATGTATATACCAAGGTAGAAACACAAGTCATCTTTATCATATCCTTGCCGGATATTCCCACTCGGATCCCATTGAATTGCAGTTCCACCACATATGCACGTTGATGCCATCTGTTATCCTTTTACCATTCTTTTCTTGGAGGCCAAAACAAAAGTCCCTAAACCATTCTAACAAAGATCCTTTGGCAATCAAAGAGGCGAACTTACTTGAGCACAACCAAAGGAAAGCCCGAGAGGTAATTGGAGAGACGACGCCTGTTCCTAGCTCCACACAAAACAAAAAAAAAAAAAAAAAAAAATTCCAACAATGAACAACATAAACAACAGGACCCGTCCCTAAAGCCTTGCGTTTTGGTGTTTTCCTGTTCATCTGGTCCGCACAATGCCAGCAGAAGTAGGAGGAAGACACCCAAGAACAAGGATCCAACTTTAGCCTTTACTCCTCATTCATATTTCAGGAAGCGAGGCGCAACAAAGGTTTTCTCTTGTTTATCTCTCAGTTGTACATGGCGCGCGAGTCCTTCCCCCTACCCGCCAGCCCGAATGTAGTTAAACAACAGTGCAATGCACTTTTAAATAGTTTTTGTTATTATTGTAGCGGGCCGGGCACAGGACGAGGAAGAGAGTAGGTATTGTGTTGGGGGGGTCCTCTGTTATGCCTGGAATTGCTTCCTAGATAATTTAAAGTGTGCGGAATGGCTAGCTGGCGGGCATGGCGTTCACTGATGGTTGTTCCTCAAAATGTTGTACACGCTTCAAAATAGGGAGACGGCGTCGGTCCTCGACGGAAGGTCCTTTCCGGTGCTGCTGCTGCTGTTGTTGTTGTTGTTGCGTTCTGCATGTTTTATTTGCTTTTTGTTGTTTGTTCGAGAAGTCGTTGTACATTTTGATGTAGTAGTTGCAGGCAAATAACGACGCCTTCGTGTACGGTCGGACGTTCCATTGGAAAAGCCAGCAAAATCATAAATTTATTTTATTTAAGGAAGGAAGAGGGAAGTTATATCGTTCGTTTTTTTGTCTGTCTGTCCGTATAACTTTTTGGGCTTGTAAACTTCCGATTGATGGTTATGAGTTAAGTAATGCGTTTATTATCGTGTGAATTTATGAGTTGCAGTGGGGAATTACGAGTGTGGAATCCTTGTGCGAATCTGAACAGATAAGTCAGGATATGTGGTTACAGAGTGATGGAGATCATGCAACTGTATGTTGAGGCAACTGTGACATGATGGTTTAACTTTTGAGTGGAATATATATCTGTTTGTGGTTGGCAAAAGCAGGAGGGCATTTTGACTCAAGAGCTAGGTTGTCTCAACTATTTGGTGACGGAAACCTAGGCTTCCACTCTAAGAGTTTCGTGCCTATTCTCATAAAATAAAGCCTTTACCATTCTCAGTCTAACAGCGCTATGTATGCACATTAAATTAAGTAAAGCGATACAAGCAGGACTAGAACAATACAGTGAAGATTGATACCTCCAGAACAAAGAGTTTAATTTCAGAAAGCAAATAACCATGAGAATAAATAGTAAGCTACACTAAAGACAGGATCTGTCACAAGGCTTAGTGCATGAATTGTAACGTAATGCATGTTGGGATGGGATAATGAGAATGCTGCTGAACCATGGGCTCAAGTTCGTAGAATTGTCTATGTCCATCCAACATGACTTGTTTTAACTTGGCGCATAGATAGAACCATAAGGAAGCTATAAGTGTATAGCACAAAAAGTCAGAGGCACACTGCAAAACTTGGTCGGGAGGAGAATCACTGATAAAGCCATACAGGCAGAGAACCAAAGGAAAAGGGACATACGCAGTACTTCCTTTGGGGAACCCACCTAAGTAACAACATTGAAGTACTACGAGTTCTTTTGCTCAGAATCATCAACAGATGACCTAAGATTTTAGCATCCGCAAGGATGTAGACTTTGGCTGCAACTAGTTTGCGAAAAATCGGGGAAGATTACTAAATTAGATAGATTACGATTCAGAACAGTGGCAGGATGATTGGAAGCTAGGGCTTTCGAACAGAGATAACTGCTATCATATAAGTACATTTCATAGAGGACAGTGAAGTCAAGGCGTTGGCATTGCAAGAAGTATAAATGAAATTGATTCACCGACACATAACACTACTCAAACTAATCTAACCTTATGTACAATGCCCAATAAAATAAACCCGAAGGATAACGATACGTACTATAAAATAGATAACCCTTGGGTTAGCTTGGCCACGCTTGCGTTCCCAAGAACATTATGTCCGACAAGACAGGTAGATTTAAAGTAAGAAGAAAAGAGAAAGTGAAGCGAATATCGATCCCCACTTCATCTGCTATCTATCGATATTGAGAAGGAATTCGATAGTGTTAACAGGTTTGGCGAGAGATATTTATTGCTGTTAACAAGGCTACATATGTTAGATGTCACCTCTTGCACAGAGGAATTCGAGATCGAAAATTTGGTAAGACAAGGCTGAATCGACGCGGAAGGGAGGAATTCATTGAACTCATACGTCACAAATGAAGCTTATTGACTACGATGAATCTCTTACACAGCAGATAAGGGCCTCCCTCTCCTTGGCGTCGTCGGTTATCAAACCTTGAAACAACTTCATCAGCTTAAATATGCATTCCTGGACAAGTGGTAGAGTATATCTTGTTCCTACATTTTGAGAGTGTTGGCTCGACCAACAGTAGAATCCAACAGAATTCCCGAAGCAAAAACTTCGAGAAAGTTCAAGGCCTTATTGCACTGCGAATGGTTCCATAGCGCCTTCTGAACTTTGACATACATCTTACAAATCATCCGTCCGATAGCTAAAGTAATCACACTCTGAGTATCTTTCTACAGCAACTTCTATGTATAGAAGAACATTCTTTTATATATATTGGATGATTCATTTAAAGGTACTATATTCAAAAGTGAAGTTCCATTTTTAAGATCCAGTTTTCGATGACGCGTTCGAGTGTTCCGTCCGCTATTTGGCGAGTAATGTTGCTTTTCAATTCCTAAATCGTACTCGGCTTATTCATATAGACTTTGGACTTCATATAGCCCCAAAGAAAAAGCCTAGAGGTGTGATATCACAGGATCTAGGCGGCCAATTCACGAAACACATTCCTCATAGAACGCTGGTTTTCGTAAAACAGCTGCATAGTTTGTAGAAACTGTACCAAGCTTAGATTATGCCTGATTAAATATCAAACAATTCCTAACTAAAATACCATGACAGGTTGACACGACTCATGCGTGAACTGTCAAAAAATTCATAGACAAATAAGTACCTCTAAATAAATCATGCTCCTCTTCTTCCACTTCAATTTAGTATGAAAGCATTCAGAGACTTAAGACAATTATGGTTAGCCCTTAAGAGTTACCATCTTTATAAATGGATTATTTTTCCCCAAGACAACACATCAAAAGTACCTCGGAGCCTTTCCAGATACTCCCATCAGAAAAAATGTACGAACCCAATATTCGAATCATCTCATACCTCGTGTGTACCTAAATTATAAAAGTGAACATGTAATTGTCCGAATATATTCGCATTAACCTTGTGCCCCTCATTCAGTTACCTATATTACTCCCCACTTTAAGGAGACCTTAAGATCCTTTCAATGGAAGTGAATTTTTGCTAAGTGCTAGCTTTTAAAAAAGACCAATTCCGGGCTATGCTCTACAAAAAGGATAAAAATTTGTTTCGTTTCATAAATTTCAGTTCAAAAGGAAACAAAATCAATTTCTTTTCAATTTCGCCTCTTTACAAGGTTTAATGAAACATCTGTGAGACATTTATCCGCATTTGCTTTCATCATTCGATTGAAAAGGTATTTATAATTCCCTTTGCATCATCAGCGGAAAAATTGCTCCTTTTTTCTTGCTCCTGCAAGAAGAAAACGAATGATGCAGGCGAATGCTGGAGCGAAAGCAAATTAAACCTGCAAAAGAAGGAAGGCAAATCCTCAACTTAAACTTTACTTAAGAAATAAATCTTTTTTGGTTTTTTTTTTTTTTTTTTTCTTTTCTCTATTCGAACGACATCCTTCCTTATTTCCGTCGACATTGTTGGAAATTGCCTCGCAGGGTTTAGTCTCATAGAAATTTCCTTTTTTTTTTTTCAATCAGGTACGTAGAAGAGGAAAAAGGTGAGAAAGAATGACACCAAAAGGACAGTCACGATGGAAATTAATTCTTGCAGGACGCACAGCAAAAAAGAACCAACTCAAGCTGTGAATCGAATTAAATTCATTGGATAGAAAATTTCAAAAGATAAATGCAATTAGCAAGCATTCCGTGTTATCCTGCTCATTAAACTGTTCGTCCTCTTGGCCGTGCTGGGCTGGGCGCAGCAACGAAAGAGCGAAGGACACACAAACTATGAGCTGCCATTGTCTTTTGCCTTTGTTCTTAAGTCGGTTTAAGTAACCACATAAAATCCCCACTCACTCTGGGAAAACAAATTAAGGGATAATTTCAACTGAAGGAGAACGAGGCGGCCTTCGAGCAAGGACCCCCCGCATCCGAATGACGAATGGATTAATTTTGAGTACACCTAAGGAATTCCGTTGTCATTCTCCTCCTCTTTCTTCTTCTTCTTCTTGCTGGGAATTGGAATTGCAAATGAAAATTCAATGTCCCAACATGCATTTTGGCTAACAGCCAATTTTTGGTTTACAACTCTTGGTAGGTGTGCCATGTCCTTTGCAGGAATTTCATTCTATCCCAAAGAGGGGAGGGTAATTAAAATGACACGAGACACGAGTAGAGTTGAAATTAATTTGTATGCTTTGGAGGAATCTTTAAGATGGAAAACTTTATGACGGCGTCATGTTGTTCTTTTGCGTAAATATTTACAAAAATGAAATGAATTCCTTGGCAGCAAAAGGATGCTTTGCAAAGGGGGCGAGGACAATACAAAAGATGCAAACCAACAAATGGAATGAAATTGTATCAGATTTTGTGTTTGCTCTCAGCCGGATGGGGTAGTAACGCCCCAAATTGGTTAGATGGTTAGATGCCACTAGCAGGGATGGGTCGACGATTTGTTTACTGAATATCAATTAGTTGTGCTGCGAAACAACCTGTGGAGAGTATGTGTGTATTTCCCAAGTCTAAATGGATGCCATTTGCATTCCAAGCAAATACTGCGGCTACACCAAGGAGCCCACAACACGATAATCCTTTTACGCGCCTGCTGTGTTGTGTGTCTACGTAAACAGATGGAAAGTGATCTGGGACGGTCATTAAGGTTGTTTTCATGTTGTTATTCTTTGGTTTGCTAATGGGTTTGAAAATAAAATAAAAATTTGTCCTTAAATGGAAATTTGAATGAATTAGAAGCACGCACTGAAGAGGCAGCCTTTTAGCTTTTCATTGTTGATTATTTGCGCTCGCCACGGGGAAAGTGCATCGTAGACCAATAAACATAAAACTAGGTTGTTGAGTACTCAACTAATCGAAAGATTTAAGAACTTTTAACCTCGGTTTCTTTGACGTAATCTGCATCTGACCGCGATCTACTTGACACAGAAAAGTCTTTTAAAAATGAGAAGAGACTTAAGTCAAACAAATCGTACCTTGTGCCCGAAAGAAATGGGTCACTCAAACTCAAACCCAAGTCACAATCGCCATTAGAACATAACGAGCCCTCACAGCTTCACGCACACAGAACTATGTACGAAACGATAACGAATTTAAGTTCGCGAAACGGAATGAAAGTGAATCATTGTGGTGCTTGTATTCATGAGTACTTGAGAGCGTAGTAGGCTTACATTCAAAGTGTTTATTCAATCAGAGTATTCACAAAAGAAGTGAAATGTTCAAATGATTCACGAGCCTTCGAATGGTTTCATAAGAAGCAGGTAGAAAACTCAGAACACTGAAAGTACAAAGAACACAGGCGAACTTTTTTTTGGACAGGAAAGAGGCAATGATTTTCCAAATAAGTGCCAGACAGCAGAGTATAAAGATAGATAATAATTACTTGAATTGAATGTGAATGGGAGCTCGCTTCAGATTCATTTTATGAGAGGCAATAAAATGTGAGCACAGCTCATACTTTTTTGAATGAATACGAATGTGTGTGAATACTTTAAAAAAAAGAGTAAATATTTTGAGTAGCTCACAAAACGAGCCTCTTGCTGGCTATATACCTTTTCAAGTTTCATGTAAAATTACTGGAAAAAGGGAATTTTTCGAAAAATTGCCAAGCTTCTCGCAAAGCTACTTGCAACTCTTCTGACCACTTTTTTAAGCTTTCATGACGCATGAGAGCAGTATGTAAGTGTAGCACAAGCTCCATCTAGTATAGTTTTATTGTTCGAACTTACATAAGAATATATAATGTTTTATCACAAAGCATCCTCTTATGTTCGTGCATCCTTGGGATATGGCATAAAATGTGTCACACCATCTACTATATGTCTGCAGTGAACGTCAAGCTGTAGGTACTTCAGGCATTATTTAGTCCTTTTGTTACTTCTAATGTAGTTGGTGAATGCAAAAACATTCTGGATATCGTTTTAAAACTCTGAGTGTTGACTTAGTTTCCGGTAACACTCATGAGTCATGATGATGTGTCTATCACGGGCATGATTGTAGCATGGGTCTCTGAGCTGCATTCTGACTAAATGAATGTCCAATGACGTTTGTAAGAAATCTGCGATATCCTCGATATATTTTAGTAGAAAGACTGCGCACTACTATTTGTCGGGACACATAGCTTCCTCTGCACGTATCCTGCCTTTGCTCACTATCAACTATCAGCATCAAAAGATCTATGCATTCACCCTTTTCTAAGAAGAGGATAAATAATCGAAGTTGCTTCGCTGCTGATCATAAACCCTAGATGACTATGTAAATGCCCTGACTTAAATGTCTGTAATAGGCTAATGTGGATCAGAGAACGGGCAATACAGATACTCGTTTTTCGGCTAATTCGATACCAATTACCTTTCGTAATATCCTTGCATACATCAAGTGTTCTTTGCAGGGTCCATCGTCCACAACGAATAGTTGGTGCCCTTTGGGATCCGTTACTTTTCCTGAAAGCACAAATAATACAATTTTTAGAGAATACACCAAATGACAGTGTCCCGTGTTATGAAGAATGTTCAACATCATGAATGTTCAATGTCATTGGAATTGCCTACCAGCTGTTTCTGACCATGAACTTCATCATTACAGCAAAGATCAATTTACTTCAAGTAGGCTCATAATGGTGCCGCTTCCTTGAACAATTTTGTATATGAATCCACTCTACTGCCTGAATGCGAAAACGGCCCACAAGAGGTCAACATATTCACGTTTAGAGGTACTCTTTGGTCAAACTACTAACTTGGCCCGTGATCCGATTTCGGGGCTAAGATGGCTTGCTCCCATTCAATTGCATCTGTAACAAAAGACATGGTCCTTTCAAATCTATGTTCAATTGATATTATTTTTATAAAACTCGAGGATTATATTGCTGCAAGTACGAGTAATGTCAACACTTGCCTGTAATCACTTTGAAAATAAGATCACGAAAACGTGTGAATTATTTAATCATAAAATACCACAAACGATAAAGTATATGACTGTCGATTACCTTAAATGGAAAAGTTTATATTTTTATTAAAAAGACGGCTCATTTCACCCACCATTACATTTATATCCTTTACACGTGTCCGCAAACTCTCTATAGATTCCAACTTCTTCTTTTGAATAATTTCGAAAAAAAAAAAAATAGAAATCACAATTTATGCCTAAATTACCAGAAATCCACTGCTTGTGTACTACTCAATTGTGCTTATCACAACAGACTGTCATAGGTCATGAATATTCCATTCAGCTTACACTGCACGAGTTCACGATTATCCCAGCAGCCATTAATAACTCGCCTCCCAGAATAGTATCATGAAATATAATAATTGAACGCACAGATAATTAAATTCACGGTCATGTTCGACGGCATGTAGTCCCAACTTTGTGATAGGCACTTTAAAGTACTGCGATACTTTAAATTGTTTTTATTTTAAAACCGATAATTAGTAAAAAACGCAAGCAATAATTAAATTATACCGGTTACACCAGCGAGACTGTTTGTTTGTTTGTTGATTTAATTGATTATTCAGTTTCGCTATAAAAAGATTAAAGGAAAAGGCTATTTAAATAGTAAACATATTTTTAATGAGGCAAGTTTTTATGGGACGAAACACGAGCAAATTGTTTATTGGTTCATTTAATTATTTTATTTGCTTTTAGTAGCAACATTTTCTTTTGATACGAGTAAATGTATAAATCATAAAAATATTTAAAAAAAACATTTGTTCGAAAATATTTTGATTTGGATCAAATATTTTTATATTGAAAAATATAGAGGCATTTTAATATAACTAACAAATGGCTATGAATTTGTTGGTCATAAAAAAAAAATAAAGAGGACCATTGGGTCGTACGTACTAACACTTTTAAGCTTTTAGTTCATAAAGACAACTGTCATCTAGATCCATAAAGTTATTTGACAGTTCAGGCAAGGCCTTGCTCTAGATTTTGGGGTTACAACATTACCAATTGCAATCTATTTGTATCAGGGACAAGTCCTCACAAAACAACTCCTTTACAAGATCAAGATAGGTGAACATCAATTCTTTAAGGATTGCCATGAATTTCAACAACTACTTCAATGACATTTGGAAAGTTAACTTTGAAGTACAAGCGGTAAGGTGACGATTGAAGGACTTGTAAGTGTCTTACAAGACGTCTAGCTAAAAAAAACCTTAGATCACTTCCGTCAATAGAAAGGAATGGCTAGATTTCGCAAAGTTGCATATTCATTGCACTATGGTTTCTCATGGACCAATGACAGCAACTACAACTTCTTTCCATCAGATGGCGTTCGATACGTGGAAATGTCTTTAGGAGTAAGATACTTTTCGACTTCTGAATCCGGGGTAGGATCAGTAAGGGTGTGTTTAAAGCAATCTATAGGTAAAATAAGACTTTAAATAAATCTTTGTTATAAGGCTCATTATTGTCTAGGTTTTGGTCAAGACGATAACGATTCAGAATACACCAGCCGGTTGGTGAGAAGCCTCATGCTTTAGAGTCGCTTCCTCAATGAGATCGTATAAATCGAGAGATAAGAAAGCGAAAACCATTATCATTCACATATATCTGTCCATCGCGTTCGATATTGTTCCTGAGCTCCTCTAATGACTTAATATAACTAAGAAATCCAATGGCACTAATTTGCATGAACGAGGTGGCCATTTGATCGGACCATTTCTGGATGTTGAGCGATTACCGAACTTTCTCTTCAATAGGAGTAGATCTATATAGCCTGAGCGGTTCAAATGATCAAGAGGCTTAATTGGTTGGGTTAATTCAATCACGTAAGGGTGTAGGCTAAGATTTCTATACAAAACTCATCACAATGTGGACTGACAATTGCGCAGTTCCTGTGAAGGCCTGCTAGGCCTTGGCCCTCTATGGGCTGTTTGCGGCCTGATATATATTTATTTTTATAATTTTTTTTGTGTTCCGGACCTTAAAAGGAAAGACGGAACACTTATGGGTTTGATACGGTGTCTGTCTGTCCGTCTGTACGTCAGTCTGTCACAGCCCTGTAACTTTTGAACCGTTCGACATAGAGAGCGGAAACTTTCGCTATGTATACATTATGTGGAAGCCTGCACAAGATGGCGGCAATGAATTTAATTTTGGGAGCCCTATTTTGGGCACCTTGTGTGAAGGGCAAAAAAAATTATTTTGTTCCCCATCATGTGGCATATCAATTTAAAGAGAATTTTGCAAGAGCTTCATATATGTAAGAAATATTTTTTTCGAGCAAAATTTGTTGAACAAAAAACCTTTCCAAACATTTGAAAAAGTCATTTGCACGATTGGATCGTATATGTTTGCTCTATGCTGCTTTTAAAAACTAAATAAGTTTAAAAAACAACAATTTTTTTTAGTTTTGGTTTTTTTTTTTTTAATATTTTTCTCTAAAATTTTTAAAACTCTAAATGCTGTATTACTTCGCCTGTCACATATTTCCAGTGTTTTGCTTTGCTTAAACCATTTAACAAGCAAAGTACCGTTACATACATTTTTATCCAAATGCTTGGTACGCCTAAACTAACTGAAATATGAAATTTTATCAAATTGGTTGAAACCATTTTGGAGAAAACTCCGTGTTTGTGAAAATGGCGCTACGTGAAGGAACTCTAAGAGTAGGGCTACAACAAAAATTTCAATGTCCCCTTTAGGGGCCATGCAATAGCTCCCTAACATGAAGTTTGAAATAAATTGATTCACTCGTCATACAGACAGACAAACAGAATCGGCAGACACACTAAATTAGCTTTTCTATCAACGTAATTTCAGAATTGTTTATTAGGACATACCTACGTACTAGGCATTACATCGTTCATATCAAAACCAGTATTAGGTGTAGGATATGAATAATATTGCCCTCTATTTTATGACAATATAAAATGTCCGGAACACTATTGCACGAGGCCCTCCTCGCACTTGCCCAATTTTTTAAATTTTGATCGAAATTCGTCTAGTTTTAACCGAGAAATTGCCATAGCTCTAAAATCACCTAATAAGCGAAGTTACCGTTATACGTTTTTTCAGCTGATAGTATGCCATCTTGTAGCATTCGCGTTTACTAATTGAAATATGAAATTTAGTCAAAATTATTGGAGCTATTTCCGAGAAAATAGACTTTTTGATAAATTTGTATTAAGTAATGTAAGGTACAAAATTCCGAATTTACCTCGACTTATGACCCTATTGAGCTGAGATATAAAGTTTGAAGGAAATTGGTCCAGCCCTTTATGTCCGCATAGACGCACTGTTAAGCCGATAGAAAGACGGACAGACAGAAACTTATTTTATAAAAGCTTCTCTATCATGGCAACGTCAGAATGAGTTGTTATTTGGAGATCGATTTTTTCACGAATCCAATACTTGCCCTCTAATAATATGCGGAAGTATAAAAAATCAAACAAGCAGTAAAAATAAATCCTCTCCCTTAACGCAAACTTCATCTGTCCAATGTAGATCCTACAAAATTACTGTAAACTTCACATTCCATTGTAGCTAATTAATTCCGCTCATTACATCCAACAACCATCGTTTATTCACTGCTGATGATGCCTTAATTACCAGTTGAATTACAAAAAAAAAATTATTACCGCCCTACAATATGCGACCACCATCACCATCAGCACCACCTTCCCCCCTAACAGCCAGACCTTCAAATGGTCGACAAAATTAATTTCCATGACCGCCCATGATAGATTGCACACCAAATTCGCCTAAATCATCCAACCACCTAATCATCTGCGACAATCGCTCGAATTTATCTCATAACAGTGGCGCAGCGGTACCATGCTCAGCTCGGAATTTAATTTCTCGAAATTAAATTGATTTGAGGACATGAAAAATCCAATTTACCTTCCTCGCCTCCGCCTCCGTGCGCGCGGCCATAACCAATTTTTGGTCGCGGGCCAACACCACCCGATATCACCCACGCCTTCCATGGAGTGGTTCGCAAATAAATAAACATACCGCACACCGGTCCAACAGCAGTGTTCACTTTGGAACCGTACTAGTGATTCCAGTTGAAATTGATACTAAAAAAAAAAAAAAAACCAAATTCCTTTTTTTTGTTTTGCTTTTTGTCTGAAGTTTCAATATCCGTAAGTGAGACCGAACGAATCCTGTTTACAGAAACGTGAGTGTGTCCTGTGAAACCGTGTTTTATTTTTTTGTGTGTTGACAAATGAACATGGAATCTGTCCAATATTGATTCAGGGAAATTCTCTCGATATTACATACGAGTAGCGCTGCTGCTGCTGCTGCTACTACAACACTGATGAATAGGACATTCAAGCGCAATCCTTTAAAAAAATATTCTTCTTCTTTTCATTGCAGGATCTTCAACAGACTAACCAAGTGAAAGAGGGTTTAACAAAACCAACAACAACACCGACAGCAGCCATGAGGACGACTTCTTTCCTCAGCCCCATGGGGGGCGTGATGCTGGTACTCCTTTTGTGCGCCATCAGCAGTGTCAACTCATACTCAAGTATGTTGAAATGAAAAATTGATTGCTCCCCCCCCACACAAATATACAAAAAAAAAAAAAAAAACAACTCCCCATCCTTATTCCAACTACCTATCCAAACCACAGACACAGATAAACATTTTTTTCTGTTTTGAGAAAAAAGTTACATTTTTTTGGTTCGATTTTCTTTTCATTTTGTCCTGCGAATCGAATCGAAATGTTATGTAATCGAGAATTCTCTGTTCTTTTCTATTATTATTGGCATTACATTATTTTATATGTTATGACGACATTTGCCAGAATACGGACGCGGATGCGTTGACATCGGCTGTTTGCCAAATGAGGTTTGTGTCCTTTCGCATGACTCCTGTGGCTTTGGTCAACGCGATGGCAAGGAATGCGGCAGCTATCCAACATGCAAAAAGAGTGGAGCAGCATCAAATAGTGGAGGTGTGAAACCGTCAGGTGATTTTTTTAAAACGGGTATTACGGGCACCAGTAATAGCATCCAAAATAATTTCACGGGATCGTATATAAATAGTGTGTGCTTTAATGTGTTTGTTCTTTTTTGTTTTTGTCACATATGTATGTAATGGGGATGGTATGCCGGGTTTGTTTTTCTCAACATAAAAATCACTTAATTTATATATTTATTTGGTGAGTAAGGTTTCATGCAATAGATATTGGAGGGTTTTCTAGGAAAAAAAACAAGTTTTACAATTTCCAATAGTCGCCTTTACCCTTCCCTTTTTCCAGATAAAATTTAACCTCAATTTGTCATTAAATTTTTAACATTTGCTGAATTTGACATTTGGTTAGACTCTGAAGTAATTGACAATATAATTTTCCTTAATTTCATTTACCTCAAGTTTGAAATACACAATAGCTTAACCTGAGACTGCTCAACGAATTTAACTTCTTGAAACGTCAAATCAGTCAGAAATATAAAAAGGGCCCTTGTGATCTGTCAAAATCAGTTTTGAAAACCTTAAGCTTACTACGCACTCAACTACTGAGATGTTTTACTCTCAAAATTTCATGGATGCTTTAACCAGCAACCCTCTTCTAAAAATGCCACCATTTTAAGTAAGTTTTATAGTTATTTAAAAAGTTTTTCAATTTTAACCAAAAATGAGGTTCTGAAAAGAATAGTTCATAGTTTTGAACGTACCCTGTAAGCTACTGCTAGTATTTTATAAATAAACGCAGTTCTTGGACGTAAAGCTGTTTCAATCTTAAACTATACATATTCATAGCAGCTTTTGTGATTCCAATTCAGATTATTTCAATTGTGAACTTGCAAACCGTGCACTGCATAGCTTAAGACTTTTTTAGTTTTAAAATGGCCGCCATTCCTTTTTAAGTTAGAGAAGAAAATACAAAAATTTTAATTTTTGATGGCCATTCTGAACTAAATCGATCAAGTGCTATTCACAATATGGACTTTTATATTCAACATTCGTATCCATTCACGATTTGATTGATTGCTCAAAAATTAGTTCACCAATTTCAAAAAGCCTAAACTAAATTGTTAGAATTGACTAGCTATTGCAGAAAGTCTAGTCACCTTTTTCGATTAAAATTAGCACACGTTGCTGACCGTTTTTTTGAGATTTCAATCTAAATTGTAGATGAGTTAGATATTCAAAATTATTTAATTATTTTGTGGAAGTATTCCTGGTCAATTAGATGGAAAATACTTAATGATCTTCTTTACTGTTATACAACCTAGTGCGTACTGTAAATATTTCACAACATTTGGTCAGAATTGGTGGTGGTTTTTGTACACAAATATTATTTTTGCCATTTCTTCAATGTATTACTCGTTTGGACTTCTTTTAAGATCAAAGTAGCTCTTAGTGCGAAAACAAAGTTGATTTCGTCCAAAGCTACTGCTTATTACCTGTCATTTGGACCGATATTTTAAGAATCATAATTAATATTATTTTGTCGATATGTCGTAGTGTTAAATCGTCTAAAAGTTCTAAACATTTCTTTGACATTTGTCAAGCAGTTTCAATTTCTGCACTCCCTTACCGACGAATGTTATTCAAAATCAAAACCAATTAGTAGGTGCGTTCGCGTACTTTTTCCACTAAAATTCGTAGATTTTCAATTTTCGAAGAGTGCGGGTAAAATTCTCTCAGAGAAAGCTAAAATTATGAAAAGATAAAAGAACAGGTTGAACAAGAAAAAGTTGAAAATACACTGGTTTGACAGCTTTGACAGTTTTCATAAACTAGCCCACAGAAATCTCTTGCACTAAAATTCGTAGCATGGGGTAATATCTTACGCTCTCGTGAGCGCTCTCTTCTGTGAAAAACTACGAAAATTCTCCGTACGCGAACAGCTTTTGGTAAAAATTCGTAAAATTTCGCTGTCTTAGTAGGATACGCGAACGGACCTAGTGAGTTTCGGAGCGTCAAACATTTTTTGACACTTGACAAGTGATTTGGCAGCTTCGATTTCGGCACTACCTTACCGACAAATGTTACTCTCAATATAAAAGCCAATTAGTGAGCTTGACTTAAATTTGCCATATTTGGCAGTAATTTTGCGCAAATCGAATATCAGTTTCAATCTACATAAGTCTACGACATATTTTTGTTGCAATTTGTTACAAAAATCATTAAAACTTTGCAGAATTTGGTAAGCCTATTGCATGAAAACCATTGAAAGCTCTCCCCCAGATGACTAATAACAACAAAAAAAAAAAACAGTGTAAACAATCAACTAACAGCATAAGTCATATTTATTTTTTGTTTTTTGGAAAACTCATTACTTCTTGTTTGTCCATAAATCATTTGAAGCATGCATTGTGTGTATGTTGTTCATTTTCCCTTCCCACAGGTGCTAGTCTAAATCCAGCTCCAGACAATACCATATTCTCACCGTCATCCAATCCAACATCGCATACAAATTCATATAATACAAATGGCAACAACCATGGTGGTAATAACAACGGTGGCACTGGTAGCAACGGCAATCGTAATAATCCAAATTCACAAATTGATCCACACTATGTATTCGGAGCGCCACATTCGCAACCCATCATACCAAATATGCCAATATTTCCGTTTAATCAACCGACCCAACCTCCAGCGTTTCAGCAATTCCCACAACCCAATCATCCGGGCAGCGGCTTGAGTCCCGCTTTTCCACATAATATACAGCCAGTGAATCCATACAATCCGCCGTTCATATTTGGGCAGCAGCCATTCTTTAATCCAGCTGGGACCGGTGGCCCGCCAGGGTCTTTGGCACCCGGTGGCGGTGGCATCGGTATCGGTGGCTATCATAATCCGAATATGTTCAATAAGCCACCACCACAGTACCTGCCCAATCAGAATCCATACAATCGACAGACACAGTCCCATCCGTCATCGGCTGCTGGCGGTGTACACCATGGGAGGAGAATTGTTTTATTTGGCAGTTTGCTAGGTTTGTCAAGTGTCGGCGGTGGGTTGAGTATGGTAGCTGGATGTGTGCTGGGATTGGTGATGCTGCACCAACAACAGATGGGACATTGGCTTCGTACGTAATAACAGGTCCCATCGAAGTGAAGTGAACTTGCTTCCATCTCATCGAATGATTTGGTTGGAGTTTTTTTTTTTTTTTTTTTTTTTTATTCAATTTTTTTTACCCTCTTATGCTTTGAATTTATTTTATTCCTTTTGTTGCATTTAATTTTATGTTAAATGTTTTTGAATTTATTTTTTTGTATCTAATCTTTTTTTTTTACATATGTAGATAGGGTAGGATTAAAGTTATATAAAAAGTGTGACTTGAAGTAGATTTGCGAAGGAAAGGGAAGCCTGAAATGATGATCAGAAAGCCAGACTTAAATCGAGCTTCCTTCACAGGCTTTAGAAAAGTTTCTCTGAAAGTTTAACCTCCAAAATTTAGAACAAGACACAAGACACTTCAGTGCTTGGTCTCGTATTTGATACAAATACCAGCTTCTATCCGAAGCTTTAAGTCAAAGCCCAAAACTTAAGTGCCCATATACTACTTTCTGGTTTCTTTCTGAAAAGTATCTATCACGGCAAGATTCTCCTATTTTATAAAACCTTCATTGGGAACCTTTAGATTTACTCAATGTGAGCTAACGATGACGTTTCAAGACGTTCTTAAGTCAAAACTACAGAAGACCTTAATTATTGACTTTTGATTTGATTCTTCTTGGAGCAAGCTTAAAGCTCATTTGACATTTAGCTTTGCAACCCTTTTTGATAGGATATTTACCGACGAATGGCCTCATGAAATCTGCACTCTTCTGTCTAAATATAGTCCTTCCTTGAAAGACTTATTATCTGCACTAGAACTGCAATTTGTTTAAGCCTCTTCTTTGATCGATTTTTTTACCGTTCCTATTGTAAACCACCTATAACGAACATTTCAGATGATAGTAACGAAAACAGTACCGACATGGAAGTCATGGTAACCGCACAAAACGAATCGCAACCAATTGATGTAGACAGACAGAGTATATCGGTAGCGGGTGCACACTATGCCACTCGAACGAGTAGTCGACAAATGTATCTCGGACCGTCATATCCATTCGGTACTTATCCGCCAGTTGGACCATATCCAGGAGGTGCTCCTCCAGTAGTGAATCCGCCGGCTCCAAATCCACCAGTTCCATATCCACCCACTCCATATCCCGGTCTAGTAAATCCAGCGCCTACTTTTCCGATTAGTTCGTATCCGGGATCTGCAACCTCCTCAGCCATATACCCCGGTAACCCATATCCAGCAACATCAAATCCCACTTTTCAATATCCTCTCCCTTCATACCAGCCTCCCATGTATGGAGGAGTTCCCAATCCAGGTAACCCTGCCCCAGCTTACCCAATCTATGTAATTGATCCCTGCACAGGAGCAGCTCAGTATCCACAGCCAATACCAGTGAGCTATCCTCTGCCCTGCCCAGTACCACAACAAAGGTACATACCACAAATTGTGCCTCCACCAGTTCAACCAGCGGCAACTTATCCCATTATGGGACAACAGCCTCCACCTCAACCTTGCCTTAATATAGTCGGCTGTATGACGATCTTTAATCAGCAAAGCAACCCCTACCCAGGGCAGCCAGCAGCGCCCGCGACACCCATAAGAAATGGTTACGCCAATCACTACCTCTTCTACATCACACTCTAGATCTCTTAGTTTTCGTTGCAAAGGTTGGATCAGCGCACGGTTGCACAGAGATAGAAAAGAGTGGTCACAAAAATAAACACCCCATAAGCCGAGCAAATTCGTATTAATGACCATGTGACCATTTCAGAAGATGAAGACGTTGAACTTATTCCCGTAAATGGCACATACGAAGCGCTTGAGGGTCCATCACATGAATCTCAAATGATGCAACCGCTCCAACCACTCCAACCACTGCAACCTATGAGACCAATTCCACCACCAAATCCGGGACCAGGTCCTTTGGTTATGCAACCGATCCCGGGTCCACCTCGTAGACCACCTTTAATGGGTCCGATTGCCGGTCCATCTTATATGGGTCCCTCACTAGGTGTACCTTACATGACACCATATCCATACCGACCCTCGCAACGGCCAATGGGTATGACTCCGGTGGGTCAACAATCGCAGGCAACTCAGGTTATTGTTATTTATCCGACCGGCGACGGTGGTTACTCATTGGTCTCTTCAACTCAACCACAGAATTCGTACTACGGTCCAGCGGGAATTTATCCATATTATCCGAATAGCGTCTTCCCGTGGAACTACGGCAACAACACTTATTACCCTGGGTATCCTTATTATCCTGGAAACACATACAATCCTGGTAACACAAACAATGGAAACACAAATAACTCAGGCAATACAAACAATAACAACCCTGGAAACACAAACAACAACAACCCTGGAAACACAAACAATAATGGAAACAATGGAAACAATGGAAACAATGGAAACAATAACAACCCTGGTAACACAAACAATGGCAACACAAACAATAACTACGACTACTACAACAACAACTATCCCGATTACAACAATAATTATAACAATTACAACAATTACGACTACAACTACAACAACGATTACGGCACCAACAACAACAACGATTATAATAATTACTATAACTACGACTACTCCTACTGATAAGTTTAAGCCTATGTTTTAAGTTCTATTTTTCACACAATAAATAAATTTGAAGCCTTTGGAGATACAACCTGGTCTTGGACATTTTTTCTTGCACCACTGTCTTTCCAGCCTCCAAGCACAAACCGTTCTAATACAAAATGTTGAAAATATTCCAGACAACGATGAAAAGTTCAGTGGCTTAGGCATTTCTCAAAGCGATGATACATTACGACGTGTAGCAAGAGGTGTGATCGACAAGTTTAAGCGCCGTGGAAAGCAAGACAACTCTCAGGCAGCCCAAGCAGCATCTCCAGCAGCTGCTCCAGCAACTACAAGCCAAGCTGCGGCTGTTCCGAAAGCCAATGCAGCTTCGCCTGCAAAGCCAACCAACACCCAACAAGCCAACACGAATGGCAAGGCGAAAGCACCAGCTAGCCTACATCGCGTTGAGAGATCCCTTGGTGACAAGTTCAAGCGCCGTGGAAAGCAAGATAAATCCCAAACAGCCCAAGCAGCATCTCCAGCGGCAGCTCCAGCAGTTGCCCCGGCCAATGCGGCCTCGCCTGCAAAGCCAACCAATACCCAACAAACCAACACTAATGGCAAGGCGAAAGCAGCAGCTAGCCTACATCGCGTTGAGAGATCCCTTGGTGACAAGTTCAAGCGCCGTGGAAAGCAAGATAAATCCCAAACAGCCCAAGCAGCATCTCCAGTGGCAGCTCCAGCCGCTGCTCCGACCAATGCGGCTTCGCCTGCAAAGCCAACCAACACCCAACAAGCCAACGCTAATGGTAAGGCAAAAGCACCATCAAGCCTACATCGAGTAGAGCGATCCCTTGGTGACAAGTTCAAGCGCCGTGGAAAGCAAGATAAATCCCAAACAGCCCAAGCAGCATCTCCAGTGGCAGCTCCAGCCGCTGCTCCGACCAGTGCGGCTTCGCCTGCAAAGCCAACCAACACCCAACAAGCCAACGCTAATGGTAAGGCAAAAGCACCAGCTAGCCTACATCGAGTAGAGCGATCCCTTGGCGATAAGTTTAAGCGCCGTGGAAAGCAAGATAACTCTCAGACAGCCCAAGCAGGAGCTCCAGTGGCAGCTCCAGCAGCTGCTCCGACCAGTGCGGCTTCGCCTGCAAAGCCAACCAGCACTCAACAAGCCAACACGAATGGCAAGGCGAAAGCAGCAGCTAGCCTACATCGAGTAGAGAGATCCCTTGGTGACAAGTTCAAGCGCCGTGGAAAGCAAGATAAATCCCAAACAGCCCAAGCAGCATCTCCAGCGGCAGCTCCAGCAGCTGCTCCGACCAGTGCGGCTTCGCCTGCAAAGCCAACCAGCACCCAACAAGCCAACACGAATGGCAAGGCGAAAGCAGCAGCTAGCCTACATCGAGTAGAGCGATCCCTTGGCGATAAGTTCAAGCGCCGTGGAAAGCAAGATAACTCTCAGACAGCCCAAGCAGGAGCTCCAGCAGCTGCTCCGACCAGTGCGGCTTCGCCTGCAAAGCCAACCAGCACCCAACAAGCCAACACGAATGGCAAGGCGAAAGCAGCAGCTAGCCTACATCGAGTAGAGCGATCCCTTGGCGATAAGTTCAAGCGCCGTGGAAAGCAAGATAACTCTCAGACCGCCCAAGCAGGAGCTCCAGTGGCAGCTCCAGCAGCTGCTCCGACCAGTGCGGCCTCGCCTGCAAGGCCAACCAATACCCAGCAAGCCAACACGAATGGCAAGGCAAAAGCACCAGCTAGCCTACATCGCGTAGAGCGTTCCCTTGGTGACAAGTTCAAGCGCCGTGGAAAGCAAGACAACTCTCAGGCACCCCAAGCTCCAGTGGCAGCTCCAGCAACTACAAGCCAAGCTGCGGCTGCTCCGAAAGCCAATGCAGCTTCGCCTGCAAAGCCAACCAACACACAACAAGCCAACACTAATGGCAAGGCGAAAGCAGCAGCTAGCCTACATCGCGTAGAGCGTTCCCTTGGTGACAAGTTTAAGCGCCGTGGAAAGCAAGATAAATCCCAAACAGCCCAAGTAGCATCTCCAGCGGCAGCTCCAGCAGCTGCTCCGACCAGTGCGGCTTCGCCTGCAAAGCCAACCAACACCCAACAATCCAACACGAATGGCAAGGCGAAAGCAGCAGCTAGCCTACATCGAGTAGAGCGATCCCTTGGCGATAAGTTCAAGCGCCGTGGAAAGCAAGATAACTCTCAGACCGCCCAAGCAGGAGCTCCAGTGGCAGCTCCAGCAGCTGCTCCGACCAGTGCGGCCTCGCCTGCAAAGCCAACCAATACCCAGCAAGCCAACACGAATGGCAAGGCGAAAGCAGCAGCTAGCCTACATCGAGTAGAGCGATCCCTTGGCGATAAGTTCAAGCGCCGTGGAAAGCAAGATAACTCTCAGACAGCCCAAGCAGGAGCTCCAGCAGCTGCTCCGACCAGTGCGGCTTCGCCTGCAAAGCCAACCAGCACCCAACAAGCCAACACGAATGGCAAGGCGAAAGCAGCAGCTAGCCTACATCGAGTAGAGCGATCCCTTGGCGATAAGTTCAAGCGCCGTGGAAAGCAAGATAACTCTCAGACAGCCCAAGCAGGAGCTCCAGCAGCTGCTCCGACCAGTGCGGCTTCGCCTGCAAAGCCAACCAGCACCCAACAAGCCAACACGAATGGCAAGGCGAAAGCAGCAGCTAGCCTACATCGAGTAGAGCGATCCCTTGGCGATAAGTTCAAGCGCCGTGGAAAGCAAGATAACTCTCAGACCGCCCAAGCAGGAGCTCCAGTGGCAGCTCCAGCAGCTGCTCCGACCAGTGCGGCCTCGCCTGCAAGGCCAACCAATACCCAACAAGCCAACACGAATGGCAAGGCGAAAGCAGCAGCTAGCCTACATCGAGTAGAGCGATCCCTTGGCGATAAGTTCAAGCGCCGTGGAAAGCAAGATAACTCTCAGACCGCCCAAGCAGGAGCTCCAGTGGCAGCTCCAGCAGCTGCTCCGACCAGTGCGGCCTCGCCTGCAAGGCCAACCAATACCCAGCAAGCCAACACGAATGGCAAGGCAAAAGCACCAGCTAGCCTACATCGCGTAGAGCGTTCCCTTGGTGACAAGTTCAAGCGCCGTGGAAAGCAAGACAACTCTCAGGCACCCCAAGCTCCAGTGGCAGCTCCAGCAACTACAAGCCAAGCTGCGGCTGCTCCGAAAGCCAATGCAGCTTCGCCTGCAAAGCCAACCAGCACCCAACAAGCCAACACGAATGGCAAGGCGAAAGCAGCAGCTAGCCTACATCGAGTAGAGCGATCCCTTGGCGATAAGTTCAAGCGCCGTGGAAAGCAAGACAACTCTCAGGCAGCCCAAGCTCCAGTGGCAGCTCCAGCAACTACAAGCCAAGCTGCGGCTGCTCCGAAAGCCAATGCAGCTTCGCCTGCAAAGCCAACCAACACCCAACAAGCCAACACTAATGGCAAGGCAAAAGCACCAGCTAGCCTACATCGCGTTGAGAGATCCCTTGGTGACAAGTTTAAGCGCCGTGGAAAGCAAGATAAATCCCAAACAGCCCAAGTAGCATCTCCAGCGGCAGCTCCAGCAGCTGCTCCGACCAGTGCGGCTTCGCCTGCAAAGCCAACCAACACCCAACAAGCCAACACGAATGGCAAGGCGAAAGCAGCAGCTAGCCTACATCGCGTAGAGCGATCCCTTGGTGACAAGTTTAAGCGCCGTGGAAAGCAAGATAAATCCCAAACAGCCCAAGTAGCATCTCCAGCGGCAGCTCCAGCAGCTGCTCCGACCAGTGCAGCTTCGCCTGCAAAGCCAACCAACACCCAACAAGCCAACACGAATGGCAAGGCGAAAGCAGCAGCTAGCCTACATCGCGTAGAACGATCCCTTGGTGACAAGTTTAAGCGCCGTGGAAAGCAAGATAAATCCCAAACAGCCCAAGTAGCATCTCCAGCGGCAGCTCCAGCAGCTGCTCCGACCAGTGCAGCTTCGCCTGCAAAGCCAACCAACACCCAACAAGCCAACACGAATGGCAAGGCGAAAGCAGCAGCTAGCCTACATCGCGTAGAGCGATCCCTTGGTGACAAGTTTAAGCGCCGTGGAAAGCAAGATAAATCCCAAACAGCCCAAGTAGCATCTCCAGCGGCAGCTCCAGCAGCTGCTCCGACCAGTGCGGCTTCGCCTGCAAAGCCAACCAACACCCAACAAGCCAACACGAATGGCAAGGCGAAAGCAGCAGCTAGCCTACATCGCGTAGAGCGATCCCTTGGTGACAAGTTTAAGCGCCGTGGAAAGCAAGATAAATCCCAAACAGCCCAAGTAGCATCTCCAGCGGCAGCTCCAGCAGCTGCTCCGACCAGTGCGGCTTCGCCTGCAAAGCCAACCAACACCCAACAAGCCAACACGAATGGCAAGGCGAAAGCAGCAGCTAGCCTACATCGCGTAGAGCGATCCCTTGGTGACAAGTTTAAGCGCCGTGGAAAGCAAGATAAATCCCAAACAGCCCAAGCAGGAGCTCCAGCGGCAGCTCCAGCAGCTGCTCCGGCCAATGCGGCTTCGCCTGCAAAGCCAACCAACACCCAACAAGCCAACACGAATGGCAAGGCGAAAGCACCAGCTAGCCTACATCGCGTAGAGCGATCCCTTGGTGACAAGTTTAAGCGCCGTGGAAAGCAAGATAAATCCCAAACAGCCCAAGCAGGAGCTCCAGCGGCAGCTCCAGCAGCTGCTCCGGCCAATGCGGCTTCGCCTGCAAAGCCAACCAACACCCAACAAGCCAACACGAATGGCAAGGCGAAAGCACCAGCTAGCCTACATCGCGTAGAGCGATCCCTTGGTGACAAGTTCAAGCGCCGTGGAAAGCAAGATAACTCTCAGACCGCCCAATCGGGAGCTCCAGCTCCAGCAGCTGCTCCAGCAACCGCAAGCCAATCTTCGAAACAATCAACAACTCAACAGGCTGGTACCAACGGGAAAGTCAAAAGCTCCCCAAGTCTTCATAGAATCGCTAGATCTATAACTCCAGAGAGCGGCCTTAATACGATTTCAGAGCTAGGTGATGGCAACTCCCATATGCAAGTTCAGGGACAGCAGTATGGAGCACCACAAGGCTATGGTCAAAATCAGGGATACGGGCAAGGGCAGTCTTATGGACAGGGGCAAGGTCAAAATAACGGTCAAGGACGTGGCCAAAATCGTCAAGGGCAAGGCCAACGACAGAATGGTATGCAGGGCCAAGGACAGGGCCAGGGGCAACGCGGCGGACAAGGTAAACAAGGCGGACAAGGCGGACAAGGCGGTGTAGGTCCAAATGGTAGATCTGGTCAGGGTTCGGGTCAGGGCCAACGCCAAGGCCAAGGCCAACGTCAAGGACAGGCTCAGGGTCAAGGTCGTGGAGGAAATGGACAAGGTCAGAATGGTCGCTCTAACAATGGACCAAATCAAAATAGCCGTGGAGGAGGAGGTCAATATCAAAATGGGCGTGGATATGGACCAAATAACGGCATGGGAGGTGGAGGAGGAGGTCAAGGTGGACGTGGGCAATATCAAGGTCGCGGTGGTAACGGCCAGAGGCAAAACAACAATGGTGGCCGAGGAGGAGGCAATAATCAAGGCGGTCAAGGACAAAGATCCACAAGCACTCCACCGCCAACTGATACTCAATACCAGTACCCAGACGATTCGGCGGACGCTGGTGCAGCTGCTGATCCTGCTGCAGCTCCAGTCTACCCAGATCAAGACGTAACTGGTGATTTGGATACCTCACAGCGTTTTGTCCGATCCCTTGATGTCAAACTCAACGATGGGAATATTGCAGATTCACAGATCTCTCAAGACCATTCGGTCCATACAGCTGGCGACTCTAAAAAAGGTTGGGGTATGAATGGGAATCGTAATGGTACCTTTGGCAACTTTGCACCTGGCAACAGAACGTTTAATGGAACTAGACCATCTTGGGGACGTGGCAGAATGTGGGGCAAGAACAAAGGTAATGGTAATGGGAACTATACTGCAGGTAATTATCCAGGTGGAAATAATACTGGCAATGCACAAGGAGCTCCTGTAGGTAAAAGCCCAGTGCAAGCAGGAACAGGAGCAGCAGGAACAGCAGGAACAGCAGGAACAACAGGAACAGCAGGATCAGCAGGAACAGCAGGAGCAGCTGGAGGAAAAACAGGCGGACAGAGCCAAGGGGGAAAAAATTCCCAAGCCAACGCTTCATCTCAGAATAAAAAGGGAACTGCAAAGACCGTCGGGCAGCGATTTGGTGAGGACACAAGCCCATCGATGCTGCACCGCATAACCCGATCGATTGTTGACAAGCTTAAGCGCAAGGGAAAGCAGGATGGTACTGTAGCTACGAAAGGTACCACAAGCCCTACTGCTACTGTCACTAAACAGACATCTGGTCAACAAACATCTGTGACTGGGGCTAGTGGACAAAAAAAGGCCCCATCCAGTCTACACAGATTCGCCAGATCCTTGATAGATAAGTTCAAGCGTACTGATCAGCAAGAAGAGAATCCATCCTCTTTTGAATATCGCCATGAAATCAACAAGAGACAAGCGAACCAAAGACAGGGAAATGGTAATGGTAATGGCGGTGGCCAGAGACAGGGTCAGGGTCAGGGTCAGGGTCAAAATCGTCAAGGCCAGAATCGACAAGGTCAAGCTCAGGGACAAAACCGCCAAGGACAAGGTCAACAGAATCGTCAGGGACAGGGACAGGGACAAGGGCAAGGTCAGCGACAGAATGGTCAAGGCCAACGCCAAAATGGCCAAGGACAAGGACAACGTGCACAAGGCGGAGCCAATGGTAAATCTGGTCAAGCCCAAGGACAGGGACAAGGACAAGGACGCGCAGGTCAAACGCAAAACGCTCGACAGGGCCAAAATAACAAAGCAAATGCGCGTGTTGGCTACAGTCAGCGATCAGCCAGCGGTCGTGTTGGTGTGAGTGCTGGTGCTGGTGGTGGTGCACAGGGACAAGGACAGGGTCAGCGTCCGGCACCAAGCCAAACACAAAATCGTTTAGGTAGTGGATCACAGTTTGGAGGCCAACCCGGTGGTAGACCTTCTGATAGAGGCTACGATCAATGGGGTCAAGGTGACGATGGCTATGACAGTAGCTTCAGTGGTTACGGCGGTAGTGATCGTTATGACAGCTATGGAGGAGGTTACAATGACCCGAATCGTGGTGGTAGCGGAGGTTTCAATGGTGGATATCCCGGCAATAATGGTTACGGAAACAATGGCTATAATGGGTACAATCAACCCGGTGGTCCTCCACCCACTTGGTATGGTAATGGTGGATCTAGTTCAAATTTCGGTGCCGGTACTCAGGCCGGTGCTCAGGTTCAATGGAGCAATGGACAACCAGTGCCTCAACAATCAGCAAATGTTGGCTATCAATCCAGCTATCCAGCTGGAGGCAACTATCAAGGCGGCTACCAAGCCGATTATCAAACTTCAGCTACTTATCAACAATATCCTCCAGCGGGTAGTGTTCAAGTGGGACAACCTACCTACACCTCTCAGACTGGGCAAACTGTTTACACTTCCCAGGCTGGACAGCCTGTCTACACCACACAGGTTGGACAACCCGGCTACACCGGACAAACTGGCTACACCGCTCAAGTCGGACCAACTGGATTCAGTGGCCAAGTCGGCCCGTCTGGCTTCAGTGGCCAAGCTGGACAATCTGGTTTCAGTGGCCAATTAGTAGGTCCCGGCGGACCGGGCTTCAACGCTCAAGTCGGTCCATCAGGTCCTGGAGTTAGTGCTCAAGTCGGTCCAGGTGGACCAGGATTTGCAGTTGCAGGACCACAGGGAACAACTTTCAACGGGCAAGTTGGTATTGCACCGGGCCCCCCACCGTTCAACGGCCAAATAGGAGTGGGACCAGTAAGCGCCAGCGGCTACACTTATGTTCAATATCCTAATGGTACCGCAGTACATTATTCCGTCGCCATGCAACCTGTTGATCCGAATGCATCAACAACTCCAGCTCCATCAAATGCGACAACAGCATCATCAACGTCATCTACTACTCCAAAAAAATAATAGAATCGGAAGATAGTACTATCGTACTAAAATCGGAAGATAGTACAATCGTACTAGAACCGAAAAATAGTGCAGTCGTACTAGAAGAGGAAGAGTGTACTATCTTTCGATTTGATTGGGATTGTTTTATAAATTTTTTAAAATCCCTTAAGTGGGGACACGTTTAAATAAAGTTTCTTTCTTGTGTGCGCACCAGCAAAAATTGCGTGCGTTTTAATTTTGAGTTGTTTCTTCTGAAAGGGTCCTTTAGGGATGACTTGGTTTTCTTTGTATTCTATCAGGAGTGTGGCCTCTAAAAACAATGCAAAAGCTTGTTGCTGACATGCCTTTTAAGTGAAACTGTTCCTCCTGATCATCGGTTTTGGGGACTCGAATTTACTTTAAAAGGACAATCAAATCAAGGATAGTGACTAATAATGGCACTCTCCTGACCACCAGTCTATAGCCAGATGAGAATCGCCAAATTGGGGAGTCTATTTTCTTCTCCGATAGAGAGGCTGGCTGACAATATGCTGCTGACGAAATGAGTCAGAAGCCAACATGGCTAAATAGGCAAACAAAAAGTAGAGGAAAGATGCTTTTGGACGCCACATCTGGTTGACAGCCACGTTCCGTCTCTGTGCAAACATTTCAAAGCATCGAAATCAGCTTCACGCTGTCCTACTCTTTGTTGTAATGCCTTTTATTCGTCTGTGAAATGTCACTTCTAATGATCTATATGACACGTGTGGCCTCATGTTGTCATATAGCAGTATAGCCTCAGGACTGTGAACCAAAGAAACGTCCTTATGCATTTATTGTTCGACCAAGTCTAAGAAATGTTTAGGTAAGCGATTAGCACATACTGCAGACAACAAGGATTGCTTTTGGTTGACTTAGATTTTGTAAATAACTTGGTGCTTCATCAGTGTGACGCCACAACGAAAATTGTGTTTGAGCACCATTAGCGGATCCATATTTCATCAGAGGTATCCCTTTCACTTTGCTTTTGAGTTCCGACCAGTTTGTGAAAATTGAGCTCTTAGTTGTTGCTATGTAACTTCATGCTTACCTCATCTCCTGAACGGAATATACCCAACTATCTATTTATTCGTTCACTAGATCTGCGCTTTGCCCAAATGCCGGGTTGATGTGTTTACTTGACTCTTTTTCTCGTGACATAAATACAATTTCGCCACTTTAATTTGACGTATAACAACTGTCTTGTGATGTTCGATTCATGTGCAAAAAACTGAATAGGTAGTTCTGTTTGGTTTTATTAAAGCAACAACCACGCGACGGGTAATTAACATCTGCACAATATATCTGACAGTTCCATTCAAACAGTTTCCATCAAACTTTTCCAAAAATCTACTCCCTCCTTTTCCAAGGTGACCATGAGGAACGTTATCGAACGATACACTTCCTAAATGAAATGTGTCAAACCAACACGGCTCATTATTAATCCACTTGTTGCACTTTATCTAAATGTTGAGGTTATCCTTTTAAATTTGACATATGACAACTGTCTCGCTCTATTTGTTTCATGGGTGACAAACTGTTGTGCGGTCCGGTTCTATGTGTCAAAACGTCACTAATGTCAGCGATGTACGAAATCTGTCATTTCATATAGAACAAGCTGTAGTTCTGTTCGTTTTTTGTTATTAAAGCGCCACAATTTTTTTGGCCAGCACTGAAACACAATAGAATAATAAAATAATGTATAAGTATTCTGTCCATTAACATTAAAAGGGAAATATAGTATGTCTGCTTGTTAGTTTTTTCTTCCATTAAAATATTTTGAAACCCTACCGCCTCTCTGCTTCCCTCTGCAAATCTATTTCAAGTCACCAATGCTTTTGTTAAACAAAACAATAAAAAAATTATTCAATCAAAATAAAATAAAAGATTACGCCAATATGTACCTAATAAAAGAAAATTTAAAAAAAAAGAAGTTTACAAACATAAAAATAGTCATGTTACAAGAATTTATATAAAAACCAAAAACTAAGTTGTAAAATAAAGACCAGTCTCTCTTTTTCTCGAATTGATACAATAACAAAACTGATTCTAGAATTTAAAATTAAATGTAGATATTTCATATATAATTCAATTTCAAACTATTTATAAACAATAAGAAAAAAAAGTCACAATTAAATAAAACTACAATGGATCTTGCCAAAAAAATAAATAAATACAATTTCTTGTGCTCCTTTGGTCAAATAGAAATATTTACCAAATTAATGTTTAATAAAACTTTTTCAAACGACTACCCACAGTTAAACAAAGAAAAAAAAACAATTTCTCCAGAACTAAACTGCCAGACAAAACAGCCATTTTTTCCAAAACAAAATAAAACACCAACCTGTTGTCAGTCGAAATTCTCTCTGGAGCTTTCTCCCATCAGACTATAAAATATTTAATAAATCCATGTTCAAAATAGAACCTTTTTTTCTTCAACAACGAATTTTAAAGTTAACTGTATAAAAGAAAGATAAATAGCATCATTCACAAAGAAAAACTTTATATACATTATATTTAAAATAAAAATTGTTTGGTGATGGCTTTACAATAAGAAATATAAATCTCTTTAAGACGAGTGAAAGATTAAAAAAGAAAAAAATTTAATTAATTATAAAGAGTGTTGTATAAAGAAAAGAAAAATCAAGCAAAAAAAAACATACGAATTTGTTATAAACTAAGCATCAATTAGGTTAGTTTAAAATGTACATAAACAACAAAAAAAGTAATAAAAAAAACTATATATCTTTTACTTTTTTTTTTATTTTTTAGTTCACGTTCATTTCTTATAAAATAAATGAATAAAACAGAAAGTGAGCAACTACTGTTGATTCTTGCAGTTGTATAAATTAACGCAGTGTTCATTTATAAATATATTAATTAACATCCGTCCGCTTATATATTTTTGAAATTAAATTAACAACACTAACTAGCAATGCAAATTTAATTTGCATTTCACTTCATTATATGTATTTAGAAGAAAATTATAAAAAAAGTAAAAATCTTTTCTTCTGCTATCAAACTAAAATCTTCTAGCCATCAAACTAAAATAAATCATTAGCAAAAAAAAAAAGCTAACAAATCAACTAACTAATTTTGAAGCTTATGTATGTAAACGCAAGACTAATATTAAATTTATTAGATAATACTAACTAAATATGGATAATATCTAAGAAAAAAAAATTATGAAATGATTGAGGCTGACTGAGGTAAAGTGTAGTGAATTTTTCTTTTTCAAATTCAACTTATATTTTAATTGCTTCTTTCTATATTTAAAAAAACTAAGCTGTTTTGGTGTACCATAAAGGACAAAAAGCTCACAGAATTATAGTCATTAAATCCTGTGAGCTCCAGTCCCAACCATATCCATTCAATTTATTTAGTAATAAAATTAAATAGTTCGTTGAAACACCACGTTATATATTCCACAATGAACGCGAAAAATTACTATGAATTATAAGAGAATGGAAAGAAATATTAACAATTTTACGAAATAGTTTACGCGTAGTGTAACGTGTCTCTAATCGCTATTTGTATTTTTTAAAACAATATGGCCTTTAGTATGTAACCTTTTGGGACTCCATCAAAAATTAAGAAACTATATACTTTTGTAAGCCGTTTTAACTGCTTTATTCCCGGCTAGACCGTTACACATCGAATGCTTAGAAAAAATGTTCCAAACGAACTCCACTGCTAGGGTCTATTTTAACTAATTTAATTTGGCTTAACAAATTCACTACACTTAACTCAAAATCGAGTAAAATGCTTAAAGATTTTTGTTTTATCTAAAAAAAAGAAAGTTAATTAATTTTTTTATATAACATTTCTGTTTGTTTAATTTTGTTGCTTAAATCTCTGTGTATTTTTGTTTCTTTGTTTTTTTACGCTTTTATTTTTGTTGCGCTAAACGAAAACGAAAAAAAAAAAAAAAACTCCAACACTTATGTGTCGAACATCACACGTATCACAGACGACGATGGACCAGACAGTGTAGCTTCCCATTCTCCATCGCACAATCAAGGTCCATCCTCACCATCGGCACCTTCATACCCAGGTGGCAGTAGTAGTAATAGTGGTGGTGGCGGTGGATTTAATGGATACTCAGCTGGCGGCCATGGCCTATACCCGACGTTGCCGAATTCAAATCCAAATCCGAATCCGAACCCGAATCCCTATCAGAATCCGAACAACCCCTATCCGAATCCAGCAAGTGGTGGATATCAACCGTACAACCCATACCAAGGAGGATATCGTCCACAACCTGCACCACCTGCTGGTGGTTATGGAGGCGGTGGCGGCTATAGCGGAGGTGGTGGCTACAGCGGCGGTGGTGGCGGCGGCTACAGCGGCGGTGGTGGTAGTGGCGGATACACCCCATCTCGTCCTTCTCCAGGACAAAAGGACAAGGGTGATAGTGGTGGTTTCTTCTCAAATTTCCTCTCTAATCCACTGGTGAATCAAGCAGTAACTGGTATAATTTCCGGTCAAATTTCTAAAGCTCTATCTGGCGGAGGTGGTAATACTCCCGGCGGTGGTGCACAGCCTTCTGGTGGATATGCTCCATCCGGTGGTTATGGCGGTGGCGGACAAGGTGGATATGGCGGCGGTGGTGGTAGCAGCGGCGGCAGTTCAAGCGGATCCAGTGGTAGTAACATCTTAGGTGGACTCTTGGGAAGCGTATTATCCGGTGCTGGAGGTAGCGGAGGCCAATCAAGTTCTTCTGGTGGCGGCCTTGGTTTCCTTGGACAATTCCTTGGCGGCGGTGGTGGAGGAGGTGGTGCCAGCCACGGTTCGAGTGGTGGTGGTCTTGGAGATATCTTCACTTCGAAAAACTTTGGTGGCCTTTTCAACGAGAAACCATCAGGCTCCTCATCATCGGGCTCAGCCCCATCTACAAGTGGTACAAAAAGCTACCCCACTCAACCACCATACAATCCAAATTATGGAAAGTAAATTAATTAAATTCTCTTATCTTTTCATCTGAAATTATTTTAAAAGTTTAGTAGAGCACAAAAATTTAAATAAAATATTTAATATCTTTTTTTTTTCTTTTGTTTGAATGAGTAAAATATACGTATGTACACATAATTTAAAAAAAAATTAAATAAAAATTGCAATAAGCAAAAAAAAAACTACCAGGAAAAAAAAAACACAAAAAGAAACCAAAAAATCGAAAAATCATAACAATAATATATTTTTTACAATGAATGACAAAACAAACCATGTGAATATTTAATTTCTAATTTAGGATCAAATGTAGTTTTTAAATATTAAAACAAACAATAAAAGAGAATTGTAAATCTAAACAATAAAATCAAAATAAACTCAAGTTACATAATATTATGTGTAAATAAAACAAAATTATTATATAGAAAGTAGCGCGGTGTGGTCTCTTATTTCATAGGACTAGTAAGGTTTGTATTTTTTTTAAAATAATCTTTTTTACATTTTTATTTACAAAATAGCTTAAATATTTTTAGAATAGACAAATAAGACTACATCGGATGCACAGTGATTCGATCTATGAGACTGACGTCATTATAGAAGCTGACAGGTGAACTGTATTATCAATTCGGGCTCTACATTATCCAAATAAGCTGATAAATACAATATGGACTGTGGACTGTGATTTGCTTGTCAATTAGGTAACATGAACGAAAATTTAATATTTTGTAGAATGGAGAGGGTCGGAGTTCTGGTACGACATTGTTACGTGATCATGGTGACCAATCTGCGGGATCAAGTAGATATAAAACGTCAAAGTATGGCCTGTGCAAATTTTACAGAGTAAAGTTAGTTCAATTCGTGACAGCTACCCCTGTCAGCAAAGGTCAATTCACAGCACAGCAAATAGCGAATGGGTGCACTGTGAATAAACCATATTTAGTGTATTTAAAGGCGAAGAATAAACAATTTTACTTTTTTAAAAGAAGAGAACTTAGTTTATCTATCGATTAATATAAAGGCAGTTGAATTCCAGTTCATTTCTGCGAATAAATAATCAATTTGTTAATTTTTTCGCGAATAAGCAAATGCTTCTTCTGTCAATTTTTATTTACATTTCACAGATGTAGCACCCAATCAATATTTGCAAGACCAAACAATTCGTGAAAGTTTAACCTCAAAGTTATTTTTTGTTAGTAAGGACAAGTGAAATTCGCAGATTGTTGCGAATGCTGTAAATGAAATGTCAAAATATGAGAATATTGGCTCGTTCGTAATCGCAGTTTTGACAGTCAAGCTACCATTACAGCCGTCACATGAAATCAAGGGGTTGCCAAACCTGAAATCAATTTGATATAGAATCAATTTAAATGCATATATTTAGCTGAAATAAAACCTAACCTAAGACTGTTCGAAACATTCTAGATATGTATAACTAAGATTCGTGAGTGAAGACTTAAGTTATAGAGATGAACTCCATAGTCTTACATCAACAGAGTGAAAATATCAAAAAAGTTGTACTCACAAATACTGGTCCTTTCTCCCACATTTTCATGAACCATGTTTAAAGTTCGACGGATTTCGGTTTAAATATTTTCCTTAAGTTTACAACATAAATTTCTATTTATCCAGTCATATCAGATGAACGTGGAGGCCGCAAAATAATATTTTTTGATATACGAGTCTGAAGCCTTACCCTCTATTGCGATTCTAAAGTAAAATTGTTCAGAAACCGAAAAACAGTACTCTATAATTCGAATGACAAATCCCACTAACGGAGAATGGAATGAATATTAGTTGCCAACTTCATTTTGATTCTCTTTTAGAAAAATTTGCATCTTGTAACTCGTAAGTAAATGTCAAATCCAATTTCTTTTGTTCAAATTTTGAAAGAAACATTTGGAAACAGAGGCGTTCGTTTCTATTTTCTTATAGAGTGCCAACTCAAATCAGAATCAGAAAGGATGTTCGCATTCATGTGACTTTCGAATCGCAATACAGAGTAGGGCCCCTGGTCAGAGCTTCTCCAATTTCAGGTCTAAATAAAATGGTTGAAATGCTTTAATGCCTATAGAACAGGACGTATGATCCGCCTAGGGCCTTCATGTGGCTCCATATTTATTCAGTAAACCTCAGCATTCTATTGAAATGTAAAAAAAAAAAATGATTTTGAGAAAAAGGCCTCTAAAAGTGGGCGTGGATTAAAGGTTGTATGTACGTTTGTTTGAGTTTATTTTTAAATTTTGAGCTTGTGTAAGAAATGTTATTGATCTAGCTCAAAATATAAAATTCAAAAACTGGTGACAGATGGATGGACATCGCTGAACTGACACGGCTACTTTTGCTGATCACTTACTCTGTGGGGTCTACCTTTAATATTTTTCTAAGTTACAAACTATGTGTCAACGCCTTTAGGATAATGTATGAATATTGCAAATACAAAAACACAATACCATGCGAGTTGAAGCTCTATTCATTAACGCAGTCCAGGGGGTTTACTAGGCACTT
Organism: Chalcosyrphus nemorum; assembly: GCA_949716465.1. NCBI lineage: Eukaryota > Metazoa > Arthropoda > Insecta > Diptera > Syrphidae > Chalcosyrphus > Chalcosyrphus nemorum. The sequence goes on from OX454332.1 coordinate 4,158,578, forward strand.
CGGGGATTTTTAAGCGATCAATCAATTCGCGGGTAGATGCGAACGTTAATCGATGGATTTTATATGCGATACATATGTTGATGGCGGTGTATTTGGATTTTGAATAAAAATGTACGTAAATAAATGTAAAACAACTAAATAGAATAATATATGATGTCTTAATCCCACTAAAGGCTGAACTATAATAAGAGAACGGTTCCGTACGACTACTTCTGAAACAGTGGGAATACTTAGAATTTGTATTGTGCGACCATAATAGCTTTTGGCTTCGATTCGTTCAGTTTTCAGTTACTTTCGGTCATTTTTGCTCACTTCCGAAGCATGCAGAACAATTTATGGTATGTAGAACAATTTATGGTCTGTCACATATTTGTGGCAAGGTAAACTAAGGCAGACCTGGTATTTTTTAGAAGAGCAAAGGGTGAGGAAGAATCTGACGTTAACATAATGGACTTATTATGACGTAACTACTCGTCCACAAATTCGACTGGAAGTGACGTAATAAAAGCACTTTTCGGCAGGACAAAGTTAGGCAGACTCACCACACACTCAATAAAATATGCTACTTTTTTCAGGGATGACGTAAGTGATTCGACGGCCGTCTCTTGAAAAAAACCTACTTAAAAATATATTGAATAAAATGAGTACTATGGAAGACATTGCTTTTAATTGACATGTAACAGCCCAGTCAATAGATTGTGCAATCATTGCTGGAATCCTTTTTAGCTTAACCTTTAGAGCCTATACTCTTAAAGATTGCATTGTTCGATGAGATCGTATTTTCGAACACTCTTGTGTTCATTTTTTTGGTATTATGTAATGTAATATTCGGCCATCACTCCTCTTTCTTTCCCTTCCTGAGCCATTCTAAGAATCGTTGCATCTCTAGTGATGCAGTTGGCGAGTTTTGATGGCTAAACACAGGCGTGACAGGTTTCAATTTTGTTTTCCATGGGGAGTATGGTATGTAATATTTGCCTTCGTTTGTAATTCACAGAATTTGTTTACTTTCCTAACGCATTAATTAATTTTGATACTGTGTTTGTATTTGAGCATCGAAGCTGCCATTCAATGACCGGATACACCACCCAGGCATACTTCCCCAATGACATTACAATTTCAATGATTATGTGTGAAAGTTGTAGGCTTTGTCATTTTAAAATATGAGCATTACCCTTTTTAAATGCCTGGCGCATCAACTTAATTACATTAACGGATTCAGTTACACACAAACTTTACCAATATAATCACGAAAACTTAATTAAAATACCAGGCACACTTTATTTCAATTCCATGCCACAAAAATTATTCAAACAACAAACCAATTTCCGTTAATTTGAAACCAAAAGCCACAAAATGAAATTCAAACAAAAATGTGTCATTTAAACGCATAAACGGAAACGCCCTCACCCCCAAATCGAAATTTAAAGTCCAATTCACATTTATTAACCGCACACAGAGACAGACCCTGTGTCCTGATAGACGATATTATACAAACGAAACCGCAAATCAAGGGAAACCCCCACAAAGCTTTCATCGTCCATCAGAGGCGGCTGTGCTGTTTAAGGACAATCTGTGGATGGGTAGGTATTCACTTTTCAATCGCCAAACACAATTACCTACCCCAAAAATGAATACTTCCGCTTATTATTAATACTCATTTCCTTTTCCATCAACACATGCTCAACGTCTCGTCAACAAGGACCTTCTCTTCCCCTCTCTTCCTCTCTGTGAGTCTGCTATCTCAGATTTAATGTACAAACAGATGGGAAATTTTCTACTCAATTGTTGGGTGGCTACCACTGCTTCTATCCTAAATTCATTTAAAACCAACCTCGACCAACATCCTTCAACAGGAACAGGGAGTACAAGGAGAAAGAGAGAGACAAGACAAAAAAAAAGGACCAGGAGGAAATATTTATATAAACCAAAAATTATTGCACGGTCTGTGGCTTCTATAAAACAAAGAACAACAAACCAGACTAGAGCAAGAAGAAATGAGAGAGAAGTGGTCCTTCTGTTGGGGTTTGCATGGTTCCTGGACTCTGAAGAGGTCCACGACACTAAATTATCAGCTCCTTCTGTGTATTCTATGTATTCTGTGAATTGTGGCCAAGAGACCAAGTAGAAACGCTGTCCCTAAAAAGGATGCATAGACGTTTCTCAGCGTGTACACAACAGAAAAATGAGGAATACGGAACAAAAGTTCTTAATTGCCGAAAAGGTAATCACCAAGGATGGACTATGGGGTGGTGCCGGTTCAAATGGTGGTTACTGATGCTAAACGACAAAACAGAAGGAAACACGTTACGTTGGATTTATATTTGCAGGATGCAGTACTCCACTCCTGCGGTTGGGAGGTTGAAAGCTTAACGTCATTTATTCGTACTCTCTTTTGGTTTTTGCTAACTCGCTCTGTTTAGTTTGTGTGTGGAAATGGAATTGTGGTGGTGCCATCTGTGAGAGTTTGAAGTAAGTCTATACTTCAAAATGTTGAGCTTCCTGGTAGCTTTGTGTCAAAGTTATATCCAACTTGGGGGTAGTAAGTATGAAGGATGACAGCAGCAGCAAAGTTGAACGGGGAACTTTGGAACGTGTGTTTATTTTAAGTTTGGTATTAAGTTGAAAGGTACGTACTTCAAGTGGTGGAAATGAAGAAGGAAGAAGGATGTAAATGGGTGAGTTTGTTATTGTTTCTTGATGAGTAATTAAAATACTTTAACTTCTTTCATTAAAGAGGTAAGTATTGATGTTTTTAAAAGTACAAATAAGTTCCTTTTAACGGGATAGTTAGAGTGGTTGAAAGGTGGATCTAACGTAGGGTTGAGGCGGGTGGCGATCAGGTAAAAAGTAAGGATGCGGTCAAGGTTTTTATTGAAAAAGTTGCAGCTGACTTGTGGCTGAGATTCTAGTTATAGTCGCTGCCTTAACTTTTGTTGTTGATGTAAAGTTTTCGACTTGCAATTTAATGGTCAGTCTTAAGGCAAGGCAGATGTCACTGCTCTGAGATTTTCCCGCATAAGTCATTTGCTTGATCCCATTTATTCTACTCTTCTACAAAATTGGTCATCGGCATGTGACACCCTGTGGATACTTTTACTGTCCTGTCCTGTATCCCCTTGTGGGTCCTAGAACATGTACTTCAGCACTTACCTGACGAGACCTAGAGAAATACTAAGAGTATTCAGGAGAAAGACGTAAAATGGAAGCCAAGAAGTCAAAAATAGCCGAAGTTCCAGCACATAAAGAATGTTCTTAGTTGAATTAGATTTGTGGACAAAAAATGGTGATGGATAAGCACGGAGCAAAGGGCAGCTCACTCAATAATAGTGTTGATCTATTCAGCCTTAAATTTAGGGCCTTTAAAGAAGCATCTTACCATTTGCGATTGCTGTCCATGATATGGTTTTTATAGGGATATTTACAGGGACAGAGCTAAGCCCGGAAGGTGACATTAATCCGTTTAATTTGCAGATCATCATGCAGGCACTGTCGCACACTGGACGTGAAGTACTTGTGGAACAAAAATATCAAGGAAAGTGAGAGCAATGTTAGACACGACGTATCTTAACGTATGCACTAGCTGCAGCAAAATAGAGTGGTAAGCAATATACCCTACGAGAGACTAATGTAACATAACGCAGAAGAATTGCCTACGCCTTACAGAATTATAGGAGGAGTCCATCACGGCTAGATCCAGTCTTATAATGTATGGTGGCATATCGACAAGGCATATTGATGACATTAAGTGGACATGAGGGGCTTGTTGTACGAAGGCCATCCCATAGAATTCTTCTGCACATCCGTTACGCTGACAAATACGCTGACATTAACTCATTTGTCAGATGGAACAGTCCCTTCAAATTCATCTTATGCGATGACAGACTCTTATTGCCGAATGTGTTTCCCTTTTTCCACACCCGGGTAAAGGAATGCAAACTGTCATTCGGCTGTCAAAAGTAGGAATAAGAGACAGTTCACCTACTCTCTCTGTCCACCGTACTCATCAATATATGCACCTTGCTTGTCTTTCACCATCCATAACATGACAACTGTCACGTTGACATAACGAATTTGCCCAGTACTAGTGGTGGCCTCTTAAAGACTCTTTGATGCTAAAAAATAAATCTGACGTCTATTGAATTTGTAAACTCTTTGACAGATAATTTATATTTTTCTGTCAGAAACAAAAAAGAAAGAAGGATCTGAACTCATTAGAAGAAAACCATGAAAGGACCTCACATAAGAGCAGGCAATAAAGGAAAAAGAACTGGCAAACTATTTGACAGCATTGGGAGCCAATGTCAAATTGGAAGTGTCAATTCTTTGGTGGAATTTCGACAGAATAATGCCACTCCAAGCCTCTTAGTAAGTAGTTCTTTGCCACATCCCTTCAAAGAGCGATCGAACTACTTTTTCATAAAAAAGTGCCTGTCGGTACTTCTGTCAATTATCGCGCAAGAGCTCTTCTACTGGCAGTTTCTTTCTTATACATCACCATTCCTTTCAACATCACAAGCCAATGGAACATCCTCAGTCGATACTAATCAAAGAGGTGAGTCTCCTACCCTTCATTCAGGTTCGTCTTTCCCCTAAGTGAGGAAAAAAAATTGTAATACTCCCTTTGTACATACATACAAATGAGTTTCCAATAGTTCTACGCCAACACACACCTGGTGGCGGTACAAAAAACAAAAAAAAAAAAACATCCAAACTCGACCCTTGTTCCTAAATTTACCTTTATCTAGCTACTCTATGGCGAACTCGTCAATGGAAACCCAAACAAGCGGAAGAGGCAATTTTCCCGCTTCATCCCCAATTACAAGAACGCCTGCCGTCACCGTCAACCCCTCAGCAAACTGTCAATGGGTTAGACATTACGCTCGTATGCACATTCGGAACGGTTTTGAAAAATACAAAAATAAAAAAAAAAAAAATAGAAAAAAAAAAAAAAACTAAAAACACAATCCCATGGTCAGTGAATAAATTATCACGCGTACGAAGGATATTAGGATGCCACCAACGACCGGCTGAGGACACGAACAGAAATACACGCCACCAACCGAAATACACACATTTTACTACACATCATTATCCTTGGCCAGCGGAATGAGTGAATTCCAATAGACTGCCAACCGACTGGTATACAACATCAACAGCAGCGTCATAACGATGACGAAGCCATAAGGAGATGATGCTGTTCCAGGACCAGAACTAACGCCGCGCCGACCAAGAGTGCTTTACTCTATTTTTGCCTTCCGATATCCCGTTTGTAAACCCAAAAGGGACTCGACACCAGCAGTAGAAGCAGAAGCAGCACAGCAGTGGCAACAACACTCTACAGCACATGCGTCCTTCTAATCGAGCATATCTCACAACGACAACAACAACAACAATAGGAGCAGCAGCACATCCTTGCATGCAGCAAATCCTCCCACCGTTCTTTGCCACTTAAAATGGGATGCCAGCCAAGCAGAGAGATATGTATAATGTTTCATGTCGCCCGCCGCGCCGTTACAGAGGGCTTTCATACGTTCCGCCAACAAAAAAGGACATCATTCTGATAACATCCCTTCGCCGTGTTACACCGTTTTGTTTTTTTTACTTGTTTTTTGTTACCAAAGTGAATTTCTCGGCCTCTTCGGTTGCATGTCGCTCGGAGTCGTCGGAGTCTCTCATCAGAAGCTACATCGTCGCCGTCGTCGTTGTCGAGGTAACCAAAAGGATTCGTATCTAATTCACTTTCAGTTTGGCGACAACTGCTGATACAATCGGGTCGATTCTGTAGGCGAGGCGCCGTACTCCATCGAAACGATGCGCGATTATCCTTCGATTCCGAATGTGTTTCGCGTAAGTGCTGGTTCGACAAACAGTGTGAATCTTATCGAGGGACGGAGTAACACTACTCAGGCATTAATTAGTCCATCCGGCGGTGGCGGGCCAGAAGGACGTTCGAAGAAAATCGAAAAGGACCTCTCCTCTGTTGGTATTGAATTAAATTACCATAACGGTAAGTCCTCGGAATATTTATTGAGGCGCAACGTCGCAGCGGGTAGTAATTCCAATCGGCATGTGGCCATTGCAGGCAATAATAACCTCAACCTCATCGCAAACAATAGCCAGTCGTCGTCGTCGTCGCGTGGCGGAGGCGGAGGCGGAGGCGGCGGTGCTGGTGCCGCCATTAATAGCATTTCCGGTAGTATTCCGCCTGCCGTGGCGAGTGTTGGCGGCTATCCGGGAAGTGATCTGAATATTAGTGTGAATTCATTTACCGACATCAATAATACACCGTCCTGTTCAAAGACGACTGCGAACAATCACTTTTCAATTGGTGGTGGTGGTGGTGGTGGTGCAACACTCAATCGCAGGTTCTCGAGCGAAAGGAACTCGGGTTATTTCTTGTGGATTATGACACCTGTGGCTGCCAGGTAAGAGTTTCCTTTTTGACGTCTTCCTGGAAAAGTTTCTCAACAAAAGTTATTCCCATTCGGGCGAGAGAAAGTCTGTAGTTGTAGGGATTAAATTCTGTTGAAACTTTACATATAACCTATAGTGTGTCAGATGTCCTTTTGAGAGACGACTGTTGCTCTGTGATTGCTTATCGGTTAGATGGTATAGGTGTGATGTAAAGTTAAGTGAGAAAATTTATATTACGTCATTTGGTCTGCCAAAGTGTAGACAAAGTTGTATAGGCTACAGTCTGGATTATTAATTATGAAGGTGATGTGAAGTGTTAAAGTTCCTTACTGCCTGACAGAATTTTCGCCCCCAAAAGGTTGAATGAATGCAGGATGACGGATAAAAGTTATCCTTTTTCATGTAATCTGTTGTGTATGCTGGCTAACACCTGTTGAATGGTGCCAGAGGTTAACAGCGTCGTGTTGTCGTTTCACAAAAATAAGAAGAACGAAGGGGTTTCCACGGAAATGATGTTAATCTGAAAGTTTTGCTCGGTCATGCTGGTTTCGTGGATAAAAGTTTATTAAATGCTAAGCATTTACAATTAAGGGGAGTTTTGGCCAAGTACTTTGGCAAACATTGTTGCCATTTGAACTTTGGTCAAGTGTGTGATTTCAAATATGTACTTTGAAAGTCCCTTTTAATCGTATGATGATGAGGATGGGCAGTGGTAGCTTGGGTGACATTGTTTGAACTATTTTCATCCATAGTGGCCCTTGTCATTGGATACAATGTACAAAAGGAAAGTTGTTAATGTACAAAATAGTGTTCTGTTGCATTCCTTACCATGTTTAGGTCTTACTTTAATATACGGAGTGACTGGTTTCGACTTTGTTAAGAGGATATTCTGAGCAAATAGTAAGGTTTGCAGGACTTTGCGGCAATCGTTTTTAAGAAGTCAAGTGATTTTATGCTCAAGCTAGGAGTAGTCTTACAGTTTTTTCGAGAATTTTAAGGAATGGCTTCAAGCTGCACCTTCTTCTTATGTATCGTAAAGCGTGCCTATTTAGCGTACCTTTTAGGCTTATCAAACCTAACCTACTCTATCCTCAGTTGTAGTCAAGAAGAAAGTGGAAAATACTTAAAGAAATAGCCGAGCTTTGTAGAGGAGGACCGAAACTATCTTTTATTTTGGAAATACGTAAGTTTCTATTCCTTTTCAAGTTACGCAAGGATCAACCGATTTATTTCGTACCGCAGGTTTACGATCCTGTATTTCTGTCAATTTTTGGAACGCGAAAGGGTTGTCAGTGTCAAACTGACATGCAATTTCAAAAGAAACCATCAGATTAACTTCTCTTTGATAATGTCAGACATTGTGTGACGTTTCAAGGTAAATCAAAGAAGTTCAATGTCAGCTTTCACAATGGCGCTTTGTACTACTACCTTTCATTTGGCTTTCTTAACATAATGTAACGTAATGTGACTTTATCTTGAAGTAAATGTTGAAGTGAGGTTTACTTTTGTTTGCTTTTGACAATTCATTCAGCTGACATGCAGGATTGGATGAGGGTGAAGAAGAAATAGCTCCATTGTGTTCTGTTCATTTTACTCATTTCCTTAAAGAGAGAGTGGACTTATGGCTTTAATCAAATTCGACAAGTACAACTATCAGATATGTATTCGTTCAATTCATATTAAATTGAAGAACCGGGAAAAAACGATTTCTTTATCCATCGCGCTGCTGGTGGATTTCAAATTTGTGCAAAAATTCACATGGAATAGCTCATCTTTTAATGGAACTGTCGTAACGGAATTGATGTTGTATACCTCTTCTTCAAAGCACCTAGTACATCCAGTCAGAGCCACTAAAAAGCAATGGAATATTTGCTCTACGCGGATGACAATCATTACGTTTCTGACAGCCAGAAACTCGTTCTACGAGATCAAAACCATTTTGTTATTTTAACCTTCAAAATCATGCAATTCTGGGAAGAAAAATCCATGAAACGTTGTTGTGTACCCGTCAAAATTTACGATTTGCTTCGCTCATTTTCCAAGAAATAAGGACATGTAATCCTCGGAGCCGAAATCTCTATCCATACTATAACTTTCCGGGAATGAATTTCACTGGGCACAATTTTGTTTATCAACGTGTCCACTCAAAGTGACTGCATCGAAATATTGTTCAAGTTCAGTATGATTGCGGAAAATTAGGACGAAAATTCAGATCACCGCATTTAAGACCCTGCTCTAGTTTGAGTGTTTTGTTTTCTTTGAAAACTAGTCGAAAGGATGTTCGTAATACTGCGTTTGTAGTCCTTATCCGAGGCATTGTGTCGGTGTCCGTAGCTTTCGTAGATTTTGGTAATGCGGATTGCTGGCCCAGGTTACCAAGGCGAGGCACAAGACCATAGACAACCTCGCACTTGCAATTTTGGCCTACGTGTATAAGGGTTTGTACATGTACATATACTACGAGGAGGTAATGCAAGCACAACATTACGAACTTGATTGTTGCGCTACTGGTCCAATCCATGTTTTGGACAGTCAGTAGTTTCCCGATCAATCGCCATGCAGGTCCAGATTTCCAGAAACTGCACACGATGGCGCGTAGGCGTTGTAGAGGCCCTAGGACCCACAAGGGAATACAGGATTTAAGTAAGTAAGTCGTAATACTGCCAGCTGAGATGATCTCTTGTGAGCTAATAGTTCAGAACTTTAGCGCACAAAAAGTCCAATTTGTTCCTCGACTAGAATGGGCTTTGAACGTTTTGTAGGCTACGGAATGAGTTTCTGATTGGAACACTAATTAAGGTCATGCCATCCGAACCCATTGCTAAAAACTAACTAACTGCTTGCACTAGATGAGCAGTCAGCACCCAAAGTTTTGCTCCAGACCCTATTACCTGTTCAGATGTTCCTTCAAAAACAGTTAACAGACGTATAAGGCCAGTTTCGGTTTGCTGGTGAGTTATTGGTCTTACATTTTATCGATTAGGAATTTTGATAGAGTCTTTTGTTAAACAACGACACTGATGTCGTTGCCGTCTGCCAGCATCGAAGTGCCAAGTGAAGAGCAACATGAGCACAGTTCTTTTTGATCAAAAGATTCCAAAGCAAGCTAGTCCTGATCATAAGGGCCTCATCTTAAGTGCTCACCTTGGGCGTCAGTCGGAAATGGCTATTAACCCTTCGTATTCAGTTGCATCTTCGCTTTGCTTACCAAAACGTTGCCAGTATTCGGACTGAGATTCTGAACGGACGGCATGTTAGCTATCTGCGCCGCATTTCGGTTCTTTCCTGTCTTCGTTACTCTACAATTATGGCAGCCACATTTTCACTGTCTGCTTTTCAAGCATCTTGCCTGTTCAGCATCTGTCTGATGATGTACTCTGGGGTTATGTCCTCATTCATTTCGTTCGCCATCTGGTTACCAGCTTTTGTCAGGTCCTCCAATATTTGGCATGATCGTCGTATATAAGATTTCACGGTAGTGGAACCCTGTGGGACACCATCTGTATTATTATACTGCCTTATCCCGTCGTCGGTATGACAGTGTAGTATTCTACAACTAAAATAATCCTCCATTATCTTCGGTAGGTTTGGTAGTCCGGTACTCTCTTGGCGATAAGTGCTCGATGAAAGTTGCTCTAGTTTGAGGTGTTAAAGGCGTTGTCCCACCTTTCCATCGTCTTTCTTTCTTTCTTTGTTGTATTTATGATTTAGTCGTTGGCGTCGTGTCGATCTTAGAACAGGCATTTATCCAACGCACTCTCCAATCTGTCACAAACTATGCACTTCAGCATTTTACCTATTATGTCCAGCATGCAAAAAGACCTATTCAATGAGGGATCCTGCGGTAGTTTCGTAAATTTTGCTTAGAGAATATGTCTTTGTTTTTCCACTGTTTGGAAAATATCACTTCTTTGAGGTAAGCTGTGAGTCTCTGCTAAGATTTGTCAGGGTTGTAATGAATTGTCGGCGATTCCATCGACACCTTTGCTTTCTCATTCTTGGTGTTCTTGCAGACTTGGAGAACTTTGTCTACTTATGACGAGGGGTATTGGTAATGCCCTCGTGGTGCTTCCCCTTTCGTTTGTTCGTCTAACAGAAGATAAAATACAATTTTCTTTGATTGAGTTCCTGGCCACCTAAAGTACAAGCTTCTATAGAACTCTCACTTCTCGTTCTTCATTTCGATCATTTTCTAATCGACAATCCTCTCAACTTTGTAACAAATACTGAAGGTTTGTTGTCCTCGTCTTCTTATTTCTTTCTGCAACTCTTTGTTTGAAATGCTGGCTCATTAAGGCACATTCAACATATACATTAACTGCAGCACAACTTCTTTTCTCCGTACTCCTTAAGACGCGCCTGGTTAGGGATGAAATAGACCCAACCTTGACGCAAACTTATCACTGTCTGGCCATCATTACAAAGAACTCAGCTAAAAGGGTATAAAGGACCACTTTACTAGCTGATGTTTCAAAAGGCAATTATAATCAAAGTTAGACTGCCTTCTTATTAGGGAATTAGAGAGGGATTAGCCTCATCACTGTGAAGAGTCTTTTGTTTAAGAACAGATACCCTTGTCCCCCTGCTAAGAAACAAAACTAAACAAAGTTAAAAAGCATAGTCATTGTGTATCCCTTTTTATGGCTCGTCCTCTTCCCTTTGTTTATCATGGAATTGCCAAACTAACACCTGACACAAACAGCCCTATCACGTTTTGTTTAGCAGCAATTCATCCATAAATGCTGATAAGATTATCATCTTACAGCTACATACATTCGTGCTGCTAAGCCCCTATAATCCTTTGCTCTCAGGCATTACTGTGCCACCCGACCACCTTCTTTGTTTTTTTTTTATTTTTTAATCTCGAACACATTTTCAACATTTCTAATTACGAACTTTCATTGAAACTTCTTAAGACACCCTTACATTTGCTTAAACAAATCTGACATGGCACATCATACAAGATCTCTTCCCCGGTTGGATATGAACATGAGCGTGGATGGAAAATAAAAATCCCAGCAAATGGGATAATTAAGAAACATCCTTCTTCTTGCATCCTGCATGTTTGCCTCCTTTTTTTTTTTTAATCCAACACTCAATCTATCTTCTGTATGACAGACATTCAAGATACTACACTCGTGTTTCTTTTCAAAATTGCTTTCGAAGTTCATCATCAGGACGACTCTCAGTGTGATGTACTATATTTCAAAAATTAAACCGTTAATTAGAATTTAATGAACAAACGCATACACTTGACAGCTTTAAGGAAAAATAAAAATTAAATGATAAAGTGCACTCTAGATTTTATATCCGTTTTGTTTGGGTAAATGAAATTATTTCCTCCCCCAGGAACTGTTCCATTTATCAAAAGCAAAAAAAGCAACCCAATAGATAGAAGTACATGTGCATCCAGTAGATATAGTTCGGTCCGGTTGTAGTAATGTGTTAATTTTTCTGTGGACCATCGTCGTTGTCGTCGTCGTCCTGCATTCCATTTAGTTGTCCTCCCTCCAAACTCACATATGAATAAAAAAAATATATATGTATGTATCTTGTCTTTTTTTTTTTTGGATTCTCGCAGCTTCTCCGTGGCGATAGTTATCGCTGCTTTGGCCGGTCCACAATGGCTATTCACCGAGGAGAAACTTCCGAATGCCAACTACAATGGGACGGCGAACTTTAACGCACAGGACGATGGCGCCTTCATAACCAAATACACCAAGTCCAGTTTATGGATTCTATGCACGGCTCTGCAAGGTAAGTGTGGGGGCGGCCAAGAGATGGCGCTCGCTGATTAATGTTGATTTATGCACTAATTGAATTCCATTCAACCTACGAATATATTGTACGAACAGGACCTCGCTTTGGTGGGAATTTTTGCCTTTTCCTTTTTTTTTTTTTTTTCAAGCAGACTAGCTATTTGGGATCACAAATATTTACGCATTGAGGGGGATTTTCTCCAGTGGTAGCTAGTCGCACAGCCACTTAAGGGTCGTAGGAGTGTATGTTGTACACAGTGCGATTGTTCGTTGTACGGCCTTGAAGCCAGCCAGCAGAGGAGTGCTAGGATGGGGGGGAGGATAATCTCTTTGCTTGGGGGAATAATTTTCTGGTGTAATGAAGCTTTAGGGAATAATCGACGAAGGCGAGTGTTTCTTTTTTTCTTTCTCGCTCTCTCTCTGTTGCTCTGTGTGTGCCGGGAAGAGGTGATTACTTTTATGTCGGCACACAAAGTTTGGGGAGAGATTTGTGCGGGAGCCTTTTTTTATATATTTTTTTTTCTTTTTTTGTGTTGTTGCTGTGGTATTAAGGAATAATGAAACGTTTCTAGGAATATACCTGAGAGACTATCCACTTAAAGCGAAAATGATTTGATTTAGAGCGCTATGAGGGGATTTCTGTTTCTTTCTCTAGACGGCACCTAAAAGAAATTTGCCCTCGCATGTGTGTCTGATTCGGGGGAGGGAATAGACATAAATGGGTTTTAGGACGTCTATCCAGATGCGTGTGTGGTAGCGTGAATTGGTTTCTTAAATGTACAAAGGTCTCTCGCGGCTGAAGGGGGTCGTAAAGAATGCTGCGAAGGGATTTTCTTGACTTTACGAGGGCTAAGAAGTGAAGAACGGGAGAATTGGTTTGCGATTTGGTGTTGTTTAGTTTGTGTGTGACTTCGATTACGAAGTGGTTGAGGTTATATTGTGTCGTCTTGTTCTATAAGGGACTCAAGTAGGGACTCCCCAGGGTAAGCGGATTCTTGACAATGATTTTATTGCTCAATTTTATTATTTGACCATTTTCTTGGCACATTTAATGGGCTAGTAATGATGCACAGCTGACTAGGTCTATTAGCTGGCTACTGGACTACTGCAGGTCCAATCAAGATTCATAGTCCAGGAAGCATCTGACAGATATCCAGTAATCACAACATCCAGGATGTTCCAATTTTTGACGAAGAGGAGCTGATCTGTTTCTGTTGAAAAACAAGGCTCTGATTCCATTCCAGAAGAGGCATTGGAATTAGTTTCCCGAACTTGCCGATGAGTGCATGATGAGAGCGATCTTCTAACAAGGGAGGAAATGAGAATGGCTCGTACTTACTAGCAAATGAAAAAGAAGATCCAGTTTCCCCGTCTGTGTGCAGATAAGTCGCTCTGCAGTAGGGGATATGGATACCGACCAGTTCGTAGTAGGCCAGGAAGTGATTCTCAGCAAGGGGACAGTGAATTATCTACCAATCACTTTGGTTTCGAAACTAACAAAGGGGCAACAGATTAAGTCCGCATAAGAACGAGCTGCACTTCTCTAAAAGAATCACGGCAAATATCGGAGGACCAATCAACTCCTCATATCTTTTAAGCATGACGTCTCATTGTATAGCTGTGAGGTCTGGACCGACGTACTAAAACAAGAGAAATATGGGAAACAATGGTCGCCGTACAGCAACGTAGAGTCATGAACTTTTATCGCACAGTCTTAGAAGCGACTGCCTGTCCATCGCATTCCTAGCAGTAGAAAGAAAGTACGTCCGCGACAAGAAGACGGAACTGGGAGCAGAAGCAGCCGAGGCGAAAGAGCTTATGAAACAGAATTAGAGACAGTATACCGAAACTAATGGAAGGTCGATTCAAGAGCAAAGTCACGGTCAATTTAACATAGTAGTTCCTAACCGGTCATTGTTACTTAAACTTGTATCTTCACGAAATAAGAGAAATTGAGAGTGGCCCTGGTCATTAGGGCATCTCACCAAATAAGTTAGCACACCTTCTACACATGCGAAGTAGGTTGGTGATAGATATTGTTAGCTTTTCTCTTAAAACGACGTGTGGAGTCTTTCACCAAAACAGTACAAACCCAGCAAAAGACAGCGGAAGCAAACATACATTGCTGAACCGCAAGACAAATTAACCAATTCCCAGGAGTTAAAAATGAATAAGCCGGTCCTCAGAGGAGAAAGGAAAGCACTCTGAAGCGATGTAAAAGCAAGGCCTTGTGGCTTGGGTGTCTGTCTTTGTATGAAGTTAGTTCTAGCCGCGCAGATTTGACAATTCTTCCTTTGGCTTTTTTTTCCTGTAGCACAGTGTTTGTTAGTAGTTTGAAGATGGTTCCTCGCTTTAGTTTCAGAAATCCGATGGAACTAATTTTGTCCAGTATTGGTACCTAGGACAATGATGTCTAGATGTCAGTAGAATTTGTTATATTTATTTGAGTATTAACCTGGTATATCACAGTGATGTGCACCCAGCTAAAGAGAAAGTTTACCCGTCCAGTATACTGTCTTTCTTCTGATAGGGCTGGATGAGAGCGATTTTATACACTTGGGCTGGACTGTCGATCTACTAAATGTGTGGAGGTGTTAACGATATATGTACAATCGCTAGTAAATAAGCAATTTCTCCAGCGGTTGTAACTTTAGTCAAAAATCGCCGTTGAATTCATTCTGTTTTGTCCAGTAAAGGGAGCCTGTAGTAGTTGGCAGTGAAGTCAGACCAGGTGCGATTGGAATTTAGCCTTAGCTAAGCGTTCGTAGTACATTGGCATGTCCCATAGATGGCGGGCTCGCTTCTCAATCCTATTGGTGACAACTCGTTTTTCTAACAATGTCAGTTGGTATTAGGTGGAGCACGGGTTGGAGCGGAGTTGTGGGAGAGGATCTTAGAGCATCAGTAATGCTGAGACAAGCAAATCTTATTCTCTAATGCTATAAGTCTCTAATAGAGTCTCTCCATCTAGTCAGGACAGTGTTCCAGATTTCTTAGACTTCGTAGGAGCAGTATCTTCCAATAGGTAAGGTAGTTGCCAAGCGAGATAGCGCCTGATTACAGTATAACAAACAAGGTGCCGTTTTTTTTTCCTCATAGTCTAGTTAAACATCCCATAACCCTCGAGTGTTTTAAAGGACCAAAGTAAGTAACTAAGCAGTTGAAGACAGTGAAAAGGAAGATCTTTAGTTTCTAGGTGCTTATTCTCTTGAAAATCATAAAGACCTTGACCATACAAAACAAAGTTTGATTACAAATACAAACAGTTGGTGACAAATAAGTATCCTGCTTCAAAAAAAAAAAACTCAATTTCCTGTAACCCAGAAGGCTAATCCTGTCTATTTTACCGGGAAACCACCATCTGGGCTAATTATATTATTCGTTGTTCCTCCATTTATTTCTTATATCACCGAGCATTCCTTTTAGAAAGTTTACCGCCCCTAAAGCACTCAAGTTCAAATTTATTTGCACTTCCTGTGAGCAAGTATCCATCTGAGCTGCTTACAAATTCATTGGCAAACGTTTCCATTTATGTACAACCTCGTAATGTTTATCTAAAGTATACGAGTATTTTACCACTTGCACATCATCATAATCATCCCCATCATCATCGCATCCCAGATATATTCAACTTTACATCCATCCTATCCTCCATTCAACAGGTGTCATAAATTGATAGAGCGCACATCCTTCTATACGAAACGAGACATCACATCAACTTTTTTTTATAAAATTACATCGATTCGCAGGAGGAAAAGGAAACAAAATAAAATATTCAATTTGTCACAAAAAAAAAATTGAGAAGACCTGACAGAGGCAGAAATTGTACGAGTTGATAATTTATTTACGAACTTCGCATCTGAACTCATCGATAGTTTATTGGATTTCAAATTAATTTTATCACCTCAATTTCATAAATCTATTAGTCGCACAAAAAGCAAAAGAAAAAGAACGCGCGCTGGCGTAATTTGAGCTAAAGAGTACTTGTGCTTTAACTTCAGACCATCGCACTATAAAGTGCTGATGGTGACTGACAGCAAGTTGGTCGTCTCTCTAGAGAAAGTTTTGTGTCTGGTGCTGTGCAGACCTTTCACTTTTAATTACCCATTCACTGTATCGCTTTGAGTTAAGCTAGATTCAAAGAAAAGTCTGCATACCTTCGATAGCTCAGTTGGTAGAGCGGTGGACTGTAGATGCATTAAAAAATGATAAGCGGAAATCCATAGGTCGCTGGTTCAAATCCGGCTCGAAGGATTTTTTTTTCTTAAAAAAAAAAAATAAATTTACTGGTGTTTTTTTTTCACGTAATAAATATTCTAGGTAAATGAACTATTGTGAATCAAATGAATTATTGTGAATATTCTTTGTTTAATCCAATATGGAAGCGCTCTTGGGTGACTTGTAGATGCTTCTTTTCTGCAGAGTTAGACGTAGAAGACCTATTAAGTTGAGTTATGATTCCAAGAGTATAGTTTGTTCAAAAACCATATCCATGCGTGTAACTAAGTGAACTGCGATCAAACCAATTTCGCACTAGGTACCAAATTATTCATAAGACTTATTTTATTTCTTTGGCAAATGACAAATGAAATTCGCAGATTGCTGCGATTGGGTAAAAAAGTTACTGTGAATGAAATGTCAAAATTTGTGGAACTGTGAATGAAGCTTTAGATTTCTGTTCAAATTCATCAGCTCAAAAAAATTGCTGAACAAAAAGTCGAGAGAGAGGTTTTCCAAAATCGTGGGAGTATTGTCTTAACCTATGGAGGAACCAAACTGGATACAGCCAACCGAATTGTCATGCAATTAGGGTCCATCTGTGACTGTACTGTTCCAATGGAGAGGGTGACCACTACTATCATGAAAAAGTTACAAGAACTGAGCTCATAGCTTTGTACGCAATAATTTTGGACATTTCCTTCTAAAGCGGGTCTCAAACTCACAGACAATGACCTATACACCGATAGGAACTGGGAAATCTGAGAAACATTGCCAGAAACCGCAAACGATAGTACATAGGCGTTGTAGGGGAACCACTGGGGAACACAGAAAATAAAAAGAAGATTTCTGTTCTGTCTTGGAGCATAGACCAACTATATTAGACAGACACCTCTACATTCCCCTGCTCGTACAGTTTCCTAAAACAGGCATAGTCTTAACTGCCAAACATGTGAACGGACATGTGACTAAGACGTAACTAGTGAATCAGATCACCGATAGCATCGGATTGGGCAATGGAATATCGCAAGGCTGCTCTAGTTGACAAAAAATAAAACAAGGTCCATTGGAATTCTTAACTACAAGAGGAGAAGCCTTTCAAAAATTGTTAATACCCTCACGGGAAACTGAGCTACAGGAAGACATTCTAAAAGATTGGGCATTCCCTACAAGGACTTCTGTAGAAGCTGCAGGAACAAAAAGGAAATATAAACCACTAGTCTGGTTGGTACTCAATTAGGTACCAAAGGCAAAGGTAACTCCGTCGGCTAATTGAGAGTTAGTTCATTTTTTTTGATCTAACGTTCTACACAAAGTCTGATGTCTCAAAGATAGACTATGGAGAAGATGAACTCAAAATCATGATACTGTCAGAGCTGTTCAGCGGGAAATGACTCGTCAGATCAAATTAAACATCAGTGGGGGTCCGATACAGAAGTGTTCCGATTCAAATTCCTCCTCCTAAATATTTTTCGAGTGCAGAAGTGAGTACTACAGCGTTTACACATGACATAAATCTCTACGACACGTCGTTGAGAGTAAGCATCTAAAGAGGGTCTAATCAGCTGATTTATAAGGAGTTTGACAGAAGCTGAGCCGGAGATTGGTAGCTTTGTTCGGTGACTGAAAAAGTAAAACAGTACAGAACAGGGATCTCATCACGTAATTTTTAAGACGATTGTCGTCTAAACGATATCGTCTGTAGTTTGCTTCATGTAACTCCATCACTTTCATGTCGTCTATCATTTATTTTGCGAAAAGTTTAAGAGCAGTAGAAAAAATTGTCATTGACACTTCCCCTGTCAATAAAGAAAGTATGACAGAATTTTTATGCTTGTCTGTCATGTTTTAGTTGACAGTAGGAAAAAACAATCCCATGACGTCACAACGAGAAATTTCTTTTTTCTCTTTTGAAAATAAAATGAAACATGTATAATAACAAATAAATTACTTATATTATTAATAGTGATGAAACATTTCTTTGTTGAATATATTTTCATTTAAAATGCTTTAACAAACTTAAAACACCAAATTAAATTGAAAGACAATATCTATTTACCTATCGCGCAAACGATGACGTCTTGACGATAGTGTTTGACAGTCTCTGGCGTTACGTGAAGCAAAAACTGAATCGTCAAAACGATATCGCCTAAACGATAGTGATATGTAATGTTACTTGAATCAAAACTATCGACAAAACGATATCGTCAGATGAATGTCGTCATACGTGATGAGAGCCCAGAACAGCACAAGTTTGTGAAAACTGTGAGAACAGATTAGAACAGAAAATTATAACCTTCTGTTCAATAAGTCAGAACGTTTCCCAAAGCATTCTTCTTACCAGTCAAAAGTATTAAGTTGTCAAACAATTTTCGTTTAAGACAGTTCTCACGAATATGTTCTACCCCAAAAGCAAGAACAGAAAATCATGTGCTGGACTGTGCAGTACAGAGTCACTGAACAAAACTGGTGAAACATTTTGACATTTTTTTAAAGCTGAGTTAAAAAGTACTAGATTTTCTTTTAAAAGCGTAAAAATTATTATTTAATTATAATTATGTAAAGTGCAAACCTCGCAGGAACCAGAAAAAGAAGAAAAGCAAAGAAGTTTTTCTATTCATTCTTTGCCTTTCTACGCTCAACTTCTTGACGACTTCAACAGCGCCACTTTCAAAGCCTAATTTGGTTGATCAGAGCCCCAATACTATACATCAGTGTTGGTCTATCAATAAAAAAGATAAGACCTTCTGGCTGTCTCAAGGCGACTCTATTTGATTGGCCCCCACTGTACCGTGGGACTGTAAATCAAAGAGCCACATCTCAAAGGTCATGTGGTCCTTCTTTTTTTGTGAGAAAAAAACAGTAAACATCTATTAAACCATCTTGAATCCACTTATACGGGCAATAATCACATTGCATCATTCCCAGGAATCTGTAGAATAAAAAGCCAATCTAAGGCTCCCAAGAGGACAACAACTTTTTAACGGCATCCTACTCGAATCTTATTATCTAATATCAGGTGCACTTAGTCTACCTGAGATACCTTTTAATTCTGGAACAGCACGAGCATCCCAATGAACTCTCGTCTCCATTTGAACAAATCCCAAATCAATATCAAGTTCAAAGGAAAGAAAACCCAGCCACTAACTTAGTGGGGAAGCAAATCCTTGAGTGGTATTGCAAAAAAAAGAAATAGAAAACAACCAGCAACCAGCAACTACTTCCTGCCATAAGCAAAGGAAACCAACAAAATTCCGCTTCCTTTCTACCAAAAGTCTATCAAAATCATTTCCGTCGTCAACAAATCCAATAAGTTGTCATGGCTCCCTTGGTAAAGCTGCAGACGTCGCCGCCGTCGACGACAACGACGAAGAAGCACACAGAGAAATCGTTCGGGGGCAGATTGCTAGTTTTATCAACTCCTAGTAGTTTGCCGCATGCTCCACCTCCAATGACAATAACGATGCAGAGAGCAAGAGCAAGAACAAGAGCAAAAGCCGCAAGTCTACTGCTAATGTTGCGACAGTTGAATGATGTTCACCACTAGTGCAACCACCACTACAATAATACGTCACCCTGTATCCTTATTTACTTGCTTGCAACCGGGATGTGATAGAGTGCAACCCGGCCAGGCTCTATTTCATAAGATGCGGGTGGGAGGAGGCGCCTTTACAGGAATATAACCAAGGCTCTGGAATGCCGTCGTCGTTGTCGTAAAAGTAGAAACAAAATGAATTATGGCCTTCATCACTGCCTTTGGCGGGACCACGACAAGGAGGACGATTCGTTAGAAGGAAGGAAGCCCCAGTTTCTTGTTGCACCAACCGACTGAGCAAGACATCGGAGAACTACGACACGGTCTATGTTTGCAACACCTGAGGCCGTGTGGCATTTGCTGTTCGCACTTGCAAATTCAGCTCTTTTCGCAGGATCTTCTTATGCGTTGTTCCCGTGGTTGGGTGGTAGTGGGTGGCCTTGCATCCTTTGCATGCACTTTGTACCTCAGCACTGTAGTTCCAGAGAATGGAAAAATATTATCTTTGCGGGAAAAAATGAAGCTGAAATGTATGGTACGGTGGAATTATTATTACTTTTAGTTCGTTTATATTTTTTTTTTTCTGAGCGCAACAAGTCCTCTGTCAGGACGATGGAAATATGGGCATGTATGAGGAATACTAATCTTTTTTGCAGGATGAAATTGTTTTAAAATTTAAGTGGAAGCATGTTGTTTGTGAAATGCTTTGAGGGGAATTCGTGACTTTGGGTAGACACAACGAAATAAATGAGAACATTTGCGGGTAACCTAATGGCAAAATGTTTTTGTTTCGCGCTCTAAAAGGTTTAGAAGAGGATTTACTTTTCTTTTTACTCTGCGAATTCTTTCAGTGGTATTTAACGCGTATTCATACGAATGCGCTTGTGAAGTTATGCAGAACTACAACTAAGTAGGACCTTGCAAAGTTTATACAAACTAGCGATGTTTTCCAGTGATTACATGGGTTTTAAGCATTGCCATTGTCAATTCATGGTTTCTTCTTAAAACAACAGATTTCAGTATTTCGCCGTCGTACACTTTGGGCGCAACACATTCAACTAGCTGTTCAAATTTGTATTCAATTCAAAAAATTCATGCAGTGTTGAACATCTTGTGAGCCTCTTACATCTATTTACGTAATCAACTCATTCAACTGTTGAACACTTAGTTGATCAACTTATTTAACTGCTGAACACTTAGTTGATCAACTCAGTCAACTGTTGAACTACTCCGTACAGGTAGTTGATCAACTTATTCAACTGTTGAACTGAAGCATACATTTAGTTGATAAACTCATTCAACTGTTGAACTGCAGCGTACACTTAGGTGATCAACTCATTCAACTGATGAACTACTCAGTACACCTAGTTGATTGACTCATTCAACTGTTGAACTACTCCGTACACCTAGTTGATCAACTTATTCAACTGCTGAACTGAAGCATACATTAGTTGATCAACTCATTCAACTGTTGAACTACCCCGTGCGGATAGTTGATCAACTCATTGAACTGTTGAACTGACTCGAGGACCTAGTTGATCAACTCACTCAACTGTTGAATCCGCAAAACATTCCAAAATCTGAGAATGCGTTGAGTAGATAACAGAGAGGTTGACCAAACAGCAATGGCCACTTTTCAATTTTTATGTAAAAGCTGTAAAAGTCGGTCTCCATCATGGCTTCAGAGTGGCCTTTGGACCTTAAGCAACCAACCAGACAGAGATGAGTATCGAAGAAAACCCAGAAATGTCGATTCGGCACCCATCAGCTAAATTGGGCGGTTGGATTTCGGCCTTCATCCGCATAAGATTGTGCTAATGCAAGAATTGAAGCCGGACGCTGAAAATGTTGGCCGCAGATCCAGATTTTGGCCAAAAAATCATGTTCTCGGACGAGAGCCATGTTTTGCTCAACGTTTATGGTAACAAGCAAAATTTCCGGTAGTGGAGCGAACACCATCCACAAGTGTTCGATGAAGCATCAATGCATCCACAAAGAATGACAGCTTGATTTAGTTTATATCGTCTTCGAACATTATATCTTTAGATATGAGGAAGAAGACACCATTGCCGTCAATAGTTTTAGGTTTAGAGTGATGCTAACTAATTGGAGTAGACCTCGACAACATCGATATAGCTGAGATGTTTTTCCAACAAGACGGGCTCTACCTGTCATATAAGCGATACAATGCTGGAAATTTTGAAGGAGAAATTTGGCGACTGGGTCATCTTACGGCGAGCGTTAATCAATTGGCCGCCGCGATCATGCGACTTGATACCATTGGCTCATTTTTTCTGAGGCTACATCAAGTCCGTGGTCCTAATAACCCAACCACTTTGGACGAGGTGGAGGCCAATGTTCGAGTTGCTGTTACTGGAATAACGACGTACAAATATTGGACCGACTGCTTGAAGCACTCCGAGCAGAGTTGAGCTGGCCATTTAAATAATGCGCTATTCCATACATAATGGCACAAATGTAGCTTCAAATACAGCCAGAATCATTTCCATATATTCCACTGTTCTTGCTTTATTTGAATTCTAATCCCTATCGTTCTTATCTGGTCACCCATTGAAGTTCCCCGTCTCTCAAAAAACAACCTTTACTTGGCACTCTTTCAGATTCTAGGCGCACCAACTAATGTCCTTATGCAGACATACATCTCGATCTAATTTACCCAACTTAAGATCCAAAAAAAACATTGTCCACTTAACTTTAAGAAGAAAACAATAACGGTTTATTCTAAAATAACCCCAACACGGTAAAATTCTTTAAATTCCGTTTAAAAGCGAATGGCTACGCTCTAAATACCATGCAGGTTCCTGATTACATTATCATTGTCCACCCTTTAGTTCCACTTTCTGCCAGGAAGTCAGTTTAATTATCCCAGTGCGAGAGACAGAGACAGACGAAGAAACGAGTAAAACATTAAAAAAAAAAAAAAAAAAATCTTCATTAAAAATGGAAATATTAAAGGTTTTTCTAGTTTTCATTCACATTTTCCTTCTTTTTCTTTTCTTTTTCATAATTTCATGTGCTTCCTTCGTATGTGCACCACCTTGACATGGACTCGCGGTTCACCATTCTCAACGCAGGAGTAGAAACGTACAACTGCATTAAAATCGACTACTTTCCAAAAGAAGGATACCAACCGGATCCGCACGACTCGACACCAGCTATACCATGTAAGTACCTAGCATTCCTCTCCGCTTACATCGAGTAAATTGTACCGATTCATGTTCAGACAAAGGATTCCCTTTATTTTTTTTTTGAACGTTTTTAGTGACCAAAAAAAGATCCTTCTCTATTTAGTTCTGCCCGTCCTAGGATTCATGCACATATTTCTATTGAAAAGTTTACATTTCATGCACTCGAAGGAGAAAAAGGACCTATGTATTTTTTTTGTAAGGAGCTTGTGACACATTTGGTGCATTGAACATTTTTAATCTCATTCTTGAGTTTCTGTTTTTTTGTATTTGTTCATATCCTTCTCGTTGAACTGTTTCAATTCAATCCATTTGGCAAATTGTAGCAGTTGACTACAGAGCAGAGTCCTTGACGTATTTATTTTTTGAAATTGTCTAAAGCTTAGATATTTGATATTGAAAATCTTCATCGATAGATTATCGGATGATAAATGATAGGTTCATCTGTGTGTGTGGGTGAAATTGATAGGTTTTTTTTTTCTTCTCTTTTGCTTCAGTATTTGTTCTATTCTAGTTGGATGAGAAAGCGGAAACGATGGAAGTATTGAGTGGGAGAGCTTTAAAATCTTAATAGCCATGGGAACAAGGGATAATGTGATGAAGTATCCTGGTGGTTTAATGCCCTCTGCGGGTGTCCCTTGAATAAAGTTCCTGCATTTGGTGTCTTTAGGTTTGCTCACTAAAGAGGATGGAAATCGCACCGGAACTGGAAAAGATACATATGGTCCGGATTCAACATCAAAATGAATGATAATGAAGAACAAATACCCTTAGACTGTTTAAGGAAAAGTTCACTCTAGAGAGTTGGACTGTAAAGTTATGCAAATGCAGTTCGTATTTATATTCTTTTGATGGTTAAACTTGATTATTATCAATATTTTGAGTCGTTCATATGGATATCAGTAGTTCTTGCAAGTTCTTTACTTATCAATTATTGATTTGTTTTCCTAGTAAGTATCACAGATTTGGTAACACTGAACTAAACAAGGGGTTCAATGGAATCGGTGTGTAGAAGAACAGTACGAGCCCCAACCATTTTCGAGAAATTCCTTGGGAAGCACTCAGTGTATTTCAACATCAATGCGAAAAAATTCTGTGAATTACAAACGAATGCGAAAAATTGCATACAATACTCCATAGTTAATATAGACACCAACCATGGAAAGTAAATATTGAAACCTAATACCCCCTGCTTTTTAAATACCACTATACCCTTCTTTCCTCTTCCATCTTGAGCATTCCCAGTGCCTTGTCTCAATCATCTGCCTGTGTAAGAACGCGTCTGGCTCTCGGACTTCATGATGAAAAATTGTTAAAAAGGTACAGAGATGGATAGAAGAGTTCAACGCTAGAAAATTGTATCAAAAGCAATTTCGAAAATCACAAGTAAATATTGTAGAACAGCAGGCGGCCCTCTTAAGGTCACTATGAGTCTAAATCGATTGTATACTAACTTGCAGTTCTCTGCAAACAGTAGATTCACTCTAAGATGGGTCTCTGAAAAGGAAGCAGCAAAGAAACTTGCTAGATCAAGAGCTAGTTACGAGTACCATTGACCTGACCTTTTTGGGACTTAACATTGGTCCCTTCATTACCAATAAAATGGGACTTGTCCAGTCGCCTTTAAAGGTTAGGTTAGGTGGATACCTTGCGACAGGAAAGTCACAGCTCACTTGGACCAACAATTCGGGTCCATCGTCCCCAATCGTTTAACCCTAGGAACACTGTATGGAAAGTCTGTTAGAACCACCCAGATAGTGATATCAATCTCGAGAGGTCCAACCGCTCAACGTGGCCTAAGTTCACCAGCTCCTAGAAGAAATGACTGCCAAAATTTCACTTTCTCTAACGGCTCTTTACATCGGTCGTCTTACCAGTTCTGCTTTATGACACCGAGTGCTGGATGATAAGGAAAATGGTGAGCTATTATTGGGCACTATCCAGGGATATTAGGTCCCTTAAGCGAGGAGGGCAAATGATACAACCGCGAATTCTATGAACTCTACCAGGACGTGGATGTAGTCCAAGAAGCTAAAATATGTTATTTTAAAGAAAACAATGAGTCTTACGGGAACGCCAATAAACAAGAGATCTACAAACTACTAGCAGTTGTCTTCAAATAGGTGCCCAGATGCTCCGTTAATGCAGTACTGAAAATAAACTTCTTCTACAGTATGTAATTAATTTCAATGAGATGAAAAGAAATATATAATAAATGTCCCCCAAAACACCTCTAAGCACAGTCCCCTTTATTGACATTTCCTCTTACCCTAAAGTTTAAAGAAATCCAAAAATATCCCACACAAGTTGATCCATAATTTACTCTGACCTGGGACCTCTCAAACAAACAGCATTAAACAAGACAATTTAAATTCATAAAGGAATCTTCTTTTCTTCCTCCATCACTAGTCCGTCCAACAAAATGGATATTGTGTAATTTCCTGAAATCTTTGTATCCCTCTCAGAGGACCAAAAGACGAAGAAAAGCCCGAATGCAAAACTTATGCGTTAAACTTTTGACTAATTAAAGTTTCACCAAGTTCCACTTGCAACAGACTATCATCTGTCATCGCACTATTGCTTCGCTACCGTGCCTCCCTCAAGTGGCAACACAAAATAATTATCACTCCTCCGTTCCTAACCAGCGCAGCGCCAGCTAGCGCCCCGCGGGTTAATACACATAACTTATTCAGTTATCATGTCAAACTATTTGTTCTTCTGTTATGGCAACTCTTGATGAAAGTTCAAACTCAATTTGTTAGTGTGGCATGGGATGCTAACTTTATTTTGAACGTTTTTATTTTTTTGAAAAAAAAAATTTGTCTTTCAGTTGATTTCTCAGAATACCCAGAGGAGGTTGGCGGAGAAGGGGGCAAAGGCTGAATCAGTATATAGGGGAGCCGTAGGAGTATTTAATTGCATTTGAAAGAAAGTTTTTATAAGGGAAATTGCTCCATGGTTGGAAAATCGGAAAATCGGAAAATGTAATACGTGTCCTTTTTTTGTGCTGAGAAAAAGCCAGAAAGTCCGCCGCCCCATGTTTTGGGGAGATGAACGATCGATGATTTAACCCACACTTGGCGATGGAAAATTGTGGTAATTCATTTTGATTTCCGTTTTCCAATGATTTTCCGCCAACGAATTGATAGAAACTACATTGCTTAATTGAAGAATTGGCTCAGAGGTGAAATTGAAGGTAATGTTAGTGTTTCTAATTTATTTTTCTTATTTTTAGAGAAAATTGAAAGGGATATCCTTTTAGATAGGGCTCTACATGAATGTGAAGAAATGAATAGGGAGAGCGATAGAGAAATACTTAAAACTAGTCAGAGGTCCTTAAATTAATCCTTAAATTGTGTCAGTAAAGGTACATTTCCGCGAATAAACGAATGCTTCTTTCGAACTGTCAAATTTTATTCACATTCCACAGGAACGTAATTCATCTTCATTCAAACAAAACAGACTTTAACGTCACAATGGTTAATGACAATTGCAATTCGCAGATTGCGACAAGATAAACAAATTTCTCTGAATGAAATGTCAAAATTTGCCAATATTCGTTTGTTCGTATTTGCATTTCGCTGAGCTATGAATGTAGCTTAACAACGGTTATACCCACCACTATAATACATTTTCCTTTCGATTTTCTTTTCAATTCGCTCTTTCGTTCGAAAATTTGACAGTCAACGGAGAATGCATCAAACTTTTAAGTCGATAAATAGTGCTAAGGGTCATTTTCTCTAAACGATTGAAAAATAAATTGTAAGATACAAAAATTATTGAAAGAGTATTTGACAGTTGCTGCCGAATGCACATGTCTGCTGAGAGCTACTCAAGGAATTTGCTGTTCTGAAAAAAGTTAACACATAATTTTTACATTAGCTTTTGATTTTTTCAATGATTATAGGCTTTACAAATAAGGAAAAACACAATTGAAACAAAACGAACAAAACTTTTAAGAGAACATACTGTCGATAAGGTAGTGGTGGAATAACATGGGGTAAACGTCAGAAGAAGTATGTTCAAAAATGCGTAGGCTATTTGAAAAATAAGGTACTACTAGGGTACAGAGCATTGGGCAATGCACTTTACCCTCAAGGCGCTTTACGAAGGGACATGTAAAATGACACATCAGCTCCAAATAGAGAGACAATATGTGATGATAAAAATGAGTGCATTAAGATGATATTCAAATGGTAAAAAAGCAGTGGACATCGTAATTTTAAGTTTTAGTAAGCATGCTGCAATCTTCAACCCAGGCATAGAAGACCTTAAAGTTATTGCGCCAAGACTTAACGGCTTCAATTGCTCACCAGTTGACACTTGTAGATTTCTTCCTCTGGCCAAAACGTGGCTAAACCAACTATCTACGAACTCTTGACGTGCTTAAGAGCAACCCTATTCCCCTATTTATGGCTGAGATAGAACACGAACATGAGCTTAAAGCGAGTCCATAGTGCACATGGATCTGATTTGTAGTGCCAGTTCGAAAGCCTTTCACCGGAAGTCCTATCGAATAGGGCGCACAAGTTTTAGTCCACTTTACTTGCGCGAAAATTATTATATGAGTGGTTAAACGAAACAGTTTTTTGCTAATATTTCTTCCACTTTATACAAAAAGTATTATGGATCTTTTTTGTTCAAGAAAATGCAATAAAGTGTGGCTGTTATGAAAGCATACTGCCATTAGGGATTTGAACAACCACTCTTCTGCTGGGGGAAAAAAAAAACCCGGTTCACCAGCATCAGAGCCCCATTAGACCACATTACAGCACCCTACATTGTGAGAGCCCTTTTTATTTGTATCCCCTATGACACTTTTTTACTTTTTTTTTAAATAGATACGCGTTCTATTTTAGTCCTCACCACTAAAGTGTCATTAACACCAGAACAGGGGTGTGTTCAACATGCCCACCGTCACATATGAATACCCAACACCAATCAAATAAAATCGGTCTGACTGTAAGCCATTAGAGAAAGAGAGAGGTAGGGAGAGCGCATCCCTTCGGCACCGCCAGTAGCACATGGTTCGGCTGGCAATCAGTTCATCGATTATTGCCACACAAAAAGGGGTTTGAAATTGATTACTAGAGCATAATTAAAATGTTTCGATTATTCGTGCATACTCTGAGCGGTAAGTGGTCAATGGACTTCCCACCACACATACACACACACTCCACCCAACTGACTTGTGCATTGCGAAAAGGATGAAAGCAAAAAAAAAAAAAAAACAAAAACAGCAACAACGACACATCCTCATTGCCTTTTTGGCTTTGTAACAATGTTTTTATTGTCATGCTCCCATCCAACCCCATATTCGGTATATGGTTCGCCTCTTTTTTTGTTATATCATTCGGCAACATTTGCTGTGTTTTGTTTACCCTGGCCCAGTGGGAATTGGGCCAATGGACTACCCCAAAGCCATGGCAGAGGAGAGAACATATTTATGATCATGTCGCCAGTTATTACATTGCCTGATGGTTTTTTTGCGTCTTGCTCTAGGACATATACTAATTTCATGATTCCCGAAACGCTTCTAAAGGCTGTATAACTTTTATGTCAGCAATAATATATTAGTAACAGCCTTTGGGAGATTTAGATACAGAGGTGGATATCTCTTAGCGTGCAGAGTGCCCATAATTACATACTAGATACAGTATCTATGTGGCCATAAGCTGTATTTGTGACTCAATTTGATAGTAGAATTGAAAATAACTACGTTCTAATGGTGGCTAGTGGATTGCAACTGTCAGAATGTGTAGAAAAAAAAAAATGTCATGCAATAAATATCGCTCAACTATAAAATAGATTGCTACAAAGTAGAGAGCAGAAAATACAGCAATTATTTGATGTGGACAACGCTATGAATGAAACTAAAGAAGTTAACGAAACTGGACGAAACTGAGCATAATGTCATTAAGGCTCAACCATAATGGCCTTCAGTGGGATCAACTTTAAGTCAAAACCGAACGAAAAGCCCACCCATCTTCCAACCGGTCTAGTTCCACATAGTTAATTTGTAAACTTCATAGTTTTACGTTTTTTTTCCTTTGTGTAAGCTCTTAAATTTCCGTACTAAAAGTCCCATTTTATTTACACCTTCCTTAAGCCCACAAAAGGTAGCGAAACTCAACGAAACCATATTCTCATTATGGCAAGTAAAGCACTACTATTTCTGTGTGATGCGATATTCCCTCATGCTGGCGTAAGGTTGTCTAGATCCATAAAGTTTAAGGCCCAACTTTATTAATTCAACGAAAATTCTGTTCCCGTTCTGTCAAATAAGGAAACGTGTCCGTATGTCATATCGTATTTATCTGGCTCTCATACTATACAGTCAACCCCACCTCACCGTATGGAATGTGTAAATGAAACCGCTCTCTACGTATGGAGCCTTAAAGTAAACGAGAACTGAACGAAACTGAGCGAAAAGTCATT
Organism: Chalcosyrphus nemorum; assembly: GCA_949716465.1. Taxonomy (NCBI): domain Eukaryota; kingdom Metazoa; phylum Arthropoda; class Insecta; order Diptera; family Syrphidae; genus Chalcosyrphus; species Chalcosyrphus nemorum. The sequence goes on from OX454332.1 coordinate 4,188,151, forward strand.
ATGGGAGCAATATACAAATTTGAGTGTTCACATGACCACGTATGACAGCGTCCAGAGCCTAAATTTAATCATGTGTGAGCCTTTGAGCTTTAGTGCTTTTACTAAGTAACAGGGCACGGGCATTACTTAATTTGGAAGAGATAAGAAGGGAAAGGAAAGAGTTGGTGTGGCGATAGTTGAAATTCAGGCGATGTAAACTTCCCATAATTCTTCTGCATGGGTGGCGTCCAATTTGACTGGAAAGAAAGTTGTATGTGATTTTTACATTCGTTCATAATTCACAGTTTCTTTGTTAAAATACACAAAGTGCTTTCAATGCGAATTATTTAATTTGATTGCTGTGTAAATTGAGTGGATATGGTTAGGAGTTCTCTTTCAATGACCGAATACAGCGGAGCCAACGTTTTGCCATAACCTCTTTCAACAATCAATAAAGACTGCCCATTGAATGACTCAAGCCACCACCATGTAATCATGTCATTCCTTGACAAAACACACATCGTTGTCTCAGACAACAAGCATCAACAGTCACTCCCATCATCAAGAACGCGTTCCGAGTAAACGTGCTACCGACTAAATTGAATGTTCTTTCCACACAGGAATGTCGTCCAAGTTTATTTTTATAAACAAGTTCCTCTTTCTTCAACCACCCATCAATGTCTCCAGTTAGCTTTCTACAACCAACCATCCTCATTCCGTTTTAACCGCACAGGTAATAAGTTCATCCGACAAATTAAGGAACTGTTCGAATGGAAAATCGGAAAATTGGTTTCCTTGTGAATTCATGTTGTTAGCTAGGTCGTTGGTTAGTCGGTTGCCTCCGACAAATCCACCCACTTCGGTCCTTCCCTTACTTGTTCCTCTTCTCAGGATGTGGGTTTTACTTGAGGGCTCACTTCCGGTTTGTACTCGTACACTTCGTATGTGTTTTTCTTTTGTTAGCTTCAGATATTTTTCTCTCTATCTCCTTCGCTTTCTCTTCGACGATGGTCCCCCGCTTCCATCGAAGGAAGTAATAAGGAATGCGAACGCCTTTTGGACTTCCCTTTTCATATATGTTTGTATGGATGTGCGAATGTGGTGTTGAATTGGTAGGTACTCCTGCTGCCTTGACTGTAAAAAGGGAAAAGGGATGATGGTGATCACATGAAAGAACAAGTTCCGTTTGACTTAGAAAACATAATGTGTGGTAAGGTTACGCTTTTGTCGGGTTCATCCGATGAATTAAATTAAACCATTCAACACACACATACACACACGTAGAGATACCCTTGTATTGTTCCGTCTGTGGTGTAATGGGGGTTGAAGGGATAAAGTGATTGGTGTAATGAACAACCGCAATTTGTACGTTTGGCTGAAGCGAAATAGGAAGCTAATCGTAAATTAATGTGGAATTATGTATTCAAAGCGGTGTTTAGCTTTACAGAGCTGGCGGCGACGACGACGACGACGACGTTGATGGTGGCAGTGGTTGGGTGTGAATCTGTGGTAGACCCTCATCGGATGTTTAATTTTGTGATGATTGGGACGTTGGAATTTGTGGAATTTCCTAAGATGAATGTCTTGATGAATCGATTCACAAGGGATATAGTGACGTCCATCAATAGGGGACTTTTGGTTTTGATGATTTTTATTGAGTGGTCTATTGGAACTGTGGGCGCAGTAAACGAAGACAGTTGTGGAGTATGGTCTCGAAACTTTGTGGTGGCTCCTATATGAGGCACCCCTTCCGTTCTCTGTCAGACGATTTTTTTTTTTTGGCTTTCGCAACAGCTTCGCCTTAATGCCTTCTTTTTCGACGTCACTGCTTAATTAGACCAATAATACGGTTCCATTGTGTCCAATCCAAGAAAACGCTGTGCGAAAAACTTCGCTATAAGGACCACTCGGATATGAATCGCAGGAGGTCCATCAGCTCAACGTTGCCTAAGTCCTCCAGCTCTGAAATGAACTACCAAGAGTCCTCATTCTTCTGGCAGATAGGGCACGACAAACACACTACAGGGTGACGAGCAGTTTTGACTTCTCCTTCGTCTCTGCAACTTCTACAATAGTCATTATGCAGCACACCGAATCGCTCCATTTTTGGAAACCGATAGTGCAAACTGTCTATTGTGGCACATAGTGCCGTCCTATTAAAACCACATTTCATCGGTATTCATATCATCTAATTGGAGCCAAAGAAATTGGCTATGATCGACCGATAGAGCTCGGCGTTGTACACTGATGGCCTGCCGTTAGCCAAAATCCGCACACAACTGTGTTTTTCGCTGGATGCATTGCAATTTGGTAGATTTCGTAAGGATTTTTATCGTACCAAATCCCATTCATCCAGAAATGGGCCTCCTAACTGAATATGATTTTTCGACCGTCAGCGAACAAACCGCGTTCTCTGTGGTCACTAACTTTGAGCTTCTGGGTGAGCTGAACCTTGCCCGATTGAAGGTCCATGACCCAAAATTTGCCCAGTTGTGGTCTGCTAAAGGCCAAGTTCTTGTGCGCGGCACAGAATTGACTGCCTCGGATTCTCTTGCACACTCTCACAAACAGCGGCGATATTTTCGTCAGATCCTGCGTTTCTTTGTACAAATTCATTCCAGATCGATCCACCAATCTTCGAATAGTCCTCTCAGGAGGCGATTATGGCAACCATGAAATGGGCGGAGTGCAAAATGTTGCTCGAACAGAACCCACTTTCATAAAACAATTTAAGCATTTGCTCATTTTGTTGAACGCTTTCACTCTCTCTGTTGATTTGGCAAGACAGGTTCAATAAATGACAGCCAGTTTGACAGCTATACCTTCAACAATATGGCCGCCATCACCTGTCAAAGTATATCCTTATTAAAAAACGCTTTATATTGTCTGGCTCTTCTAAAAAATTTCACTTATCTTTTCCCCGGATGGCATATTGTTTCCTATCCCCTTCCGCTTATCCTTTCTTCCACTACGATAGTGACCTATCGCTATTGTAATACATCACTCCTTAGGCTGGCTCGAATATCTCCTTTTTAACCCACTTTTTTTCCGTCCCATAAAGGCCGCCAGAGAAAAATATTTTTGGAACTATTTAGTACATACAGAGAATTCCCAGGCAGGGGAAGTTGCCCTGCCAACTATTCACCCAGGAGAAATTTAATGGATTAAAGGCGAAACCTAGAAAGACTTCTGCCTTCCACTGTGGAATTTAATTAAATCCTCACCTCCAGCTCCAAGCAATGTTTATACCTACTCTCTCCACTGAAGCGTCAACATACACACGTATTAAATTCATCCGCATCGCTAATTTGTGTGAAAGGATAATGAGCATTTCGCGACGCTCGCATACGAGTAGGTGTGCCTTCTTTATCGCATGAACTTGTTAGGGGTGAAATTGTGATTTATTACCTGCAGGTGTTGCAGGTAATTTAAATCATTTTTGCTTCTATTTCCATCATCCTAATCTCATGTGGCATTCCGAAAAGGAAATGTCTCTCTACTCAGAGACCCTAAGGCCAAATGAAGGCATCATAAAAACTCACTCAAAAGTCCACTCTAATCCAATAAAAAGCAAAAAAAAAAAAAGAAAAAAACTCGGATCTCCTTTGTCACATATCACATCACAAAACCGTATCATAGAGTGTCTCCATTCGTCCCCCCAACTCCATCAATGTCACCTTAACCTCAAAAAATAAGACGACTATGGAAACGAGGAAGACGTTGTGCACCACAAAGCGCCACTTAGAGTCATTTTTTTTTATGTTGTGTGCGCCCAACAAAAATCCTCTCCTTCTTCATCCCTCGGGGCATTAAACAACGACGGATAGAAGAAGAAGAAACGCACTGCTATCTAACTAAACACAACCTGCCAAGGAAGAAGCTATGTATCCTGTGTGCACGTTCGACGTCTTCCACATTCATGCAGTTAAATTTATCCTCTTTACGGGTTAAGGACTCGTTAAATGTCTTCTACACACACAATGTGTGTTATGTGTGAATGGAACATAAAGCGACGGCGGCGTCACATTATATTCATCTTGCCTATGGCTAAACAACCAAAAGTGACTACTGCCATTATTAATCTCTAACTAAGACAAGTCGAGTAAATGTAGTTAAGCCAGCCAGCTTCTTCTTCTGTTATCCTTTGGCACAAAATATAGTTGTGCAGCTAATTTCTTTCTCCATCCTGGGAACACTTAAGTTGACACTGTACAGAATGTAAGAAGACAGCAGATAGTGTGTTCCATCACCATCACCCACTCAGTCTCTAGATAGGTAATAAATTAGGACCACAGGACGAAGACGATACACCACACGACACCGACTACCAACCGGAACTCTAGGCGCATAAATCAGCCGCAAACTGGAATAATAAAAAAAAAAAAAAAACCTCAAGCTCAGCATATATGCAAAGTCGTCCAAAACTGTTTACTCAAAATGTTCGATATGATGAATGTATATGGTTGTTGTAGCGCTTGCCGTCCGTCGTCTGCGAACGAAAGAGGGGCGATATTACCATAAATCCTTTAGCAATCCTTGCCTTCCTGTGTGCTCCCACCATCAGAATATCCCTATATCACTCGAGAGATGGCAGCAAACATGCCATAAATACGAGGACAACGCAAATTTCTCTCAAATTCATTGATCTAATAAATTTATTATTCCTTGTTGTTGTCCTTTCTCACAGATACCATTACAAAGTCGTGTCCATTCTTTCTGGCATCTGGCGTCTTTCTATTGATTAGTTTCATCGTATTCCTGGTGCCAACGTGTTCGAACCAAAATAACCTCTACTACTTTAGTTCGGGAATTATGTTCATAGTCTCAGGTGAGTAACCTACTGTTGAGTCTATCATACACACTGTTAATATTTTTTTATTGCAGGACTCTTCATGCTAATTGGATTGATTGCGTATATTTCAATTTTGAAAGCGGAAATTGGTTCAAAACTCCGTCCAAGGTCGACACTACAACCGGCACCGTTCAAGTTTACCTATGGACAGAGTTTTTTCCTGTACGTTTTCGGATTCATTTCGACGGAGTTTGTTGGTGTCCTGAATGTCTTTCTCTATATCAGCTTACAGGAAGTTGGATATTATAGTGTAAGTGACAAATTTTTTTTCGATTTTTCTTCTTAAAAAATATCCTTTGAGTGTCATGTGTCCATTGATAGTGTCTTTCGAAAGTCAATTTATTGGTACGAAAGTCGTCCTTAGTTTTTTCCTTTTTCCTGGTTTTAGCTAGAATACTTTTTTTGATTATTTTCTGTAATATACTCACAGCAGTAAGTATCCTTATACATGGACCTTCTGTGAGTTTGGATCAAAAAATTAGCACAGAATCGCATGTTTTGAAATAGAGGGTGACCAGATAGCAATGATTCTTTTTGCACATACTATAGTGCAGCAATTGTCAAAGCTACCAATGACATTTAGCTGTCAAAATATTCAGTAAGGTCTGTCATTTTTTTTATAAATTATTCCATGTCTGCCAAAAGTGCGGAAATTATGTACCTTCTGTGAGTTTGGATCAAAAACTGAGCACAAAATTCCATGTTTTCAAATAGAGGGTGACCGGTTAGCAATGATATCTTTTAAAAACGCTATATTGCAGCAGTTGTCAAAGCCATCAATGACATTTAGCTGTCAAAATATTTAGTAAGGTTTGCCATTTTTTTGTGAATTATTTCACATCTGCCGAGAGTGCGGAAATTATTTTGAAATATTATCGAAATTCCGACTCAGTTGTAAATACTAAATAAATCGTAAATTTTATCGTGAGGTAGGCCGTCATCATGGCTTCAGTTTGCAGGCAATTCGTCGCACCGTGAAAAAGTTTGAGCGTGAGTACACTCTTTTAGATCTTAAGCCACCAACCAGACAGAGATTGGGGCGAAATGAAGAAAATATAGCCGCAGTAGATGCCAGTATCGAACAAGACGGAGAAATATCGATTCGGCACTGATCAGCGTATGACGCTTATTGTTCGTTGGAAACGTTAGTCGGAGATCCGGATTCTGGCCAAAAATATCTTCTCGGACGTGGGCACGTTTTGGCTCAGTGGCTACTATCAACAAGCGAAATTGCCACTATTGGAGCGATCCCAATCCACAAGTGTTTGACCAAGGCTGCTTGCATCCATAAAGATTGACTTTTTGGTGCGGTTTATAGCATGACGGTATCATCGAACCTTACTTCTTCCGAAATGAGTAATGTTAGCCGACTTTCTGTGTCCAGCGCCCGACAATATCGATATATGCCAGCTGTGGTTCCAACAAGACGGCGCCATATGCATATGCAAAAGAGACGCATCGCTCAAAGTTGTAAAGAAGAACTTTGGCGAATGGGTCATCTCACGCCGAGCGGTTATCAATGGCCTTGATACCACTTGATTAATTTCTCTGGGACTACGTCAAGACCTTAGTCTTCGCTAATAAGCCGAACCTCTTTGGACGAGCTCAAGCCCCAAATTCGAGACGCTAGAGCCGGAAGAACGCCATATACACTGGACTGAGTCATCAAAAATTAGACCGATCGCTTGAAGCACTGCTAGCAAAGCTGAGGTCGTTATTGGAATGATATGCTATTCCACACATGATGGTATGAATGCAGCTTCAAAATAAAGTCAGAATCAATTTGATATTTTGCACCGTTGTTGTCTTACTTAAATTCTTTTTTCTATTGTTCTTAACTGGTCACCCTATACGCATGTATTTTTCTTCGATGTTGGATGGATATGGCAAGGTCATACGCTGAAACCACTTTGCTCCACATCTGGCAACGATACTTACAATCCAAAAATATTGTAACTCGAGAAACTTTAATTTAATTATTTTATATATTAGTTTATTTACTTATCAAATGCTACAGCTACCATGCTACGGATGCACCGTAACAAACTTAATTTGAAATGACATCTTCAAGGACTAAGATGATGAATATTCCCTTGCATTTTATAATAACATTCTCATATTTCGAACGAGTTGATCTTTAAGAAGTATTCTCTCTCTAGTCAACCAATCCAATTTAAGGTAAAACATCATGAAATCCTTCTACCAGCCAATCCAGCAGTGATTTCCTAAACTGCCATGAAGCATTACCAACCCGCAACAGTGGAATGAATTTACCTTTTCGTCCTTCGTTGATGCTTTAATAAATTATTCGAATTAGACAAGCGGAAGTTAAGTCGCGATTATGTCATAAGTCGAGAGAGAGCATGGAATGCCAAACCTTGGATAGAGGTAGACGATGCAGAGAATACCTTTCTCGCGGGTAGTAGTACCGAATGCTTTTCAACTTTTCACCGAAAATGAAATTTGCAACCGGAAATGTGGTTGCCTGCAACCACGACGATAGATACGACATTCCCGCAAAAAAAATAAAATAGAGGGCCCCACAGCATTCAAATGAAACTTTTTCCCATGTGACTTGATTGGCTAAAGGAGTCTCATATTTTTTTTTTTTTGGTTTTGTATCCTTTCAACGAACTTTGTTTGTTGCACTTTAAAATAATGGAAAAGTTCAACACCATACCCTGTGGAAGATTAAAAACTTGTGCCAAATGAGATTATCGTGCAGATTTTCAGAGAACCCCTAATTTGGGTTCGAGATATGTATGTTGAATGGGAGGAATTGTCGTCTGGATGTGCATGTGGTTATAATGGTGATTGTGTAACTTTAGACGTTATCCTGCACCTGCATATAATATTACAGCAGATCGAACATTCAAGGAGTAATATGTTAACAGAATCTAGGGAATTATATAAGGCATATCTTGCCAGGACCCAAGTTACATACATACGTGTATGGATATTACACAACATGAAAGTGAACAAATTTTGCAGGTGAATTTGTCGGTCATTTAGGCCTAAGTGGAGGTCACCTTACCCTATTTACCCTTGTGTACATTCTGCATAATTGATAACATCATACAGTTGCAGTTGCAGGACACTAGACGGGAATAGTCCTGTGCAAAAACGGTTCAATAATCCTATTGACTCCAATCGATATGGAAGCATGAAACTTTTGAATGTTGTTTGGACAAAGATACGTTGTGTAGTCAAATTAACAAATTGCTGCCAAACAAAGGAACCTGTCACACATTGACTTACTGTTTTGGAGATACATAGTTCCTTAATAAGAATAGCTCTGCTGCAAAAGAGAATGCTTAAGTATGGAACAAGTCGATGGAGATCCAACTCTGATGTAAGTTGCATTTGACCCGACGAACAAGCAGCTCCAGTTGCATAAACGAATTCCTTGAGTATGTACAATAATGTAGTTAAGGTAGATGTTATCCTGGACTTGTATGTTTTGCAAGAAAGGACGAAGTGAAGGAAAAGCTTGAGTCATCAATTTTTGGTAAACATTTTACGTAACCACTCATTCCATTCAATCTGAAATCACTCGGCTCTAATAGATGTGTCCTGGCAAAAATTCACTTTCTTCCTTCTTCAAACAAAGGGAATACACATAAGCGACATATTGTTCATTACAATGTTAGATTTTTTCCATGTTTTATGGTTTTATTAATAAGAGCAAACATTTCCATTTATTATGGATTACAACGTCGATCAAGTGGCTGCGTCGGCTGGCTTCCTAGTAGCGCATTCTGTCACTCCAATTTTCTTAGACCTTGATGATGGTTTCAGGCTGTAGCTCACGGATTGCTTGGTTGATATTGGCCTTAAGTGCTTGAATCATTTCCGGATTGTTGGCATAACATCGGTCTTTTTCGGTTTCCCACAAAAAAAAGTCCAAAGTGGCCAAATCGCAGCTCCCAGGCGGCCAATTAACATCGCCAAGACGGCTGATAATACGATTTGGGTTTGCAAAAGATCGATTGTGGCGCGCCATCCTGGGTGAACCCGAGGTCGTCCAAATCCATGTCTTCAATTTCAGTAAAATGTTCGTAAATTTAGTCTCACATTCTCGTCTGTGCGCACTGTACGATGACGGGGACCATGAGCGTTGTCCACTAAGTTTTTGCACAAAATTGCGTGCAGCAGGCGCAGTGGGTGCTTCATTTCGGCCAAATTTCTTTTCTAAAAAGGCACTGTTTGGGCTACACAACTCTTACTTTGGAAATAAGTTTTCAATATTTCCCAACATTGTTCAAGCGTAAAATAACTCATTTTGTTCCGCGGAGGTGTGGTACTAACTTTCTGTCAAGTTTTCAGCGGTAAACAGCTGTCAGTGTCATCATTTGAAAAGAAACCCAAAGTACTCCTGCATGTGCTAGAGGCTGGCACAACAGATGTGAAAGTACGTAAAGAAATGTATTCCCTCACTTTCTGCACCAAAATTCGCAGCTTGTCAAATTTCTAAGAGTAGGATTGAAATTTTCTCAGAGAAAGACAAATCTCCAAAAAATTACGGGAACAAGTTGAACAAAAAAGCTATCCACTTTTTAGACGTCACTGTCTTGCTATTGCTTTACTTAAAATTATTTGGCCAGCCAACAACAAAATAAGCATTTGACAGAACTCATATTTTTACCCCAATAAATTTCTTGCACTGAAATTAGCAGCTCTCTCTCTTCTGTGAAAAACTACGAAACTTTGACGTACGGGTGCAGAAATTCCCTATTTTTGTAAAATTTCGTAGATTTTCGTAGTTTTATTCAGTACGGGAAACGACCTAATGTCTTACACTCATCTAAATCCGATCAGTGACATCAGAAATGAGCTGAAGACAGAAGCGGAACCCATCTAAAAGAGCGGATCTTTGAAAAGTCAATACATCTGACTGAAAAGGAATTTGTTTTGACTTAAGCAATTGGTCGTGTCTAGAGTATAGGTCCGTTCGCGTACATTTTGCAATAAAATTCGTAGATTATCAAATTTAGAAGAGTGGGGATAAAATTCTCTCAGAGAGAGCTAAAACTACGAAAAAGTAAACGAACGGGTTGAACAAGAAAAAGTTGAAAATACAATCGTTTGACAGCTTTGACAATTTGCATAAACCAGCATGTAGCATGGGGAAATTTCTTACTCTCTCGTGAGCGGTTTCTTCTACGAAAAACTACGAAAATTCTCCGTACGCGAACAGCTTTTTGTAAAAATTCGTAAATTTTCGTAAAAATTCGCTATTTTAAGAGGGTACGCGTACGGACCTAGAATGTTATAAACACATTTGCCATGAACCTGACTGTTGTTTTATACATATAATTATTCAAAAAAAAAAAAAGAACTACGCTTACAGGAGTCGAGGTGTAATAAGGTTCCTATTATTTTGGCCATAGCTTGTATATGTACGTTACGAAACCAAACCGATGATGATTCGAAATTTGTCGGTCAATAAATTGAAATTGAAATACTTTGTCTGTCTTCCAAAAAAATTTATCATTGTACATGTTTTCCTCATTTTCATTTTGTTACTTATGCCGAAGAACTCATACGTATCTCTTCTAATATTTGATATTTTATGGTAAACATGGTATAAAATGGATCTCCGTCATATCAAATTTTTGCTAACAATCACCAAATATTAAATGGGAAAACAAATATTAAAAAAAAAAAACGTTCTGCAATTCAAACCATGTTGGACAAACATGCAATATTTGATGCAATCATTACATATGTATGTATGTAGCTAAGTATATATGTATGCACTTTATTTGACTTGTAAAATCATATATTATGTGTACTCTATAGGATGAAGTTAACATGGTGAACTATTATACGGCATTTAGAGTCACGTTCCACATTTTAATTGCCGGCAAATTTACTTCAGTTTCACATTACAATTCGTATAAACATACATAAATACATATGTGTGTATGTGTTCACTGCATTTTAAACGCTTTAAACTTTAGCACGTGCATATTTGTATATATTCTATTTCAATTTACACACAACAATGGAAGCAATTTCGTCAATATACTATGGCGTTGTACAGTATTCATAGAATGGATTTTCACCGCTTACTACTGTACCGCTAGTGAATTTGAACTCATTTTATACTAATTAAAACTATGATTACATCGTTAAAGGGATTCTGTATCCCTGAACCAGCTGAAAATCAGTTTTTAAAACACAATCTGTGTGTTGTATTATGCAAGGAACAGACAAGGTAATTGAAACTTATTTCAAATTAATTTCACTTTGCGGACTAAACTATATTTTCACTAAAATAATCAGAGCTGCTGAAGGGTTTCCCATTGAAATGAACCTCTGGAATATGATCTGCAAAATTTCAGAATTCATCTAAGGGATAACTGTCGGCTCCTTTTTTTAAAATTTTGTTATTGAAACCTTATTTTTGAAAACCAAAATTTTTGTTTTATTTGCTTACTACCACTGGGATTTTAAAAGAAGGTGAAATTCCAATTTTAAAATATGTGGGCTCTTCGATTTCGGTTACATTTTTTGTTTGTTTGGCTGGTAGTACTGTCACTGACACCTGTGTCATTTGTTATGTCAAAATCTGCATTTGCTCAATTGTTAGGCACGCTTTTTATGAACAACAAAAACTGCTTTACCGACTTTGCATTCAAGTTTTTTGTTTGTGGAATAAAATTAAAATAAAATAAACGTCTAGAATGTTTCAAAAGACCTTGGGTGACGCAAAAAGGTCACGATAAATGTTTAAAAGTAGTACAAACCATTTCAAAGAAGGAAGAGGTCATCCTGAACGTCCATAGTACGTATTTTAATTGGTGGAAGCATTGAAAGAATGTAGAGAAAAACCCCTTCGCCGTTGAGAGAAAAAGCTATCATCTGTCAACATTTGTGACGTATTTAATGGAACCAGCAATACGTCAACGTTCAACGGGACGTCATGGACGGATTCTATAAGTTGGGATCTTTAAATACGTTGACCAAAACAGATGTGCCACATGCTTTTGCTGAAAAATTTCAGAAATTTTTTAGGCCTGATGCTGATCGCTTTCACGGTCGACCGTTCTGGAAAAGTCGACAGCCGATTATTGTTGGGCTTTAAGTGTGCTATAGCTAATGTCAAAATTGAAAGAAAAGTCTGATCGCATAAAGGAAACGTGGCCTTATTTCATATCAGGCCCGTTAGCGTTTTTTTTGCACTAAAATTCGTAGATTATCAAATTTCAAAATTTGGGGTGACATTATCTCAGGAAAAGCTTAAATTACGGAAAAGTACTCGAACAGGTTGAACAAGAAAGAGTTGAAAATACGCTGATTTGACAGATTTGAAAGTTTTCACAATCCACTCTAAGGAAATTTGAACGTTCTCTTCTGTAAAGAACTACGAAAATTCTCCGTACGTGAACAGCTTTTCGTGAAAATTCGCTGTTTTTTGAGAGTACGTGAACCGACCTATCGTTTTTTACGATATTGGCTTTTACAGGATGTCCTCATCCTCGGCATTCCATACGCAAACAAAGCAAAAAACTTACCCTAATATAGAGACCTTGCCTTGGCACATTGCCACCAATTCAAGACCTGCCCCACTTTAACTTGCACACTCTAAATATAATACACCTTTCTAATTTCTTTGTAGAAACTGCCATGCCTCTCGTTTACCAATATACAAGAGAAAATCAGGGAGGGTGAACATAAAAGTTCCAAACATCATCCACACCGCCGCAAGGAGAAGCTTGAAGTTGCTGGCTACAATTGCAAGAAACATCCTTCAAATGTTTTCAACGATTTGGAAAAGCGGTGAGTAAGTCAAGTTCATTACCAAGCCCCTTGTATTCCTCAGCATTTTCAAAGACAAAAATAATTTCCATTTTCATTCTCACACACAGATACTATTTTGAAAAACCACAAAAATGCGACCTACATTCGAAAAATATTGCAAAAAGCTTAAACGAACTGTACACCGAACCAGCGCCACCTCATTTCCATCATCTACCCCCGCTGGATATACACTACCAACAGCAACACGAGTCAGAATGCACACCCCTGACCCGAAGTGTATCGACAGCAACAGAGATTTTCTCAAACGGCGCTGCTGGTGCCAATGGAATTCCGGGACAACAGACAAACACCAACAGCCACCATTATCAAAACAACAACGGAACTGAGAAAAGAATTACTACCACTTCGACGGCGACAATAACTAAAAAGCACCAAGGAACACTAACATCAAAGCCCCCCAGGGATATGCGATGCGAAGAAGACAATGAGTCCATCGGTAGTGACGATGTTGACGGTGGTGGCGGGACACGGATGCGGAACGGCTCCTCCACCACAGGCATTCAGGACATTTGTGGCTTATCGCGTGGCATCCGCAAGACAAAGGATGAGTTTTTCACTGAATTTTGCAAACGAGCCGGAGTTCGACCAAAGCCAAAGGATATCTATTTCATCAATGGCAATGGTGACGAGCCCGACGATGAGAATATTTACATCGTAGACGGTACCAAGCCACAAAACTCTCGACATGTCCAACAGCAGCAGCAGCAGCAACATCACCATCAGCAGGCGGTTTACTATCCAAATCTCCGTCGGAACTCTATGTTCGTTGAACCTCCACCGAATGGCTCTTTGCGGAAGCAAAACTCAAATCTATCCCTTCACGCCGAGGGTAAACTCTATCAGAAGAGCCTCTTCGACCTGGATCGTTGTGAATCGGAAATCTGGAACACATACCCAGAGCACTATTATGCCAAAGGCAGTGGAAAACAACTGCAGGACTGTAATGTCTATCAAAGTCGCACGTTGCCAAGGTCGTTCATGAAACGTAATTTTGACTCCCAAGAGAGTCTGCTAATGGCGGTGGCGACGAATGTCGGTGGTGGTAGCCAGAGCCGCTTATCTGTTACGGGACACAATCATTACCCAACAGCTCAGCCGACCAGGTTATCGCATGCTTCTAGAGATGCCGGCATTTATCACTCTGGACTAACGTTGCATAAATCCTGTGAGGACGTGAGAAATTCCATGAACATTCACAGTGCTGCTGCTGCAGCACGTAGACCATCTACGACCTTGATGCCATCCGCTGTACAGTGGCCAGCAGCAATACCAACATCGCCCTCGAATTTCTCGAGTAATTCCTTTTTGTATGGCAATCAACATTCGCATCCAGCCGTGGTTGGCAGAGCAGCCACTAATGGTGCTGGCATGGTTGGTGGGGCGCATCATAAATTCACACGGGCGTATGCATTTGATGATCGACGTGCCGATGTGAATGCAGGTGGTGGGGGAGTCTACGAAGCTTTCGATTTGGACGAAATCGAAAGGGAGCGCCGAAGGTCACATGCGAGTTTATTCGACGGACGCTATGATGTGATTAACGGTACAGCTGTTTAGGATGAAACACCCACTGAAGCTCGAGCTGACAAGAATTCCTACTGCCAAAAGCCATACCTACTATAAGTTAAGTGTAACCTTAAATTGTCATAGACTAATATAGAGACTTGTGTCCTAGATAACTAAAATATAGATTGAATTATGTAGGATGCTACGGCATTTGTATTAATTTTAAGATTTGCACCAACAATCGTCGTACGGTTTTTAAATTTTATTCTAAGACAAGGACATCCGTCGCTAGCGATGTCCAAAATAAATAAGGAAATTGTATGTGAACAAGTGACTGTTGTAGTTTGAATTGGGTTTTTCTTTTTTTCAGAAACGTTTTCCTGAAGATTTACTGTCAAAAAGCAATTGGTTTTCATCTTCCACTTGACATTGTGTTTAAAGTTAGAATATGTATACTTTCAATTAAATTAAAGATAAGCCTATGCTATTTAGAGATAGCTCCACAGTGTAATTCATCAAACAAGGTGTTCTTTAATGCAAGCATCACTTGTTTTAAACCTCCGCAGCCATTTGGACAATTCGCAGCAGACTATCGGCAGCTGAATTTCTATATCCCCAAGTTGGTACGTCTGAACTCGGTGTTATGACATTAGCTGTCAGCAAAACATATGTTCGTGAGTTATAACTCGTTTTACGTTGGAAAACTTTGAATGGGTTTATATCCTTAAGTTTGCGTCTAATTCGAATAAAGGGATGAATTCATGAAAACACTGCAAGCATTAGAGAAAAGTGAAGAAATAGATGTCAGTAAAATCTGTCACAAAACTAATTATCTCAATTTCAATGCCCTCGGTTCTTCACCCATTTTCATTTCATGGATAAGATTGTACCTAAAGAATGCCAGTATAGGGTTTTCTTTGAATTTTCAGTCTCTGACGTCTAGTGTTCCTCAAGGCAAACATCTTGGTCCACTGATCTTTGGCCTAACATGTCATAAAAGACGCAGATGACATGTAATATTTACACTCACTGGTTGGACACGTTTCGAGCTCCAGGCCTACTTTTTGAGGTAAAGCCTAATATATGGATCGGACAGCACATTGACTTAAAAAGTAGTGAAATCAAAGCTGAATCTCTCGGCGAATCAGAAACGTTTGATTACCTAGTCCCTAGAGCACCGAAGGATTCCAATCTCTTACTTCAAAACGACAAATAAGTAGTGTGACAATAACTTCTTGAACTAGAAGACGTCTAGTGGCCAATTAGTGTTCCGTAAGGACACCGATAATGAAGCTTAGATTCAGAAGACTCAGTTCGTAAGGCCAAAGCTTTCTCGAAATTTCGAATAAATAACTGTTCTTTCAGAGATCGTTGGCCCTCTTAATAGCATCCAGTTTGCACACAGCTGGTGACATACCAAACCCCATTTTATCAGGCTCGATTGAGAGGCTTATGCAAGGCTTTTCAATCTCTTCCGCATTGCTCTTCCTTGAAATGTCCCTGTGGCATGACACCCAAACAAAGGTTGATATTGTATTAATCCAAAATTTTCATCAGATGTGAACAGCCATCATTGATGTGGTTCTGAACGATTCCAAAGATTTAATGCTTGACTGTCCGTGAATATCCTTTTCAGATAGTACACTAGATTTTAGCCATGATAGGGCCTCTTTGATTGCCAGTATGTTCGCCTGAAATACGCTACAATAGTTGTGGAGGAGGAAGGAGATGCTTTGGTTAAGCTCAGAAGAATAGACACCACCACCAACTCCATTTGATCCATCAGCCTAAATTAGTATCGCTCCGACATCCACCTGCTCATGATTAAACCAAGGCCAAGCCTGTGTGGGATGCAATCAGTGGGTTCAGTAATGAAGTTCTATTCATTAAGAATGGAGAAGTGGCCAAAGGCACGTGGAAGAACCAGTCAGACGGATTTCTGCCTTTATCTGTTGACGATGTCTAGACGCAATAGGTGAAGTATACTACCTTATGCTGCAAAGGTGGCAGTTCTAAGAACGCCATTGATGCATTAGGTAAGCAGTTCTTGAACCTTTGACAGTTTTTGATAGAGCAGCATGCAGAAACGCCATATAGAAGTATAGACGTATACCAAGGTCTTAACCAAGGTCTTAAGTAAATCTACAGATAATTTGTTGCAGATTTGATGGACATAATGCATGTTAACAACTGTAAGTCAACTGAAGGTTTCCTGAACTAGAAACAGGCACCTAGATTCTGTTCAGTTGTTGAAAGATGATGAAAAAATACCTTGTTCTTAGAAAAGTTTAAAAGTA
Source organism: Chalcosyrphus nemorum (assembly GCA_949716465.1). Lineage (NCBI taxonomy): Eukaryota > Metazoa > Arthropoda > Insecta > Diptera > Syrphidae > Chalcosyrphus > Chalcosyrphus nemorum. The sequence continues at coordinate 4,204,612 of OX454332.1, forward strand.
AAATCATTTTATTAAGTGCAATAAACTTTATCGCCCTCATTTTAATTACCAACACAACTTCATTACCAGCAGATGGTGTGAGCATTCACAAACTAGTTTCACTCCATAAAAGCGCATTACTCTCGCCTGAATTGTCAAACGGCAACACGTCATCAGGAAGCCATTAAATCCTGCTCATTATCACTAACAATTAGACATCACCTAATTCGCTGCAAGTCTCGTTCAAATTAAAAACGCGAACAAGTTCACTTCAAATCCCAGGCGAATGCCATTTATTGCTTAGCAACCCTTAAATTTCTATTTATCCCAGAATTCGTTATCAGACTCCTTCTGTGCATTCGTAGCACCCGTTGAAATATCTAAACGGGAACTTTGCGATGAAATATCTTCCTCTATGCCAGCTGTAGTCGTAGGTGCATCCAACATTACCTTGGTATGCTCTTCAGATGATCTCTTTTCATCCCTGTCTCTATTCATACCCGCACTGCGACTATCAATGGATTTCTTTTTATCGCCACCATTTCCCGTGTTAATCTGCCTCAGTGGCTCTTCCGCTTCCTTGTTGCCATTACTACTAGATGGACACTCATTATCTGTATTGGCAGTAAACAGTTGTCGTCTGAGTTTAAATACGCCACGTGGACTGCTACTGCTGCCGTTAGATTCACCATCACCACTTCGAAGGGATGATGATTTCGCCGTTGTTGGACTTATCTCAATGCCGTCTAAGGTGATGTCCTTAATGTTTAATTCTGGTGTCGCCGACGACGGCGGTGGAGGTTGAAAGATTTTTCTGTCATCGGCTTCGTTATGTTCAATCAATCGGAATACACTAGGCCGTTGTTGACTTGGGTGTCGAGTATGCTTTTCGGCACTCGACTCAGTGTCTGTTGAAAGTGGCAGTGGTGGCGGAAGCGTTTTACTCCTTGCAAGAACCTTTCTTTGTGCCGTGCGAAAGGGATTCTCGAACGCTGGAGGACTTGCAGGCACACTCGTGTCGATGTGGATTGTGGGAATAGATAATTTGGGAGGTTTTTCCTCAAAGACGACAATGGGGGTGGTTGCTGCAGCAGGATGTTTGCTCATCGCCATTGTTGTCGACCGAAGTGTGGTGCATTTTTTATCCAACATAGATTTCCCAAGAGCGTAACTCTGCCAGATGGATGTTGCATTTTCACGCATTTTTTGTTTTTCCGCATGTTGCCGCTCAAGGTAGTTGTAGAAGGTGCGATCCAGTTGGTTGCTTTCATGCTCTAATTCTTGTATGCGGAGTCTGAAAGGATATGGATTTTGTTTTATGAATTATAAGGGTTAGAGTGGGCATTTATGTGTGCCTGTGTGTGCATACTTGGCATCAAAAACAATGTGGTCAACTTGACGCTCCTGTTCGGAGATGGTTTTGACCATTTGCTGAAGTTCATCTCTGGTATCCACTGGAATTTCGATGGTTTTTTGTGAGGTTTGTGTTCCTTTGTTAGGAAGTTTGGGGATTATGGTGTCAGCTGTTTGTAGAGGAGTTTCCATGACCCGTTTTTCTGCTTCGTGGATTCTCTGATGCAATTCCTGGTGTTTGCTTTCGAATTCTTCGAGCTTCTTTTCGAGGCTTTCGTTTGCCTTTTGTGTGTTGGAAGCGTTGCCTCTTGATGTGTATTTGGCGAGTTCCTTTATCAAAATATGGGAAATCATTGAAAATATGTAAAAAAAAAAAAGAGTTGTGTTCTTTTACCTCTGTGAATTTCTGTTTATATTTGGTTTTGATAATGTCCTTTTGTATCTGAAGCCTTTGCTCGAGTTCGCGTTCCATTTTTTCTCTTTCACGATGTAACACCTTTCGTAACGAGGATTCAATCTGTAGAATTCACAATTAAGAAGACTATTAGGACAACTAATGGACTTAATAATGAAAGGATGAAATTGGATTGCAGGTTAACAAGTGGATTTGTAAAGCTTTTATGGAAAACTAAAGAGCTGATAGCGCAACGATAAAGTTCGTTATGTAATGATTGCTAAGTAGGCCTACAGTCTTGGCTATAGAATTAAGACTAGGAAACGTGGGCTAAAAATTCAGTAATACCGGCAAAAAATTGGTACTAATCTTTGGATAAAATAAAACAACAAATTATGACTTGTAACCAGGACTTATATTGGTTTCCTGGATTTCCTTGATGGAAGCTTGCGAAGTGATACAAGTCCAAGACCAAGTTTAAGCTGATACTGCACAGTACGGTACAGATACTGCAGAGCGAATAGGAAGCCTAGGGTCTACTCAAAATACAGTGAAAGTTCCTTTGATTGAGAAACAGCTAAAGAAAACCCCGTTTCCCCTGGGAATTGAACCCAAGTCTGATTTAGTTCCACGAGTGAAATTACGAAAGCGTACAATGCGGTAGCACCTGACGGCATATGTGTGGCAAAGAGGAGCATTTAACAGAGACGTCAAAATTATTCTTCTAATTGGTTCACAATAGTCGAATTCAAAAATGTTATTAGCTTCTTGTTGAAATTGAACATTTCTATCCAAAGGGATAGAGCAGGATCATTAAATGTATATATTTTGAAGTAAATAGTCTTTAGTTCAGAGACACACCTTATAACTTACCCTTTCTAAAAATAATTTTCCATTATCCGTCGTCTTCATCTCCTTAATCCAATCGTGGTAAGTTTTCTCAGCATCAGCAGGACCCTTATAGCCCTTGCTAATCTGGTCAAAATTTAAAGCACAACGCTCAAATTGCTTAGCCATGACATCGACCGCATTAACCACAGCTGTCAATCTTCTATTCTTCCTCTTCACCTACATCTGGCGGAGATTCTCAGATATCTTCTCCAAGCTGCGGTTTAAATTCTCAAACTTTCTCGCCTGAAGAGTTTTTTTCTCAGGGCCAATTCTTTGCTTTTGCAATATTTCCAGATTCTGAGACATGTCCTTTACTTTCTTTGAAAGTATTACCAAGTATTTATTCAAGTAACGGAAGTTATTACTTTGATGATCGATTTTAGACTCAAGCTTTTGTGGTTTTGCGGGCTGTTCTGGCATCGGTTCAAATACTTTTGGTTCTTTTTGTTCTTCTTTTACATCATATTCTTTTGGTTTATTCAACAGATTCCTCAAGACAACGAACAATAGTGAGTAACTTCTATCCTTCGAGTATTCCTTTAGAATTATTTCCTTTTCACCATTTTCCCAGCTACCACAAAGCGCGTCGAATATTTCAAATATTTCTTGCTCACTGAACCGGAAATGACGTTCAACCTCAAAGTCGGGCAATATATTCCGATAAGGGACTTCAGTACAAAACACCGACAAAGTAAAATGACAGTTTTGAGCATAAAGGAATTCAGCTACAAGTGTGTTGAGGGCAAGGATTAATGGTGAGAGAGTTAAACGATGGGAAACAGCTGCTTGAGCGATAATTTTCTTTCCTATGGCAGAATAAATGTGGCGGTTAGAACTGTATTATCGACACTGGTGTCATGGTAACGTATTTAAAATAAACAAAACAAAAATTTGTTTATATTTCTCGGCATTTTGTATAAAAATTTTCCCAATTTCTTATATTTATGAATAAGCACTTACCCAGAGAAGTTTTATTGAAATTCGAAATCAGATCTTTTCGTAATTTAGCTTGTAGGGAGCGTGCTATGTCGTCCTGTTCCACCCAATCACGAAAGTGTTCTTTTAACTCCTTTTCTGGGAGTTTTGATAAATCGCGCAGGTTTATGTTTTTTGATTCCATATTTATATTATTGGTTGCAACTTTTTTGAAACATTTAAAACACTTTTAATAATTAATAAATAATTAAATTAAGAGTTTTGAGTTGAAAACAGTTATTTTCTTCCGGCAAATAGAGCTGTCATGTCATGGCAAAGTCGGGTTGTCAAGGGTGAGTTCTCTCTCTTCTCTTTTTTTCTTAAGGGCGAGCTTACATCAACTCACACAATTGATTAAAATTTGCTTTATGTTTTCGTTTGTTCGTCAGCAATCCATTTAATGATATTTGATATGTTAACAATTTTCTTTCCTCGCTTTAAGGAAAAAACATAAAAATTTTTGTATGAAAAGATAAAGATTCACTACTTACAGCGTTACGCACAGCAAAAGAAAATAAGCATTGTGCGCTGCCCTCTTGCTTATTTAGTTTACTTACTTAAACCATTTTTCTGCAACGGACGACATCTAGCTCAGGATACTGAAATGCTTTTAAGCAGCCTCCAACTCTTACCGCAAGATTTTAAATCTTTCTTAACAGTTTGAGCCACATTTGCCAGGATATATCATTTACCAATGGGCAAAAAGAAGTCTTCTTTTTATCTTCCGAAGAGAAAAAAACACTGCCAATCACGTTCCATTGGCTCTTCGGAATCATCTTCTGGAAGAGGTTTTAGCTTACCGATTTCATTTGGGAAGACGTCCGGAAGCACTATTACAACGATTTGTCATTGTAAAAAGAGTATGGCGGTTCACCAACACCTAAACAGTAAAGCGGAAGACAAATTCAATGATCGATTGGAATCCAGAAGAAGAGAATTCTTGCGTGAAACCAATCAAAACGACATTACTAAATATTGTTCACTTTTGTCTATTACTGTACCACCATTACCGAACTACTTTGAATTGTAGCGCGCCTGTCAGCCTACCTTGCCGGCATAAGGTATCTGCCAAATACCGCCCACGCAATTGTTTACATCTTTTCCGGGTTTTCGTCCGAATCAGATGTTTTTTGTTTTCATATCTTCGATTAATTCAAACGCAATTACACCATCCAAAGCAACACAACCAGAGTTGAATAAACAAAGGAAATTCCGGACAGGAATTCGCGCACAAAGGCCATCAACATGCCCAACCAAATCGACAATGTAATCATCCAAGTCCGTGCCCGACTGCAAACGCTCCAAATAAAACTCTGGCTGGAGCCGTACTTCTATCAAGATATCGGTGTTGTGGAATCTGAACTTGAGGTGAACTCCTATAAAATATATTGCTACCCTTTTACTTATAAATTTATATTTAGAAACTTGCCGATGACTTCAGCGAGAACCTCGGCATTTCGGTGTCCAACTGCAGATTAGCTCTCAGCGAGTTGCAGGACGGAGCGTTGCGCAAATTGGCCGCCCGAAAAGAGTTTGATGAGACTGGTAAACATTTGATTGTCTAACAAGAACGCTTCTGAATGTTTCTTCTTCTTTTATAGGATTGGCCACGTTAAGCGTGCGGCGGGTGAACAATACCGACGGCACGGAGAATGTATTCGAGGTGAAATGCGCACTATCCGCACTTGGTGAGGAGTTACAGAAAAAAATCGCAGAAAAGCTTCAGCTCAGCGATGCGAATCGCATTAAAATAATCTCCGCCGGAAGGATTGTTAATCCAGGGGTCATACTTGACGCACAAGGTAACGCATAAAAAATTTTAATTATATTAAAGTAAGCTCAAACTAAACTCTTTTGCAGGTATTAAGAACAACCAACAGCTAATGACTATCATCGGTGCGGTAGAGAATAGCATAGTTAATGCTCAGGAGGAGATGTACGATCGCATCAGGAAGATTAAGGACGACGTTGAGGCTATTGTCAACTCAGGAAACCGCCTATTTGAGGTGGAATTTGCGAATTCTCATTAGAAAGAGGTCAATTCGAATATATTCCCATTTCAGATGGAAGACCAAGATGGGAACCCAGTGTTTCTTCCGCCCGACGAGAACAAGGCTCTGCTGATGGCTATGGGGTTTTGCGAAAAAGCTCGGGCTGCTATCAAGCGAAATCACTATGATGAGGCGCTTATTCTTCTACTAGAAGCCGATGAAAAGTTCACCACTTGTAATTCTAAGTTCTTGGAGTCGGTAGACAATTATGCATTAGTAAATCTGGATATTGTCTGGTGTTATCTTTGCTTGAAGGTGAGTGCAATCTGCTAAGTAACTTGAATAAATCCCCTCACAAGCTTAAACAAAAGAAAAAGAGCTCTTTGTTGATGTAAAATTCTATTCAGAGAATGGAATCGAAGTCAAAATCTAAACCTCTTTTCCACTCTTCCGATAGAATTTAACGCAATTACCGGACGCACAGCGCCGTCTGGAAATTTGTGAGAAAAGTTTCCATCGAAGCTATGGAAAGGACTTGAGTCGTTTGATAAATATCAAAGGTGATTCCTGTCCAGAGCGTGCTCTCATTATGCGGCTCCATTTGCTCCAGGGCGTATTGCTGTTTCATCAAAACCGCCGTAATGAAGCTTACGAAAAACTTGATCTTGCGCAAACCGAACTATCTGAACTAAAAGTGGATGATAACGCTGTGCAACAGCTCGTAGAGATGGGTTATGAGCCAACTGAAGCCAGAATTGGTCTACGTGCATGCAAAGGGGACATGTCCCAAGCTGTTAACTTCATCCACGAGCGTAAGAACAAAATCGCAGAGGCCCGCAAAAAGTCCAGAAAGGAGAGAAAATTAAATGCCAATCTAGATCAGTCTAGTACTTCCGGCAAAACGTCAGAGTCCTGGGTGAATCCACGCAGTGTACTTACACTAAACGAGATGGGTTTCCCTAAGGAGCTGGTGGTTGTTGCACTCAAAATGGCCAAAAATGATCTCACTAAGGCGGTAAATTATACATTTATACTCAATCAACATTTTTTTACTCAGCTAAACTCTATCTACAGCTGGATATGCTACAATCCAACACAGAAGCATTGATTCAAGCTCTTCCATCAGTTTCACAGACTGCTGACGAAAAATTACTTGCAGAGGTTAGTTTTTACTAAAAAAAAGGCATCATTCTAACCCTAAAATAATTTGCTTTTCAGTTAACAAAAATTGGCTTTGACGAGGAAATGGTCAAGCTAGCACTTGAGACAACTCACAATAACAGCGAGAAAGCCATGGATTTTCTATTAAAAATGTTCGACAGTAGGGAGGAGCTAAGAACTACCATTCAAAAGCTGGCCGATACTGCACAAGCATCTACTTCGACAGGTGCAGCTGGTGCTTCCACTTTGGTGGGAGAGTTTTTGAAGAAAGCGGAAAAGGAAATCGACTCTATGAAAGCATATGAGCGTTTCAATGAGGATGTATCTACAAATGAAAATGAGTATTTAGATTTGCCACTCATGCAAGAGGAACAAATCCTTGCCGAGTATAAAATGATGTTGGAACAGTAAGGACCAATCAGGGTTTTATTTTTAGTACATTAAGCATTTCTTTTTATAAACAAATGTGTATCTGTGTTGCATGAATTTTCGAATTTAAATATATTTTGTGAAGTTCAGTAGATGTGGTGTTTTGTTCTTTATAAAAGACGAGAAGAAAAATACTGTGAATTACAAACGAATGCAAACATTGCATACAAGTGCTCTGCCCAGTCACACTACTGCACCAAGATCCAACCCTTTTTTTATAGTTCGCGCGCACCCTTTTACTGACGATTCAGGGCGCGGGCGTTTGGGAAAAGGGGGAAGAGGGACAGAGGAGGTACCTATGCACGTTGGCTTTAAATGTTTGAAGGCTGTAGTGATGAGGGAACACAGAGCCTGTGAGTTCATTCCACATGCGTGTCGTTCGGTTAATAAATGAATCTCTGTACCTGGCAGTACGTCCGAAGTTGGACTTAAGGGTAAACTGATGTGCATTCAAAGCGTGACGTGTATTGCGGGTGAAAGTTTGAAGGGATGAAATGCAACTGGCTATTTTGCTGGAGCATTTTTTATGGAAAAGAAGGAAAGACATGAGACATTTCGTCTATGTTCCAGAGAGGGTATAGAGTTTACAATGTCTCTATCAGTCGGGGTAAAGTATTTCTTGCATCGCTTAAGGAATCCTAGACATTTTGCTGCATTTTTGGCGACCTCGAATATGTGATCGTTCCATCGGAGATGGTTATTGATACACATACCGAGAAGTGCAAGTCTTTCCGTTTCCGCAAGTACCATACATGGATAGTGGTTGGAGGTTTTGGTTTCGTTTGAGTTACAGGAGACAGCATTGCGTTTTGGATGCATAAAATTACACTCTGTTGGTTGAACCCCAATTGATTATGCTGCCAAGATCAGAATTTAATGAGTTTAACATACGTTGTCGTTTCTCTTCTACGGCCGAAGAGCAGAGACGTGAGTTAGTGAACGAATATGTAAAACTGAGGGTACTGTCATCAGCGAAGAAATGGATTGGATTAGAGGTGACAGACAAGAAGTCATTAATAAAAATGAGAAAGAGAGTCGGAGACAGAACTGAGCCCTGGGGAACACCAGCATTTATGTGGTGAATATCAGACTTGAGGCCATCCAATACAACTTGTATTGAACGCCCCGAAAGTTTATTTCTAATCCATTGAAGAAGAGACTCGTCGATACCATATGCACGCATTTTCGACGAAAGAGCCTGTTGCCAAACTCTGTCAAATGCCTAAGAAATATCAAGCACAACTATCTTTGATTCGCCGAAGTGATGACGAGATTGGTTCCACTTTTCAGTGAGATATGCCATCAAGTCACCAGTGGACCTGTTAGTACGAAAACCATACTGCCGGTCATTGAGGAGTTTTCGTGAATCAAGATATTTCATGAGCTGGCGATTTATCATGACCTTTCTTCAAAATCTAACCGCAGCCAATGGGGCGGACACTTGTACTCAACGCATTGCTCGATGACGACGATCCAGCACGAAAGCCTGCCTGTTCGACGTCGAGAGTTGAACCTTAATGCTCCTCGATCTTTTCAAGAATTATTCTTTCCGTTATTTTGGGTTCGGCTAGCAGAACGTCTAAGTGGTTTCGTTAGCAAAATGTTCTCTCTTATCAGCTGATAATCATCCGAAAACAGAAGAAAGCGCTCGCTACACCAAAGAGTAAGAAATCTCCCTATGCTTCGAATTTTGGTGCAAGAAATTTCTTTGGGCCGGTTTGTGAAACTGCCCAATCAGTGTAGATATTTTCAACTTTTTTCTTGCTCGTTTACTTTTTTCGTAATCTTACCTCTCTCTAAAATAATTTTGCCCTCACTTTTCGAATTTTAACAATCTTATGTGATTTATATCAAAGTGGTAGCTCTGTAATCAACAGCATTATCATAGAGAGCCAGCTAGATCGAATTAGATTTGAGTTTCCATTGAATTTTTGCCTCAATAAAATCTGAAAATAGAATGACGTACCTACCTCAATTTCTTTTCAAATAAGGTAGACGAATAAGTGAAAAAAATTTTAACGTTAACATTCAGCAATAATCAAGCAAGCAATTTCTATTTAAAATAAGCAGAAGTACTTACTACGTTTATATACAGGATCGAATCGGGATCGAGTTGAGATTTCGATTGAAAGATTAAAAGATCGAAATGGGGTCAGATGAGTACTAATGTCAAACAAAAAAGAACTTTTTCTCAATGCGTTTCCCACCCCCAGAGATAGAAAAAAAGGAGCAACTCTTTAACCCAGGTGTTTCAGCCAGCTCTGCTAGCTGAGTCGAGTTGAATCAACCCCATTTATGAATTTAAATCCGGGTTGAACCTGGCTTCAATCCTGCATATAAACACTGTAACTGTGCTGTAAGTACTTTACCTACGCGTGGGAGTTCTATACCACTTTACAATGGACACAAACAATGTGAAGTCAGGTGCGTTTTTTGTTTTTTTGGTTTTGAGGAAAATTCACCAAAGAAAAATTGTGTTGCGCATGTCATACAACAACAGGACTATCAGAGTTGTGTGCATGGTTTTCCATTTACTTATACCCTGCAGAATCACTTCAGTATTTCAGATTCAGCGTGTAGGTCGCATTGGAACTGATTTATCTCTTTTTAATTGGTTTTTGCGTCATTAGATTTGTTGTGTAAACAAAAAAGTCAAATTAAAATATATATATATATATTTTGGAGTGTCGTACGGACTCAGGAGCCGGTCAGCAGTAAGTAGATTTAAAATTAAAACAAGAATTATTGCAGGGCAACTGTATGAATAATTAAAAGACTTGGGCATTCGCCCAGGTATGTATCAAGGAATACATAATTTTCGTAGTTGCTCTTTGCCAGATACTATACATTTTTGTGATTTAAGTGACTGTGTTTTTTAAGGTTCATTACCTGTATGACAGATGATAAGGTGGTTGTTTATTTCCAATAGTATTTCATATGAAGCACCTGTAGGCAAAGTTACCAAATTTACTCCTTTGGGTTACAGTTCAGGTATTATAGCCCACTTCACTTGTTAACATGTTATTTTGGATTTAATATGAAGGTAGACTGTACTCAAATGAAGGTGATGTATGGCAGTTATGTGTGGATACATAAAGATAACATCTGTTGTAGAGATAATCATATCAAGTTAGGTATGTATTCGAGAAATACCTAGTACACGTTGTAGGCACAATAATACCCTCTGGAAGTTAGTTCCACATATTTGGTTAACTTGCAAATCATATTTGTACACTACACACATGCATATGTATGTAATTTGTTTCCCTGATTTGTCCAAAACCAAAAAGTAGTTGAAATCAAATGAATGCGTATTTAAGTTTTATAATTTGAACTCAGTAGCTATATTCCGGCGGAGTGGGATCTTAGAAGTCACAAGCCCTTGCGAGGTTAGTTTGCAATTCAATGGCATTATCCGTATTTCAAATTATTGGCTACGTTCGAACATTCTAAATGGTAAACAGTTGACATGGTATTGCAATTGACATTTACATACATCTGTTACATATCCTATTGAAATTTTTGTTTCTATTGGGCACGTTCCGAACTCTATGCCTACTTTTTGAGCTAATGGGACGCAAGCTGTCAAAATATTAAATGTGTGGAAGGCCATAGGATGCAATACATATGGAACGGCAAACAAATTTTTGACATTTTGAATATTGACTTGAAAGGTGGGAAGAATTATCTTACCTTTAAATCCAGTCCACCGTCTCGAAATTACTTGCTTGGTTCCAGAATTCTTAGGTCCGTTCGCGTACCTACTTTTTGCACTAAAATTCGTAGATTATCAAATTTCGAAGAGTGGGGGTAAAAGTCTCTCTAAAGCTAAAATTCTAGCTAAAATTACGAAAAGTAAACGAACGGGTTGAACAAGAAAAAGTTGACAATACACGGGTTTGATAGCTTTGACAGTTTTCATAAAACAGCCCACAGAAATTTCTTGCACTACTTCTTACTCGCTCGTTAGCACTCTCTTCTGCGAAAAACTACGAAAACAGCTACGCGAACAGCTTTTCGTAGAAATACGCGGATGGACCTTATATAAAATTGTTTTCTTTTTTGAAAATTAAAGGCCTTAAAAAAGGAAATTAACCAGGAGCTGTCAATTTCTAGCCTAATTTGGTGAACATACTACCTTTTCGTAGTTTTTTTCCTTTTGTAGGACTTCCTCTGAACTATAAAACATGGTCATTACTTTAAATTATTAAAAAACTATTTTTATTTCTTGTATTTTGTAGAATCAGCAAGATGCCCAAACCAAACCCAAGCCCGACGTATGTGAGCACCTACCCCGAACGGCATGCGATGTATATTTTGAAAAAACTACAATCATTCAACGATACCGAACAATTTTTCGATACATGGATAGTCTCGGGAATTGATAAAGTTAAGGTGCCAGCGCACCGAGTCGTGCTAATCGGAACAAGTGATTTCTTCCTTGGGATGTTTCACAGCTCCCTGAAAGAATCCAGAGCTGAGGAAGTCGAACTCAATGGAATAGATGGCCATACCTTAAGAATGATAATAGAATTCATGTACACGGCCTCGATAGACCTTCATTATGACACAGTACAAACAGTGATGGCAGCAGCAGACTATCTCCAAATGGATCTCTTATCAGAGTATTGTTGCAATTTCATGGCACAACATTTGGATCCCAGTAATTGCTTGGGTTTCCTCCTATTAGCAGAGCACCGTAAAAAGGAACCACTCTACGAGAATGCTATTAAAACCGTCTGCACATGGTATGACAAGGTATACAAGGAACCAGAATTTCTCGAGCTAACCGAAACTCAATTAAGCAAAATAATTTCCAACGACAATATCTATGCGCACTTTGAGAATAGCATATTTCTAAGCCTAGTGTCATGGGTTGAACACGATCCGGATAATCGCGGAAAACATATTTTCAACCTTTTGTCGCATGTTCGCTATCAAGCACTGAATCCCGAAGTTATTATCCAGAACAGACATTTGCTGTGTAAAACATTTGCAAGCGACGGCCTGATACGCAATTGGCTTCAATGGCACCTTAATCCGGAACTTCGCCCCGAATTTCAGCCTGTAAAACCGAGGAAGACATATCATTTACTTGCTGTAATAAGCAAAACACAAAAAGACGAATTCAAAATTGAGGCTTACAATCGAGAGCAAAACAAATGGTCGTTCCTGCATTGGCCCAAATGCCCATCAGGTAGAATGGACTATGCTCACATAGTTACGGGCAATAAGTACATCCTTATTGGGGGTAGAATATACGGACATGAAACAAACACTGTTGAATGTTTGGATCTAGACACGCTCAAATGGATCGATTTAGCTCCCATGAAATATGTGCGAGTATACACTAGCGTCAGAGAATTGGACGGATACTTGTATGTTGTTGGCGGTTATCGTCATGGTAATTATTTAGCTAGCGTGGAACGATATGATTTGGACAAGGGACAATGGGAAAGTGTTGCACCTTTGACGGAACAACGTGCTGGTTTGGTGATCGGCGTCCTTGATGGTCTTTTGTATGCTGCCTGTGCTAATGATGGAACGTTTGAGTGTTATAATCCTAAAACCGACGAATGGACACCAAAAACATATAAAAATCAGGAAACGGATTATTTTAGTTTGGTTACTTTCAATGGATATTTGTACTCATTGGGTGGTTCTTTCAAGAAGATTTCCCGTGAAAGCATTGAACGCTACGATCCTGAGACAGATACCTGGTCAATTGTATGCTATGTGCCACCACCGTCTTCACGCACAAAATGTATGAATGTGAATGACAGACTTCTTATGTGCAAGGATTATGATTGCTCAACCAGGGCGGAGAATTTCGAAGAGTTTGTCCCCGAAACAAATGAATGGATACCTCTAGCTGCACCGACAGGAGACCACGGCCATCCATTCCGATTACTTGTAATCTAAACTAAGTCCTATTTAATAGTCTGGTAAGAAAACTACTTTTCGTAAACCTAGGTGTTCATAGTTAGCAAAGCGCGATCCCCATTATCATTTGCAATTCGACAATACCTGCAAAATCTGAGAGTTATTCGATAGTTGCACTTTATGAACTCAGCGTACTCTTCCAAAACAGCGAATTTTTACGAAATCTAACGAGCTTACAAGAGAGTAAAAAGTTTCCCCATACTATGAATATAAGTGCAATAAATTTCTTTTGGGCCGGTTTGGGAAAACTGTCAACTTTTTCTTGTTCAACCCGTTCGCTACTTTTTCGTAATTTTACCTGAATTTTACTCCCACACTTTGAAATTTGACAATCTACGAATTTAATGGCAAAAGGTACGCGAACGGACCTTTTTAAGGATATGTATTCACATGGAAATACGCAAAACCAAAAGACACTCAGTAATGGAATCGGCCGTCTTCCAATTGAGACGGATTAGAGGAAATAAAACAAAAATTTTTTTTCGAATGTACTCATTGTTAGAATCGCAACACTTTGTTCAACTTATAAATGGTAATAGGATCATCTAAGTACAAATTCCGAGCTTAAGTATAGAAAAATATACATTTTCCAAAAATAAACTTATTTGTGTTGTAATGCATACGGTAGTTTAGTTTATTTATCCTTACTTACAGGCTAATCATGAAACACAATGTCCCTGAACTTTATCTCTCATTGGGAAACCGGGTATTGTGAAGAATGTTCAAAAGGACAAGGAAGCAGTCATCGACACTTCGACACTATAGCTGTCAAACGACATGCAACATTAACCCACTGATTAATAAACGTGTGTTAAAGTTAACCGAGTGATTAACAAGAGGATAAGCATACAAAATCCATGAGGTAAGCCATTGATGACTTGAACACATGTTTATTAATACGGCGGCAAAGAATTAGAAGAAGGCTTTGGGTAATAATGCGCGGACTACCGTCTTATGGCATATTATGGTTTGACTTTTGAACATGAGTTTGTATTGAGTCTAAGAGAACAAAGCTCACAATAGCATGAACATACGGTCGTGCGTCTTTCAACAACTGTATTTTCTTTAAACCAACCTCCCGTATATGTATTTCAGAAGGATAAGTATAACCGTTTTATATTTCAACCTCGGATGGATCCCCTTCATAATTTTCCTTAGTTTTAAATGAGGATTTTGCCCCATGAACACTTAAATTAAAGCTTTTGTCGAATGCCTAAGACAACACAACATTTCTTGATTGGACTTTGAAAATAAATAAAGTAAATAAATATTATAATTACGTTAAACTTTATATTTTAAGCAACTTAAAATAAGAAATGCGTCCAAATGGCGCTGGTGATGCCAGCATTTTCCATTTGTCAATTTCAGGGTTGTACTCTTCAACTACGTCCATCCACTTATCTCCGTCAAAGCCCTTACAAGCTATTAGTCGATTATTTAACGCGATACAATGCACTTCACCTCGTTCTGTTGCTAAGGGGCTTACTGTTGTCCAAGTATCAGTCACGGGATCATAGCGCTCGACAATTCCAATAGACCAGTTATTTAACCAAGCACCAACTGCATATAAATACCCATTAAGTGCAACGATTCTGAAAAAGTCTGACGTTACACTTTTTATACTTTTTTTAGTCCATTTATCGCTCACTGGATGATAGCATTCGAAGGCAGTGTGTTCATCGCCGCATACGTACAATTGATCACCGAGAACAGCTGCCTGTATGTCTTCATATGATGAACAGAAAGGTGACAGATCTTGCCATTGACAGGTGGAAAAATCATATCTTTCTACGAAAGGTATCCATTCACGATTTGTGTAACCACCTACGACATACAATTGACCGTTTAATTCAGCCAATGCAGGATCTGTTCGTGCTCTTCCCATTGGTGGTAAATCGGTCCATTCCCATGTTTGAAGATCCAAGCTTTCAACTGTTTTTGTATCACGGCCTCTAACTTCACCTCCAGCAATGATAAGCTTCTTATTCACAACAATTGCGCTATAACTCTCTCTTCTCTTTGGTGGTCGTGGCCAATCTACATATGACCATACATTAAGCTCTTGGTCATACGTTTGTACTTCAAATTTGTTAGTGTCGTCTCCAGTTATAACAGCAAGCACTTCCATTACTTTTCTCGGTTTATTTTCTGCCTGTTTTGAGCGAAATTTTGCAGATGAATGCCATTGAAGCCAGCTTCGAATCAGTTTTGTACACTCAAAGGCTTCACAAAGCAAATTTTTGTGCTCTTTAATAAATTCAGGCTTTAAGAACTGGTAACGAATATGTGAGAGCAGACTAGGAATATGTCTCCTACGATTCTCCTTGTCATGTTCAAGCCACGTCACAAGACTCAGAACTATATTTTCCTCGAAATGTGAATAGATGTCGTTGTTGGATATCAATTCGCCCAATTGAATTTCGTCAAGCTGAAGGAATTCTAATTCTTTGGAAACCTTACCATAGTGCTCACAGGCGTATGCTACTGATTCTTTCTGTAGTTTTGCATACTCGCCTTGCTCTGCAAATAAGGCGAATCCCAAACAATTACTGGCATCCAAATTTTCTATAACAAAATCCGAACAGGCAGTTTTCAAGGTTTTCATTTGCAAAAAGTCTGTTGCTCTCAATAGATTTTCAACTGTTTCGTTGCGAATCTCTATCGAAGCCGTGTACATAAATTCTAGTACCAATTTCAATGTAACCCCATCCATCTCTTTAAGCTCGACATCTTCGGCTTTCGCTTCTCTTAGGGAACTGCGGAACATGGCCAAAAAGAAATCGCTAGATGCAGAAAGTACTAGTCGGTGAGCTTGAAACCTTGAGTTATCTATTCCAGCGACCAACGTTATATCGAAGAACTCTTGGTCTTCGTAAAAAGATTGTAGTTGTTTTGATATATTATTCGCCTGTTGAGTGCATTTGAAAATTTTTGGGGTGCTAGCAGATCTGAGTGTCAGATTCAGGCTCAATCTTGCGCTTGACATCATGAAAGTTCTGTAAAATTAGAAAATTATGGATTTTAATTGTTAGAAATGAATGGAATGTCTTTTGAAATATGCAGTTAAGTACCTAGCGATTACGATTAATTTGGTAGAAGTTCTAGGAGAGGCTGTTTCTCGAATGAAAGAGGCTTAAGATTGGACTTTAGAAGAATGCATTTGGTTCTTTTTTTTGCGAAGCAGATTTAATGCTCATTTGTCGATGGTACGAAAGAAAGAGTTACTTTTTGCCTGAAGTCGGAGTACGAATTTCTACTTCTCTCAACCACCAGAATAAATAAAGAAAACTAATTGCGGTCGTCTGTATATAATTGCTTCAAACTTGATAAAGTGATAAACATTCCCTAGGAAGTGCTGCATTGAACACTAGTTTAACTCTGAATAAGCTCAGAAAGGGCCGATTTGGCAGAATGTAGGTATTTTCTGGGTCTTATAGTATTCCTATACTTGAATTTTTCAATTTGAAAATCTAACTTACTTTACTCTCTTACTTACAATTTTTCTTGTTTATTTACATTCAAACCACAAATGATTCAAACTCAAAGCGCAAATCGAATCAAAATTGACATTTACAGTACCAGCACGAAAAAATAACACGTAAAGGCCATACAGTGGCATTAAGAAAAGTAGTCCACTTTTAGGAACCTCGCAAATCGTATTCGAACAAAAAACAAAATAATAGGTAATTTAAATCGTTCCGCAAGACAAATTTGCATTTCTCTGAGATAATTTTATCCCCACTCTTAGAAATTTCACAAGCTGCAGAATGTGCGGGAACAGACCAGTGCTTCCACTAGCGCAAATCATATTACAGTAGATCATTAAAAAAAAGCCAATAGATTCAGGAAAGAGGTAGCAAATCAAGGAACTAAACACTAATAATCAGGGATAGGATTTTGCTAACTTTGCCTCTTTTTTTTCCTTAATCGGAAGATAGTATTGACTTTACACAAACACGTTTCATGTCCCCCAGATTCTAAATATAAGTATTTTATTTTGCCTTTTCTTGCCTTTTTATACCATTATTGTCTTTTTCTGCCTTTTTTGCCTGTTTTGATTTTTTCTCAAAGTTTGTACGACAAAAGAAAATGTAGAAAAATGCGCGAATACGATTATCTTGATGGCCTGTGTTCCAGAAGATGATGCAAGCAAAGGAAAGGAAAGTGGTGTGTTTGCAAAGGAATTGCTTGAAGATGAAGCAGTACAAGTGCATCCGGCATACATCAAAGTCAATTTTGGGTTTTTCGGTGACGAATTTTCGAAGACTTACAAAAAGTAGTTATTTTTGAGAGTCAATACTTATAGTTTTAACTAGCATTATTTTCATCAAGGAACATCAATTGGCGGAGTGTTGCTGATTTCAAAGAACATTCAGGAAAACTTGGAAAAAGCAAAAGGGCCGATTGCAAATGAAGTCCTGAAGAAGTTTACTGCTGTTTTGAATGCAAATACGGCGAAAATATTGATGTTAATAATGTTGAAAGCTTTAAATGGGCTCAACTCGTTTCAGCTGAAGTAGAAAGGTCATTTAGCTCGTTAAAGGCGCTTCTAAGAGACAACCGAAGAAGATTATTACCAGAAAATTTCAAAAAGCTCTGGGTAGTTCAATGCTACTATAACTAAATGTGCATTTACGTTCCTTTTCTTATTTTTTTTAATAAATGCCTTTTTTTGCCCTTTTAAGTGTTTTGTTTTGCCTTTTTTTACTTTTTTATGTCAACAAAATCTTAACCCTGCTAATATTCATAAACGAATTAAATTAGACAGTCAACTTCGGATTCTTTGACAGATCCTGACAGCTTAAAATCACAAACATTTTTTTATTTGGACGTTTCATTAAAATTGAAACGGACCTCAAACATAAAAGTGCAGTTTTGGATGACAAGCTTGACAGAACAAGAGTGCAGCCATTTTGTAGACTATGGTACAGCTTGTTGCTGTGAATCATAACCTAAAAAAGTATTAAAAAATATATATACACGAAAGTTCACATGTATTTACAAATAAGACAATTTAGGCAACGCAATATTGTAAGAAATTAGCGGTAAGAAAAATGCGAGTTGACAGTCTATAATACCTGGGACCTACAGCACAAAACTACAGGTACTACAAGTAAAAGTAAAATTTGGCAACTTTAGAAACGGCACAGAATCATTGCATGGTTTGGCAGTTTGGGGCGCCAAGATTTGAAAACGCCATTTTATAGATCTCGACAAAATAAGAACAAAATAATACGTGCAAAAATCGATATTGCGCTTGGTTTACGAGATATTGGAATTATATAATTATTTTGCCACAGTACAAAAATAATGTTGCATACCTTTCGGCGCAAACCTAGTCTCGAACGCTAAATTGATGCATACTTTTATCTGACTTTATTTCGGGCGCATCCAGAGCTTCAATTCAATTATGGTTGGCCCTAATGGAATATTTTTCACATGGAATTAAAATCGAAAAAAAAAGCGATTATGAAATGGGGAATTAATTCAAAAATTTTCCCAAAATGGGGAATTCGATAGAGAAAATCTATCTGGCTTCATTCCGGGAGTTCTTTATAGAGCTTGTAGGCTTTTAAAGTGGAAGTTTATGAATCTCTGCTACAAAATTTGTGCCTACTTCAATGAGATCTTGATAGATTTTAGTGGTGTGTAATTTAATTACTTTTGAGTACCGAATGATTACTGATTACCGAATATTCAGTATTCGGTATCCAATACTCGGTATCGGCATATATATCATTGATATGAAAATAAACATGCATTGTATTTGATGGAAAATGATTGATATATATATATTTGATGAAAAATATCAAAAAAGGTCAATATATCTCACTAAAACTTCAACAGGTAACAACACTCGGGTCGGTTATTCGTTACTAACGATGTATGAGTATTGAGTGGAATACTGATCACTGTAAAAGAATCACAACATTCGAGTAGTATTCCTTACTGCCGTGGAGTATGGGTAGGGAAAAATAATTGCATTGGAACAAAAGAAACAAGAGATTGCGAGAGTAGAGAATAACGGAGTATGTAGAAGCAGAACATAAAAAACGATTGAACAAAGTAAATAGATATTACAATTACGATAAACTTTATATTTTAACCAACTTAAAAGAAGCATATTCACGTGACGCTGGTGGCGCCAGCATTTTCCATTTATCAATTTCAGGATTATATTCTTCAACTTCGTCCAACCAATCATCTCCGTCAAAGCCCTTAAAAGCTATTAGTCGATTATTTAACGCGATACATTGCATATCATTTCGCTCTGCTGCTAAGGGGCTTACTTTTGTCCAAGTATCCGTCATCGGATCATAGCGCTCGACAATTTCAGTAGTCCAGCTATTTATATTGCCACCAACTGCATATAAGTACCCATTAAGTGCAACGATTCTGAAATAATCTGACATGACACTTTTTATACTTTTTTCAGTCCATTTATCGCTCACTGGATCGTAGCATTCGAAGGCAGTGTGTTCATCGCCGCATACGTACAATTGATCGCCGAGAACAGCAACCTGCATGTCTTCATACGATGAACAGAAAGGTGACAGATCTTCCCATTGGCAGGTGGAAAAATCATATCTTTCTACGAAAGGCATCCATTCACGATTTGTGTAACCGCCTATGACATACAATTGCCCATTTAATTCGGCCAATGCAGGATGTCTTCGTGCTCTTCCCAAAGGTGGTAAATCGGTCCATTCCCAAGTTTGAAGGTCCAAGCTTTCAACTCTTTTTGTATCACGGCCTCTAACTAGACCCCCAGCAATGATGAGCTTCTTATTCACAACAATTGCGCTATAACCCTCTCTTCTCTTTGGTGGTCGTGGCCAATCTACATATGACCATACATTAAGTACTTGGTCATACGTCTGTACTTCGAATTCTTCAGTGTCGTCTCCAGTTATAACAGCAAGCACTTCCATTACTTTTCTCGGTTTATTTTTTGACTGTTTTGAGCGAAATTTTGCAGATGAATGCCATTGAAGCCAGCTTCGAATCAGTTTTGTACACTCAAAGGCTTCACAAAGCAAATTTTTGTGCTCTTTAATAAATTCAGGCTTTAAGAACTGGTAACGAATATGTGAGAGCAGACTAGGAATATGTCTCCTACGATTCTCCTTGTCATGTTCAAGCCACGTCACAAGACTCAGAACTATATTTTCCTCGAAATGTGAATAGATGTCGTCGTTGGATATCAATTCGCCCAATTGAATTTCGTCAAGCTGAAGGAATTCTAATTCTTTGGAAACCTTACCATAGTGCTCACAAGCGTATGCTACTGATTCCTTATAGAGTTTTGCATACTCGCCTTGCTCTGCAAATAAGGCGAATCCCAAACAACTACTGGCATCCAAATTTTCTATAACAAAATCCGAACAGGCAGTTTTCAAGGTTTGCATTTGCAAAAAGTCTGTTGCTCTCAACAGATTTTCAACTGTTTCGTTGCGAATCTCTATCGAAGCCGTGTACATAAATTCGAGTACCAATTTCAATGTATCCCCATCCATCTCTTTAAGCTCGACATCTTCGGCTTTCGCTTCTTTCAGGGAACTGCGAAACATGACCAAGAAGAAATTGCTCGATGCAGAAAGTACTAGCCGGTGAGCTTGAAACCTTGAGTTATCTATTCCAGCGACCAACGTTATATCGAAGAACTCTTTGGCTTCGTAAAAAGAATGAAGTTTATTTGAAATATTATTCGCCTGTTGACTGCATTTGAAAATCCTTGGGGTACTAGCAGAAGAGCTGAGTGTCAGATTCAAACTTACTCTTGGGCTTGACATCATGAAAGTTCTGTAAAATTAGAAAATTATGAATTTTAATTGTTAGAAATGTATGGAATGTCTTTTGAAATATGCAATTAAGTACCTAAGCAATTGTGAAAAGTCGGCTTTTATTTCTTGTGAAGCAGATGTAAAGTTTATTTGTCGACGGTACGAAGGACATGAATTGGTGATGAGGAACTGTGCAACCACGTATTTCTGCCTTGATACTGGGAAGAGTTACTTTTTGCCTCAAAGTCGGAGTATGAAATTGCTACTTCTCTCAGCCAGAATAAATAAAGCAAAACTAATTGCGGTTGTCTGTATAACCATCTTTTCAAGCTTGATTCATAAGTGTTAAACAGCACCTAGAAAGTGCTGCATTGAACACTAGTTTAACTCTGAATAAGCTCAGAAAGGGCCGATTTGGCAGAATGTAGGTTTTTTCTGGGTCTTATAGTATTCCTATACTTGAATTTGTGTTCAATTCGAACATTTAACTTACCGGTGAGCACTCCACAGTCAATTTGTACAATATTTTCTAACAACTACTTTTGTTTATTTACATTCAAAATCAAAACGCAAATCGAATCAAATTTGACATTTACAGTACGACCACGAAAAAAATAACACGCAAGGGACAAACAGTGGCAATAAGATAAGTAGTACACTTTTATATTTGTCCAAGTTTAATTGTAATATTTTGTTTATTTTTTTTTTAGTGGTTTCAAATAAAAACTTTTCCTTTTTAATGCTTTGGAATGTCTTAGGAGAGCGTTCAATTTTCAATTAATTTTTTTTCATTTTAACCTTAGTCTTCACAAGCAATACTAACTTCAGTCGGAAAAAAACAAATTTCCAAATTTGACAGATCTTAAAATGTTCACCAACAGAAATTTGTTGGAAAAGAATTGGTAATTGTTGTAATCGAGAGGAAATATTTTGGTTACATATGGTCCGATCGGATACTCATATGCAAACGTTTTCAAATCTGCAATTACAGCTAAGAATATCTAAAAGCGTTCGCGTACTAACAGAATGAACGAAATTGAAAGAGAGAATGAAACCGCTTTCGTTCATTTTTCTTCCAGCAGAATTTCGATGTAACAAAAAGTGCGAGCTGTAAAAGTAGTGAGAAAATTCAGATTAGACAGAAAAGTAATTTATTGGCTTAAAAACAAATTAGCAAATTCTACAAACACTAACCACAT
The DNA here is from genome assembly GCA_949716465.1 of Chalcosyrphus nemorum. Lineage (NCBI taxonomy): Eukaryota > Metazoa > Arthropoda > Insecta > Diptera > Syrphidae > Chalcosyrphus > Chalcosyrphus nemorum. The sequence goes on from OX454332.1 coordinate 4,226,711, forward strand.
AAAAATATATCTAACGATCATACAAATGAGTAACGACACTCACCATTAGTGGAACTACTTTATCTCGTCGGTAAAGTAGAAAGTGAAATAGCAGAAACTTACACCCAATCTCTGTTGCTATGTCAATGTGTACTTAATAATGGTAAAGTGTCAGCTTCGCGTAAAAAAGACAGCAAGTTTGTTTTTACGAAAAGCAAAGCTATTTTCTTTCAAGCCACTGTACAGTGCCATAATTTATTTTCAAATTTCGCTGGAAAGCAAAAACAACAAGCAACAAAGTCTAAGCTCAATGCAGAAATGGCAAAAAAAAGCTGCCAGCGGCTGATTAATGTGGTGAGAAGTAAGTAAGTCTTTGTGCGTACACACTCACACCTACTGACAATTTCAATGGTGAAATGCAGAAAAAATGTAATGTCATACGGGCTTAAAGGGAATCGAATAAGTGAAACTCAATTCTGACGGATTCCACGATAACGATAGAAACTTGCGCCATCTGTGTTTGTTTTATTCAACTGGCTGTAATAACTGTTACCATTCAAATTAATAGAATATGTCTTGTCACTTTAAATATTTTCCGATATATCAGATGGGAATGGAAATGGTAGAATGCGGGCGTAAATGAATGGATGCTGACAGAAACTTAGCTTAGAAATTGACATTTGATGATCCTGTAGCCTCTTTTGAATTCAGGTGACTTCGAAGTTGTCTCTGATAAACTTGGTGAAAGTTTGCATCGTCAAAGTGTCTGTATGTCTTAGGTCATCAAAGTTTAGCGGCTCTGGTCATTTGAAACTGAGACTTGGGACGCCTTGGTAGCCAATGTGTTAACAAGTTTCGGTAGCTTATTCTAAATGTCAGAAGAAAGATGCTGTGACTGATTTTTTGGGATTGGGTTTCGGTTGACACTTTAATCCTTGCCAGGAGTTGGAGACAAAGGAGGGACCAAAGGGCTGACAGAGATCAACTATATTTTAGCTTCATGTTTGATCTGTGATCCTGAGATTTCCTGACGTGCTAAGCTATATAGTATACATCTTGTTAAAATAGTCTTAATATTTTGCTTGAAATAAACAAACCGCTAACCTAAAAATCCTGTTCTACTCGTATCTGACTTTATTGCAAAAGCGACGATAGAACTTGTTCAATTGGCAACTACACAATCGCGGAACCATAAATTAGTGCAATAAACAATGATTTAGCATATTCTTCTATATAATGATGTCCGATCGATACAAGTTGCGTGGCTGCCAACGATGTCACAGATCACTTATTCGGAGGATGTAATTAGTTGGAATATTGATATAAACCTGCCGATTAAAATACAAACTTCCGTGATATTAAAATTCTTCTAATGTTCTGTTCTGATCAAATTCAATTCATTAGACCGGAAAATATTTCAGTAAACAATTTTAACTTGTTTCGTATTTATGTGATTAGCAACTCTATTTTAGTTTATGATTAAACGGTTGAAGAAGTAACTTAATTTAAAAGTGGTCAAAGTACTAGTCGGAGCTATGAAGTGCCAAAGATTAAATATGTACAATCTTTTTTATAGCTGAACTATTGCGAAGAACACTATACTATAAAACTATATTGATATAAACCCATTTGTCTATAAGTTGTTTTAAAGCAACCTATGACCTCTTAATGATCCATATTGCAGAATCCGCCGCAAATCTGCACCTTCAAGTAGTTACAAGGTTAAAAGGACTGACCTAGTTGGTTTCAGAACTGGAATAAACTAGCCTTTCAGACCTTATCTAAGTTTTATGGGACAAGGCAATATGTGAAGCTTTAATTAATGGATAAAACCCACTTTATTAAAGGCAGCAATTTAAAACAAACCATTAGGTTTAATTGTTTTCTATTTATGATACGTTTTTTCCCGTCGCATTAAGAGCTAAAACTTAAGTAATTTGTTTAATTAATTGAAGCCTTTGAAACCCTTTCCACTCGTATTTGTATACGAGTCGCTTCGCTCGCATTAAATTTTAATTCCTTCTCTTTAGTTGATACTACTTTTATGATCGTTTTTAAAGTGATTATGACTTTGTGCAGATTGTTTTATTTAATAGCGAATCCTTTGCTAAATGATGGAACGATGTCTCTTCAGAACATAAGTAACAAACAACTTAAAAGTAAACCCGCTTTTGCTGATCCGTGCAATGATTAAAACATTAATGGTAACATCCAAGATGTATGTGGTTCTTAAAAGAGATGTAATAACCCCACCTATCGTATGAGCAGCATCGTTCGAAAGATGATGGTCTGCTGAAAATGGATAGTGAGACTTGTGCGGTACAAGACAAATTACTTACTTTACCTATGTCCTTTTTTCCTTTAGTGGGCCTCTATAAATTCTGTTGACACTGCTCGTAAGAGCTCGACGGGAATACCGTCAGGTCCACCCGGTTTGTTGTTGTTTGGTGCTTAGATCGGTAGTGATCTTATCCTTAATGGAAGTCGTGAAACGCATGGGGAAGTTTTGTCACTCGGTTTCGATTCAAAACCCTAAAGAAATATTCTTGCCATCTCTTGTGCTGACCCTTATTCGAACTGAGCAAAGAAACGTCTAGGCTTTTAACTGGATGTTGGCTGAAGCTGCTTTTTTGCGATTCTAAGGACGATACTGCTGTTACATCTGCGTGCAGTTCTTCTCGTCACATCGTACCTCGCACGTCTTCACACGATATAGGGACTCCAGCTGACTCCTTCCTCTGCTGTGATAGTGGCTATGCAACCTTTCAGTCTTCCTTGCCAATGATTGTTACAACAGCTTTTAAAACCACCGCCCTAAGAGATCCTTTAGTCTGTCGATGTTGAATCTGGACATTCTTGTGTCAACGTGAGTTTCTTGAACTGCAGCTCGTAAGGGCCGTTTTCGCCTCACTTTTTCAGAGTCCTAGCTCAAGCATAAATATTATTAAGGACCTTGAGTTAAAATTATATGTCTAAGTAGTTTACATAAAGTATCTACTGGTCTGGCTCTAGAACAAGGTCGACTAATGGATTCTACAAGTAGATGAGACTGACTTATGCTACTTTGAAGGAAAAGTATTTTTTGGTCTGGTTTGCAGAATGCGGAGAAGAATGAGTAATGAAGAATTATACCGTCAGTATGACTGTCCCCATGTCCAAAAAGTGTATTTGTTTGCGCAGTGCAATGGCAACCATCGCAGTATTACGGCAATGACATTGAACGCAGCCGTTATTTTATGAAATCAATACGATCGGAAACCGAAAGGAGCATAGAAAGAACTCATTGGAAAAAAAAACCATTGCATATTTTTAGGCTTAACTATAATTGCATCGTAACTTGGGAATCAGTCAAGTCCTTAGTGAATAATATTTATAATTGTAAGGGTCAGTTTTTCAGCGCGATATCTTTCGAACAATTTTACATTTTTGGACAGATATCTTTTAAAAATTAAAAAGAAAATGAATAAGCTGTCCTTGTCAGTATATTTGGATTCCAATTCAGATCTGAACGAAGCGGACTTACGTATCTGAAATAATAAATTGCTGCATACATGCATGTAGTGACATGCCTGTGTATAACCAGTAAATTTTCATAAGCTTAAGGGGACCCCCTCAATTCTCGGTTTCAAAAAATTTATTCTTTTTTTTATTTAATTCAAACCTACAACTATTCAAGAATGTTCCTTTTAAATTTTCAAGTGAAAATTTCAAAAACTCTTGAAGATATAGCCGATTTATGGTGGAACGTAGGTAGGTTTTATACCCAAGAGTTTGGTTCTCAAAACTGAGGTTACTTAAAAACTATTAATCTAATCGGTTCCAAATTTTAATACGTTATTCTATACATATATAGCTATGGTATGAACTAGGATATACTTTAAATTTTTAAACTTGATTTGTGACTAAAAAAAGGCGATTTTCAAAAAAAAAAAAAAAAAATCAAAGGTCCGCCATTTTGTTAATTTTTGTGCAAATTTTGGGGGGTCCTCTTAAGAGCAAGACCAAACTATTTTCGTTTGTTTGGGGAAAATGATTTTAACGACCGATTTCGCCTTTCAAATTTTGGAGCTTACCCCGGCTTATATAAAAAATATAAGACTGATTCTACACCCAAAAAAAAAAGATTTTACAATTGAAGGCAGTAGATTTAACAATTCCTTGTAGATTTGTGTATTTAACAGGGAATCTGGTTAAATTAACAATTTTTTGTAGATTTTACAGCGAATGCAGTCATTTCAACAGCAAAATTGTTAAATCAACTACAACCCCCAATTGTATAATCAACAGCGCGTTGTCAATTCCGGCTGTTAAATCTACAGATATGAATTTGTAAAATCTACATCAAAATGTTGTAGAATCTACAGCTATTTACTGTAGTAACTACAGCAGGAGCTGTAGAAATTACAACAAGTTGTAGATTCAGCATCTATTACGAAAACGTAAAAAGTAGATACCATTTGAGAATATTCGCATAATAATTTTCAGAGGCCATGGCATTGTGGTAGTGTATGCAGTCGCCGAGTAAGAGGTTCCAAGTTCAACCCCAGCCAGATCCAAACATTTTTCACATTTTGTAAGTAAATTAAATTATATAATTCGGTTTAAATACACACTAAGTATTTCTTGGACAAGAACCATCTAATTGGATTGTAAAAGCTATTTCCACCCCATTTCTCGCACCATACCAATAAATTAGAACTTTAAGCTTATGTGGTGCTATGAAAGCGATTTTTTTTTTACATGCAAATTGTTGTTGTTTCTACAGCTGTTCTACAGCTGTTCGACGGCAAAGTGCTGTGAAATCTACAATTTTAGCTGTTATATTCAACTAGATTGTTAAATTTACAACCACCCCTCTGTAAAATTTACAACGAAAATTGTCGGGTCGATTCTGACAATGAATGCAGTAGAATCTACAGCATTTTACTCTATTCTTACAGCATCTTTTTTTTTGGTGTACACGGTGACTCTTGAGTCATGATTCTTTTCTCTATTCTATCAGTCTAACAAAACAAAACAATAAGTAATGAGCTGTCAGTGCATAATGACAATTTACTACATTTTTTTGACAACTGAATGATTGGCAGTGATACCGAATTAAATGAGTTAAAACTAACTCGGAGTTAACTCAGGATTGAAAAACTGGGCCTAAGAAGCTTATATGTACATATTTCTAAAAGAACTCACAAGAAATGTGAACCATATTATGCACAGTATTTTACAAAATCCTCCACTTTGATACAGGTCTTCGAAAGTAAAGAGTAATGTATCCTTCACCGCGTTCCGGACAAATTATACATTTTCTACATGTTTTTCTTAATCGTTTTTTATAAAGCTTTATAGTAGCCGTGTTTTTTTGTGGAGGAGTATCCTTTCCACAGTAGACATGTTCGGTGTCGCGTAATTAACTTACTTGCTATTACAACAACCTAAATTCCTTGTAAGATTCTATTAAATTGATAAATTAATTTCAAACTTATAAAGCTTATCGCTGTTCGAAGAACTGTCAACTGCTTGTTGTTATGCAGTCAATGTTATCATAACAGTTATTTTTCTTGCCTGCCAAGTCCAAACGGCTCCAACCCGTGTAGCCACATAATTACTGTAATCAAACGCACTTAACTTGCATCGGGCTTACAAATTACAATCAATAGTCGATTTCAAAAGTCACGACTAAGCTCCCCTCCAAGTACTTCCGTCATAGAGCTTAAATTAAGTTAGAACACACAGTATAGTACATTTGCGTGCAGTTACTAAACCTAAGCTCTACCATTTCACTACACACGAACGAGAAGCTCAAAAAAAAAAAAACTCTCTTCTCTCTCTCGCTTGATCACATCGATCAGACGACGACATGTAGCAAATAGAACAACCAAAACAGGTTGTATCAGACTGACCACGTCTGGTCAACTCACTCAACTGTCTCCCCGCTGCTGCTATTGCTCGTCAAGATCATCTTCACTGTGGTATGGTGAGTTGATTCTACCATTTCTTCCAATCAGTCTATCTCTGGCCGGGCCTGGAAAACGTCCAATACCTAAGCGTAAATTCAGTTTCATTGCGGCTTCTCATAGAATCGGTCGGAAAGCGGAATCTCAAAGCTATATTCTCGGTGTACGTATCCCGCTCGTAAATCTATTTGTTCTGCTTAAGGTAGGCTCTGGCGACGAATTTAGATGAAATATAATCTTCTTTATCAACAAACTTCGTACACACTCGACCAGAAAGGTCAAAATTTATTTGTGTATCAACAACTATCACACTATACAATCCGCTTGTCGCAATAATAACCGTTTTTTTTTTGTTGTTGTTCGTTCCTACGATCTTGGATGTGTCATTGGAAAGTGCAATACTCTGGACGAACTTTGGTCATTTCCCTTTTGGCTTAAAATAGAATAGAATTTGAGCCATCCCTAGCCAAGAAGTGCTCGCATCTAGAGGAACCTGTTTTGATAGATTTATGCAAAGCCGCAAACTTTGGAATTTGCATCTAGTAGACCGGTCCTCAACAGGATGCCAACGATTTTGCCATAAATATCGTTGAATTTAAGCCTGGCTTAGAGTATAATCCACTCTTTGTCTGCATAGCTCGCGCTCAGAATACAAATTTCCCATTGGAAAGTGTTTTCTTCGCTGCGTTATTTGGATTTCTTCTAGAGTCGCTTTGTTCACTTGGTTTATTCAGTTTCTTTTGCTCTACTATTTCGGCTCGTTTGTTTACTTCCATCTGTTCGCGTTTCTATATTTTTTATATTAATTTAGTTTACACTTGCACCTTGTCTTACTTGTCCGCATTTCCACGTGACGTCCATACTAAGCGTTGTTTTCACTCTGGCAATTGCATGGCACACACACACTAGCTTTTTTTTTTAAAAAAAAATCTATTCAATTTCAGTGAAAGAAAAAGTCTCAGAAAGTCAGTCCAAAGCAGAAGAAAACAAGAAAACAAAAAAAAACCAAAGAGATCGAAGGAAAAACGCAAACTAGTGATCAAAGTGATTGAAAATAAAAGTGCTAAAAAGTGTCTTTAGTGAATGAAGAGGAAAAAATAAAAAAATAAATAAATAGAAACGTTCCAAAACTGGAGTTTTTAGTATTCTTCTTTGATTTGGAAAGTCGCTGAAGAACGTCTATTGCGGAAAAAAGCAGGAACGCAGAAAAGAACTCAGGGTAAGTCCAGTGGTTCGTGACGACTACAAAGTGGGGTCATTGAATCGGCCCGAGGGGAGATCTATCTATGTGATCAACTATCGGGCGCTGATTCTTTCTAAGTAGTTCAGTTGAGAACGCAATGTTTTTTCTATTACTCTTTTGTTTTATTAGGCATAAAATTGTGCTTTAGGTCATCTACTAGAGAGATTATCGCTAAAATTTCTACACAAATGAGGCAACTCATTCCACTGAGATACATAGGCCTTGTTTGTGTGAATGCACGTGCTTTTCAATAAAAATTTATAATTTCTTTTTAGTTTGTAGATATATGTAGATACATTCACGATTTTTAAAAGGTAGTCTTATCTACTATTCAAGCAAATTGCACAAAGCTAAAATTTTTCATGTCTAGGAATTCATTGGCTATTTGAGGTTTTGTATTTTGTGGGTAACCAATCAATTTGCTTACTATCCCTTTCAATTCAAGCCAATTAGAATAATCGAAGGGCTATTAGATACATTATTGGTCAGTTGAGAATGCAAGTATTTACATATGACAGCCATTACTGAACCTTTCAATCTTTGAACTAACTGGCCTTAGGCGATTAAGAAAGTAGCCTTACTGTCACACCTATTATCTCCTCTTATGACTTGCTTAGTAAGGATGCTAATGGATTATTTATATGCTAATCTGATAAGCAAAAAAAAATTAATTATGAAATTCTGTAGCTGTAAACATAGGAAAAATAAAATTGGAAAAGAAAGTTAGTTGGACTTAATCGATTGGCAATGATGTTCACTGCAAACCATAAGTTTGAAGTCGGTCTTGAAATAAGTTTCAATCGAAAGGTATATGGGTGCCCTTGTTGACAGCAGGTGTCAATGGTTCACTTAGTCCGCTATGAGTCTGTTGTGCCCACTTTATGAATCTCAGGAGTTTTCTCGGCTCTACATATCCTAGATCATCCAGCTCCGGAAGGAAATAACTCTCTATAGTATCTTCCCTTTTCAACAGTCAAACAGTAGGACACGAATTCCACTTCATTCGTACAACTTCTACAGAAGTCCTTATCACGCATTTGCATGCCTATCACGCAGTGCCCTGTCACGACACTTACGACCGTTCGTTTATCCCTGCGACTAGGTTTCTTAGAGCATGTGTCTAATCGACACCATCGTTTGTTAGTCTCCTTGTAGGACTCACTGTCTATGTCCCTGTGCAGCGTGCTAAGCGGTGTGCTGGTCTGATGCTCGCTTGTGACGGCTCAATTATTATCAGCGAAGATTGGTTGTATGTTCCTGTGTTTTGGAATCTGTCACTTAAATAATGACTCAAATACAGACAACAAGGAGCACATTAAAGTCCCAAGTCTGATGGCTCCCAACTACAAGGGCAGACATACCTATATGTAGCTTTGAGAAGTTTTCTTATGACTTTTTTGTTATTTCCTGGAATTTGAACCTTGTTGCCATGTGCAATAAAACAACGACCTAACCATTAAACTGTGGAACCTCTGCAAACTGTTCTACCCTTCAGGGAGCTTTAAGTATCTAGCCAGAAAGCTTGGAAGATAAAACTTCTTCCGGTTCCGACAACCAAGGATCGATCCAGATTTGATTCCAAATCCATTTGCTTGGGATTTTCAAAGCAAAAGTGAACAACTGTCAGACTGAACACAATAAAAGATTTTATAGGAGCTACTTCTGGAACCTCTGCATATTTTCAAGTCTCACTATTACCAACCAACTAGGGTCTCTTTCAAGCATGGAAAAGTAGATGGAATCTAGCTGTCATCCGGAAACTTACCAATTGACTTCAAAAAGTCAAAGATCATTGTGGTATGAACAAGCAGAACCAACAGTTAGTAATCCATTGCCATCAATTATTTTGTCTGTCTTCAAAGAAATATCTAGCGATTTTGTAAAAAATCGTAAATGTATTGTAAAAATGCGCTATTTTGAGAGGTTAGGCGAACGTGTAAATAGCACACGTAAGACTGGGTTCAGAAAGGCCCGTAGCTTACTTATTTCCTTATGTCCTGTAATCTTGTGTGGGATATATGGCCTCTATTGGGCCAACGCGCCATTGTGTACGGTTTTTAGCAATGTGCCTCAATTCATAGCACCTTTTTCCCCAATTGCCGTGCCTTCTCCTCCTCTGACTGGCGGGTATTCTGTCATCTTGGGTTAACGGACTCCATTGGATAGCATGGTTAGCTATGGAACTGTCACCTTTTCGGAAGGTGTGACCAATTTACTGCCATTTCGTCGTTGGATGATCGTGCCTATAGGTTCATAACTCATTCTCTGGTTGAGGTGTTCATTAGAAACACGGTTGGGCCAAAAAATCAAGTTGTTGAACACAACTAGCTGAGTCGAGAGGTGATTAATCGCGGTCCGCAGTTACCGCTCCAGTATTTTCTTCACTACATCCTGGATGTGGTCTATTTGGTCGAATTTCGTCTAATATAAAAATTGTATATCAACTTTTCGATGGTCAGCGTAAACCATAAGTTGCTCTAAGTACACGAAACACATCCCTGCAGCTGAATACTTTGTAGACACTGTGCCGCGCTAAGTCTTTTTGTGATAAAATGTCAAACGATGCTGAATGAAAATTTCATGACAAACTAGCACGACTCATAGGGCACCTGTCAAAAAATCAATAGACAGAAAAGTACCTCTAAATGAATCACCATTTAAATAGTCAAATGTATCCAAAGATATCTAAGCTTAGTACGGGCCACTGCAAAATACCAAGTCGATTTTTTTTTCAAACTTTATTCGTAACGATGCAGTAACAAGAAGTCGTTGAACGTTCTTATTTACAATGTTTGCACTGGCTTATGTTTGATGGCCTTCTTGGACATCTGCAGCAATTTTCTCTACCGATCAGCTGTCGGCTGGCACATCTGCTACTGTCCCATGTTGAGTTAGTCTTCTCGAGTGTTTAGATAGTGCAGTGTTTGCTGCTCATTTTGAGTGAAAACCTCCCAAAAAACTTTCTACAAATTTATCAACTTGCATTTTGTTCACAATTGTCAATGTGCCACTAATGTAATGACTTTTTGAAGAAATTGATCTCCCGCAAGAATGTAAAAAATTAGCGCTTCTAGAGAACTCTTATCAACTCTCTTTCTCGGTCATAGAGTCATCGATTAAAACTCTCGAAATTTGAACTGAAACGTAGTACATAGTCATTATTTGAAATTCGTTGAACCCTAAACTATTTCTGTTTCGCTGATTTTGAAATAAATAAATAAATACAGCCTGTAGATAAGCAAACCTCAAATCGTATATATAATTTGATATTACTTTTGTAATCAATCATAATTAAAAGAAAATTAGAAAAAAAACGAAATAAATAAAAACTTGGCACACACTTCAGAGTGTGCGATTCTTTTTGTGAATAATTATGTGTAGCGTGTGGGATAGTGTTCTTTTGTCTTATATTTTTGCGATAGACTATTCTTTGAGATAATAACAGGCAACCTGTGCCCTTCGGATACTCTTCTCACAGTTATTCTATGGCAATTATGTACTGACATCAGTGTTGCCATGAAAAGATGTCAAAATGAAGTCATATTTCATAGTTTTGCACAATAATAGCAGCTATGTAGATAGATAGATATGAGATGACAAAATGCTGTTTGAATCTATTGTGTTTCAGTCTCCCTCAGTCAGAAGGATTCTTGGTTTTGACTTCTATAAGACTACTAAATCGATGCTGACATTTATTGGCGTAAATAATGACAATTGTGTCATTCCTAGCCCGTCAATGTATCCAATTCATCCGATTTCGTTTTTCGTAAAGAAGCTTTTTACATTTTTTACATGGAATTGAAATGAGGGCACGTGTAATGATACGTTAACACGTGCTATGGTGCGTTTACACGGGTTATGACAAAACATTATACAATACATTAGGCCAGAACTTAAAATGAAGCTGCGATTTATCGTCAACTTAAATTGTACTGGTGTTTTCTCATACAACATTCTACATATGAATTGCCAGCACTCGCCCAATGAACAGTTTGACGGTTTGTTCGTCGTTTTTGACACAGCACAAGTTTGTGAAGTCTATCGGAACAGGTTAGAACAAAACATTACAACATTTTGTTCAAATTGCAAAAACGATTACCAAATCATTCTTCTTATTAGCAGTCAAAAGTATTAAGCTGTCAGTTTTGACACTACTTACGTATATAGTGAATAGAAAATCGGATGCTGAACTGTGAACTATAGAGTCACTGAACAAACCTTATGAATGAAAAAAATAAAAGCAGTTGTAGATAGGTTTGACATTCTGAAAGTAAATACATAGTTGATTGGTAGTTCAACTGTCAAAACCAGAATAAGCCTCATCCTCAACCCTAGCTTATCTCAGTCACAACGAGAGCTCTGGAACGAGACTAAATTACTAATAACTCCAAAGTGGGATTGAAATTGTACTAATGCTCATTTTTCAATTCAGACTTAATCGAAACTGAGTTTATTTGTCACAAATTTAACATTGATTCCATTGTATGCGAGAATAGACACATCCCCAAATTCAAACTTTCCACCAATTCTGAACTTCAGACTCAACCCAAGCTCTGGAACGCTTTTTTGTTTGTTTTAAAAAGTGAATTTAATTCATCAAAATTGACATTAATTCAAATCAAGGATGAGTCACGATTCAACTTAAATAAATCAAAGTTGTTGATGTGAATAGAGTTCTCTTCATTTCAAATGCAGCACATACATCAAAGTCAACAAGTCAGAATTTAGAATGCGTTCCTTGTAGCAATAATAATTTTATTTTTCTGGCGACTTTCGTGAACTTTTAAGAACCTTCAATTCATAACCAGATTTTAGATTTCAAAGTCCACTTATTATAACCCGATTATCTTGATTTTCACAATCAAATCCACAGACCTGATTCAATTCCTTACGACGACATAACTTTATCATGACTGATAAAATTTTTAATGATTCTTAGAACACCTGTATAAGGGGAAACGAAGGAAACTGAAATTATTCTTTTATAACTTGTTGCCAAAACTTGTTTAGCGGTATCTAACCGAAACTCGTACTTATTAAATTATAATTAACGAAATTAATCAAAAGGAATTTTATAAATATATGTATTTCTGGTGTCAAGATATAGTGTCATGCAAGATTCTTATTACATTATTTGAGATATATCACAATGGACTGCATTTAGGGCTTCTAGATATTTTTTTGTGCGTGATAAGCCTAAAAAACGCCGAAATTTAAACAGAAAAAAATGACAAAAATAAATAATGTGCTGACCTTGACTAAATTTATATCATATATGTTAATTTATTCGTTTGCAAAATTTGTTTTCTATTTATTACTAATAAACCGTGTGTGTGAAATATATATTTACTCACTATGCACTCATAAATGCATAAAGTTTGTTTTGTTTCGAAGGCCGCATAAATTATACATATCTGCGACTAGCTGCAGACAAATTTAGATGCTAAATATTATGGGCTTTTCCGTTATAAATAAAATAACAATGGATGCATTGTTTTAAATAAAATTATTACTTCTTGGATATAGTTCCGTTTCATTATTTTTAATTTTTAAGCATTTTTTAATTAATTGGGCCTTCTTTTAAATAAATGGATTTCTTGAAAAATAATTTCGACCTTTTAATTGATAGGAAAGTGATAGTGTTAGTTAATTGTTATAAGTCAGCAATAATTCTTATTTCCTTGTAGAGGTTGTGGGTCTCCTTTTCTGGTACTAAGGTTTCAGATAACTCCATTCTGTGCCACTTACCTGATGCCTTTTTATTTAAGGTTAGGTCAGTAGGCGAAATAGTAAAATTAAACTTCCCACACTCAATCGAATGCGGTTCTCCTGTACGACTTGCATTTAAAGAGAATATACTTGACTTGGAGTATAATACCTATCCGCTCTCAATGTCCCAACTTAATCGAACTTTGGGTCGGTATATACATCTCATATGTTGCTCGTGATTGTAGGTACCACTCGCCTTCTATTCACAAAGCACCAAAACTTACTCGGAAAACTTTTATCTTGAAATGGATTGAAGTAGTAAATATTGTAATTTTCATCGCCCTTTTCGCTAATGTCTGCTTCAGAGCAAGCGTCCTCCCAAATTGTTCTGCTGCACCCGTTTTTAAAAAGAGACACGAAAATCCACGTGTAAATGAAGTCAATTCCAAGTGTTAAATGTCACCGGTATTTGAAAGAAAGCAAAAGATGGCGCTAGAAGCAATGTAATGTGTTGCTGCAGAGTTCTTTTTTATTGGATTTATAGATAGATGTATAGATACGCCATGCAGTGGATAATCGAATAATCGAGAAGGAATCGTACTTTTTGGCAGTAAGCTAGAGGCAGTTCAAATTGCAGAACACTAAACAGAATGGTGTGCAAGCATTGTTGACGTCTTCATCATTTTTGCTGTCCTTTAGAGCTCCTAAAAGGGCTACCAATCTCCAATCAATATCCAGATCGAAAGAAGGAGGTAGACTTAGGCTTGTACACACTGCTCCTTGCAACTTTCTTTTAGAACTTTCTATTGTTAGCCTTCAAAACCGGTTAACAAAGTTGGTTTAACCATAGTTTCGTCTTTCTTTTAAATTTGGACGGCATATGCATAGTTCTCCATATTCGTTACTCTAAGTTTGTTTTGGCGTTGAAATTTCGTTAGATGCTTCCACTGTTTGATGCTACTGAACTGATCCAAATGTGCAAGTGTTTCAGTGGTTAATGAATTCGATTCCTCTCAGTGGGGACACCTAAGGGAATCCAAATATACTTTTCGGATACTTAGGCATATATATGAAGGTAGCTAGTGTGTACCTCCTCTAGTGTATTGGTCACTCTATCCATTCCTTCATTTCCGTCATAGGCTCTATTGACGCGCTGATATTGTTCTACTAGATTTGAGGGTGTGGTAGCCGAAAAGCTAGTTTAGCTGCCGATAGTGGTTTGGCAGTAAAAATAACGATATTAAGGTATTATCGAGATAAATATCAAATGCTTAGACACCCATGTGCGTTAGTATACTTACTTATGTCGTTTATCCCCTTGTGGGTCCTACAACGCCAATGCGCCATCGTGTGCCTCAGCTCTCCCCAACTTTTTACCAGTAACCGAGATTAACCTTATGTCAAAATCGAACGAAAAGCACATTCCATCTCTTCCAACCTGAATTTCCCATTTCATTTCCACCTTTCATAAGATCACAGAAGTTAACGAAACTAAGCGTGTACTACTATTTCCGTGTAATGGGACATTACAGTAAGCCCCAGCTATAATTGCATTAAGCGTGCAATAGCTAATGTCATAATCGAATGAAAGTTCTGCTCGCGTGCTGTCAAAAGCCGAGCGAAACGTGACACGATGCAGCCTTCCTCAGCACTCCGTACGTGATGTGAAACCGCTCTCTACATATGGAGGCAAATGAACGAAAACTCGACGAAACTGAGCGAAAAGTCGTCATGAGTGCAGTAGACAAGACAAATAATGTACAGCAACTTTAATTCAAGTATAGTTGGTCCTTTACGATAGTGTAAGCTCACGTAAGCTAATTACGGTTGGGTCCTTACTAGCGTGAAGTTCGCCTGCGCGCCATCTTGTTTGTACTTTTTGAATAGCGACAAACACATCCAAAAAAATTTAAGCCTAATTTAGAGAGTGTGAAAAACTCCATTCGATCAGCTTGTTTTTGATTGTGCTTCCCTCTTTGATCCGGAACAGTAAACAATATCTGAAATTAAGCAATGGCGCCTTTAAAATATCATCGTACTACGGCCTTAAAGTAGTACACAGCCACAGATTGCTATGGTCAAAAACATCGCCGTATAAAGGGACATAAAACATTTCTGCCTCATTAACGAATAGCCGCATAGACATAGCATAGCTCTTCATTGCAATTCGCCGTTGCTTCTGTAATTATACAACACTTTTTGATCAAAATCAGTGAATTAACTAATTTGTAGACATTTCATTACTACCGCGATCCAATCTTTCCTTCAGAACAAGAGGCAAACAATTAGAGGTTTTTTTGTTTTCCTTCTTTTATCTCATGACCTACTCTATCAAGATCTTTTGTGTGAAACTAACATTGAAAGCAAATTATATTTGTTTGAGGCGACGCTGAGGGGGCGTTCTCCCATAGGAATTATGTCAAGAATGTCTTCTTTTATTTTTGCATCTTTTTCGTCATTTAACAACCAACAGCGACCTCATTGGATGGCCAACGACTGCTGCTAAGAGACCTCAAAGCGGAAGCCTCGTTTCGTGCATCGTTAACTCTGATTATTGTTCGATGAACTATCAGATGGATAGGTAGCTCAGCTCCCTGCTGATGATCGCACAGCTCCACAGCGCATATACCAAATCAGAGATAGACAGACAAATGCTTACATTATCTAATCCATTACGAACTCATAAACATTGCCATTAATTCAACTGTTGTTATTCCAATGGCGGGGTAACGAGTTTTTTTTTTTTTTTTTGGAATCACAAACCCCCGTCTACCGATCGATCATTAGTCGATCAGTAGCAGACTGTCCGTTGGTCATTAAATTTTAACAGCACCTGTGCAGGTACATACATATGTGTTAGCAAATTGGTTTGTATCGGTTTAATTGTTACGCCGCCGTGTTGCGAGTACTTGGCGACAAATTCTGTAATGACCCATGAAATTGATGACAATAGCCATCTGGGTACGTGCTTTTGTAATTTGTTTGACAGATAATGGGTCGCTTTGTTATTCATGTATGATCTATCCATCTTGGGATTGCTAGAAATAAATCAAAAGTTTGTTTACACAGAACAGATAACTCACATGAAAATTTTGACAGTCATGACAGTACATGTATGAAAGTTCGAATGACATGCTTTATGAGTTCCTGTCTGTAGCTGCAGATAAAAAGAAAAAAAAAAACTTTCTCAAGGCCGTTGAACGGTCCGTGACGTATCGGACAATAAAACACGTTATGCATGTCGCAATGGAAGTTGTTTTGCAATTACTACCTATATTAGGGAACTACATGTCATATCATGGTACATTTAATGCGAACGACTATTGGGCAAACTTTACGAGTGAAATTAAGCGAAAATGTAAAGTTTTTATTACTTATTTCTTTTGCGTGGACACTGGTATGTATGATGTTTCATTTTCGCAAACTTGGGTGAGGATTCGATATATTTTTCGCTGAAAGCGTATTTTTATTTTGAAAAAAAAAACTTTAGTTTTTAGTATCGAATTACAGAGAACTAGTAAACTTTTTAGTATCAAATTTCTAATAATTTTTCTAGAACAGAACAGAAAGTGGAACATAAATAGCACGTGCCACATTCCGGGTAACCAGATAGCATACTTATTCCCATTGTTATGTCTCAGCAGCTGTCAAAGTTATCAATGCTCCATCCAGTTGTCAAAATATTTGCCATTTCATCGTGCATCGTTTTATGTTTATCGAACGTGCGGACATTTCCAAAAAAGGCTGTCGAAATTCTGACTCAGTTCTAGATGAGGTCGGTTGGCACTATGGCTTTACTGTGCAGGGAATTCGTCGCACCGTGGAAAAGAATGGGCGTGAATTTAAACTTTTAAGCCACCAATTGGTGCCAAATGAAGAAGTATAGACGCCGCCGTAGTAGCCAGCATCGAAAAAGATCCAGAAATGTGAATTCGACGCCAGTCAACTGAACCCCACATCTTTGTTGGTTGGATTTGGGTCTGCATCCCTATAAGATTGAAGTCGGGCGACCATAGACAATGTCGTGAGTTCGCTAATTGAGCGCTGGAAATGTAGGTCGGAGATTCGGACATTGCGAAAACTAAGCTTTTTGGACGAGGCCAATTTTTGACTGTCAACCCTTGGAGCAAACACCATCCACGAGTGTTCGAGCAAGCATCAATGCATCCACAAAGATTGACTATTTTATGCAGTTTATGTCATGATGGCATCATTGGACCTCATTTATTTCAAAATTAGGACACCATTTACGTCAATGGTCTCAGGTATAGAGCGATGTTACCTGATTTTCTGTTCCCAGAGCTCGATAACATCGATATATCCGAGCTGTGATTTGAACAAGACGGCGCTACTACTTGGCGACTGAGTCATCTCACAGCGAGTGTTCACCAATTGGCCATCAGGCGACTTGAAATTAAAGTGACAGTTCTTATTAAATAACGCTAGAAGTTTACCTTAAAAAGTCGTTTGTGCTGAAACAACATCTATTTTTTTCTGACTAAAAACAAACCAAATTTTTCGAACAGCACTTAAGAAACGTTTTACCAATCAGGATGATTCTTAGAAAACCACTTACAGCCCTCAAAAGAAAAAGCATTCTTATAGTATAAAACATGCAATTAGCATCCCGTGTTTCTAAGTGCTATATGCTGCGAATGACTCAAAATAATCACATCCATTAATTTATTCTACTGATCAAGGTAGCTGCGACTATTATACAACTTCAAACTTAATCACATAGCACATAGCAAGTTAGGTACTACCACCTCCGCGAATCCAATCTGGCGAGCACTTAAATTTACATAACCAACTGAGAAGTTCTTTGGAAATTTGTTTTTTTTTTTTTTTTCTCCAGAACCTACTACCCATATTTGTGTTTGTGTTTATTGAAATGATTGTTTGTCTAATCTCGGGTGATTTGTATTCTAAATATCCCCAACTTGTTAAATACCTGATGATACTTTAAACAGACTAAGTGTAGACGTGTACAGTCCGCGCCTTTGTCTACTTAAGCCTTTATCATCAATAACAAGGCACAACTCAAGTAAGTATGCATCCAGTTCTTAAGCCAGATTTAAGCTCTGTTGGTGGCACTCTGCTGTGGTGAATACACAACAGAAAAAAAAAACTGGATAAACGCGTAAATACCTCGAATGCAAACTTGAACTTGAAAACGAGTAACAAGCGTAGATAAACATTGATAGCCGGCAGCCCCCCACCGCGCCGCCGCTGACCACTTTTATTATTTTTTTGACTCATCATTATTTTTATTCTTTATTCTTCTAGTCAATTATCGCGATGCAAATAATTAAAGAGTAACGTTCGCGCAAACACTACACAAGTGTGTAAAAAGTGAAAATATCTCACACAACATAATGTATCTAAGTATGTACCTGTGCAAAGTCAAAGTACACAAAACGTAGTCGAAGGTCGTGAAAACGTGCATTTGACCGAGTGTCAATTTGACATGAATGCACGTTCAATGTACAAAAAAAAAGTCTAAATTTTGCTTGTACAAGTTCAAAGATTACGCAATAACCAATATATGTGCCTATAAAGTTTGTTTATGAAAATAAGCCCCAAGCCACGTTTAACCTTTAATAAAATACTCAAATAATTGTGGATACTTTGGAGGATTTTGGGAGGGCGGGATGGTGGTGGCATTATGCAACTTCCGGCTCTCGAGAACAAAATTCTCTCAAGTGATCAGCAATTAACTGATCGTGATCTTTGGAAATTTCCAATTGACCATGACGCTGACATTTTCGAAGAGTAGTTCTTAAATGTTGATAGTCACAGCGCGTGGCTTAAAATTTATATTTTGGTGGCGGTAGTCAGTGACTAATGATTATAGGTTTATAAATTTGTTTGTATGCCAATGAGCTTACCGGTAAGTTTCTTCGAGCTTATTGCGCAGAACTCGTTTCTGTCCAATCATCGGCTTTAATATAAGCGATACTGAAGAGCTATACAACTGAATTATTCAATTTTTACAACATAAACGATTGTCGTACTACGTTTTGGGTGTCGCTGCATCACTTCTTATTCCAAGGAGCACTGGTGGACTGACGTTGGGGTGCTGATCATAAATTTTAGGATTTCAATGGATTCGTATAGTGATTGTTATTGTACGAACACGCTTACAGTCTGTGGAATATAAACCTTCTGCCTTGCCTCCCTTTAATTCAAGAAACTTATACATATGATGGGATGGAAGAAAGGATTACTGTCTTGTCACTCTGTGGAAGCGCACCACACCTTTTCATAAGACACTTAAGTTTGTAGTTATCTCTATTTAAATAATGAGAATACTTATGAATTAAGGCCCTCTCAAGTACTATCCAGCGATTGTAAATGTCATCATGACTGACAGTTTTCTGACACTGTCACTACAAAAGATGGAGGAGCTCTAGAGCATGACCACAAAGAGTAGTGTTCTCACCTCTACTGTGGAGCTCTCACTGTGTCCTCGTGCTGAAATTGTCATTGCGTGCGAATTCAATATACACAATTCGGATTGGCTTCAACACTCTGGCCAGAAATAAACGAACGGAGGTATGTTTAACATTCCCGGACATTGTAAGTAATTCCGCCAACAGCCTTGACATGATACCATTGATATATTTGCGCTCCTAGACCAGGCTGATTTTGGGATTATATCAACCTAATTCTTGTACTCTGACCAAAAGGTGACCTTACGAGAAAGTGGTATGGGCTTTAAGGCGCGTGTCCACTTGAGAGCACTTCCGCTAGTAAATTCTCGAGAGTAACTCTCTAGTAGTTTTCCATAGGAGAGTAAAATTTGTGTGATTTACTATCGTGACCAGCTACTTTCAGAATATGAACATTGTTTGAAAAGTGCGAGCAGATCTCCGAAAGTATGGTAACATCTGTCTACTTGAGAGTAACTCTCTAAAAGTTTAAAAGCCTAGAGTATTAAACCAGCCCACTGCGAGTTGCTCTCAGGTCCGTGTCAAGAGTGTCACCGACGCGTTTCTCTTAGGCGTTTCTGAAACGTTTCCTATTTGCTTTAGAGACATTTCTGAACGTTGCTGAAATGTTTCTAAAATGTTTCACTCGGTCTGGGCGCACCTTTAGAGAATAAAGAGTATTGAACCTCAGATGAACTCATGATTCGACCAGAGCTGTAAAGAGGCCGAAGTAAGTTTTAAGCCACCAGACAGCCAAAAAACTGCTCCAAACTGTCACTCGTGGTGGATGGAGAGGTTATTCCACTATGTCTTCTATGTTCAAATGCGACAGTTTACGTACGTGCATGACCCAAGGTACTTCAGCAGTTCTTAAGATCTTATTATCTGATTTTTTACCCGAAAGTGCACATACTCCACCGTCTTGCGACTGGTCAGCCTCAATAAATAGTCGAGAGAGACCTGTAACAAATGCATTGTTGAATTATAATCCATAATAATCGCTTAAGGGTATCCAGGAGAATCTAGCACAATAGCTTGTCTATTCAACGTCAAGAATTTAATCTTAATGCTCTTTGGTTTGTTCTAGAATTATTTGTGCTGTTATTTAGGAAATATCTGCACCCAAAAAAAAGATGCTGTAAGAATAGAGTAAAATGCTGTAGATTCTACTGCATTCATTGTCAGAATCGACCCGACAATTTTCGTTGTAAATTTTACAGAGGGGTGGTTGTAAATTTAACAATCTAGTTGTGAAAATAACAGCTAAGATTGTAGATTTCACAGCACTTTGCCGTCGAACAGCTGTAGAACAGCTGTAGAAACAACAACAATTTGCATGTAAAAAAAAAATCGCTTTCATAGCACCACATAAGCTTAAAGTTCTAATTTATTGGTATGGTGCGAGAAATGGGGTGGAAATAGCTTTTACAATCCAATTAGATGGTTCTTGTCCAAGAAATATTTAGTGTGTGTTTAAACCGAATTATATAATTTAATTTACTTACAAAATGTGAAAAATGTTTGGATCTGGCTGGGGTTGAACTTGGAACCTCTTACTCGGCGACTGCATACACTACCACAACGCCATGGCCTCTGAAAATTACCATGCGAATATTCTCAAATGGTATCTACTTTTTACGTTTTCGTAATAGATGCTGAATCTACAACTTGTTGTAATTTCTACAGCTCCTGCTGTAGTTACTACAGTAAATAGCTGTAGATTCTACAGCATTTTGATGTAGATTTTACAAATTCATATCTGTAGATTTAACAGCCGAAATTGACAACGCGCTGTTGATTTTACAATTGGGGGTTGTAGTTGATTTAACAATTTTGCTGTAGAAATGACTGCATTCGCTGTAAAATCTACAAAAAATTGTTAATTTAACCAGATTCGCTGTTAAATACACAAATCTACAAGGAATTGTTAAATCTACTGCCTTCAATTGTAAAATCTACAGCGCTTTTTTTTTTGGGTGTGCAAGAAGTTGAGAAAAAGGCAAAGACTTCTAGGTCACAACTAAATATGTGGGTGCCGACATCTCCACCTTTTCCTCGGTGCATATACCCTACAACAGTGGGATCCATAATTACCTTATTGTTAATAAATATGAGCAAACGTACGACCAAGGGCCTATAACACAAAACTTCAAGTGCTACAATTACAAATTTGAAATTTGACAACTGTTGAAATTGTAGCACCACACAATCATGCAATGATGCTCTGTTGTCAAATTTCACTTGTAATTGTACCACTTGTAAATTTTGTAGTGTAGGCCCCAAGACGTAATTATAAGTATGTTTTGCTGTTTCTTTCTCTCCTTTTAAGTACCACATATGATATATTACAGGCTGTCATTCAATTAATAAAAACAAAGCGTACATCAGAATCTACAAAATGGCTGCGTTCGTAATAACTACCATGGATTAAAATTCTGTGTGTGAGATCCTATTTCAATTTGCAAGAAATGTCAGAATTACTTAAATATCGGTGGTACATTAAGCTTTATGAAGCTAAAAGTCAAATCGATCGAAAATTTCAGTCTATTATATAAAGTTTTGCTGTGATTCTAGTTAAGTCTACATATTTCGAGTTGTATGGGAGTATTTCTTAGATGTTGCCTTTGGCTAAGTCATTGTTGAGTGATGTATTGTATGAATTTCAAGATGGCGCAGCCATTTGCTGTACTCTTGCACAATTTGTTTCAATTCTCTTCTTGATTTTAAAATTCTGAAATCCTCTAAAGAAAGTCATTTTCACTCCTTACAATGCAAATGCCCCTGATGTCAAAAGCCCTGAAATTTAATTTTCCGTCATAAAAATCATTTACATATTATAAAACGTGTTAAACTGGAAAAGTTGTCTCAATCGTAACTATAGCAACGCCAGTACTTATGTTGAAAATAATTAAATATTCTACCAAGATCATATTCTGTTGAATAAGTGAACAACTCAGTTCAATACTCGAACGTCACTCAGATAATTACAATCGTTAATAGTTGAGTGGTTATCGGTTTTTATTATAAGAAAACTTGTTTCTTTTTATTATTTTATATTCGACTTATTACCGTATAAAACTTCTTTTTTTTTTTTGCAATTAGTTCTCCAAAGAGTCTCTTTTAATTAATCTAACTTGATTTGTTTTTTTCATATCGCAGTCAAG
The DNA here is from genome assembly GCA_949716465.1 of Chalcosyrphus nemorum. Lineage (NCBI taxonomy): Eukaryota > Metazoa > Arthropoda > Insecta > Diptera > Syrphidae > Chalcosyrphus > Chalcosyrphus nemorum. The sequence continues at coordinate 4,249,188 of OX454332.1, forward strand.
TGAAACCATTCGGTTTGGGTATACAGGCAGCGACATAAAAATAAGACGTTATATTTAAAAAAACGTATATATAAAAAACTGTTTAGGTTTAGTTTTGAAATTTCCGGAAAAGCCGGAAAAGGAAGAGAAAAACGGAGACAAAGTGTTGCAAGTTATATATTTCTTGTAAGATATCAAACATTTTGGCTTGTTGTGCCCAAGGCTTAGGCAGACCTATCTCCAGATTCAGATTTTTTATAACAATTACATCTTCATATCATTCTCTTACCCAATCATACACTATGTATCTTTGAACATTTCAACATTCTATAGCATTGTCAAATCTTTTCGTCGCTGACTGTTTGCGGTTTTTTATCGAATAAAATCAAGCGCTTCAATAAGAAGTATCTATTCTAGGCAGATGCCAATCTCCATACAAGGTCTAGGTGGTTATCAACAAGCTGATTCATTGTAGTATCTACTTCAAGTCTAGGCCAAGTTTACACATTGCTGCACAAGGTGGTATACCTTCAGGCATCGCCATCACTGTATTTATGAATGAAAGTGCAAAAGCGTGACCATAACCCGACCTTAAATGGATTACTATTGAAAGTATCCGATTACAGGTATTGTCTCAATGTGTTTGGGGTGTTATGTAACTCCAATCTACGCTCATGACTTTGATCCATCGATTGGACAGTTTGTTATGTAACTTTTTTTTACAGCTGATGCTTTGAACTAGAACTTGACTTAAGAATAATTGAGTTATTAAAATAATAATTGTCTGTATTCTTGTTCAAGTTCAATAAAAAAAAAATTTCATTGAGCATTGAATCCAAAATAAGTTTATATAGTAACCTTTGTTTAGCTTTATTTTGGGAAAAAACGTAGCTACACACAGTATGGGAATAAGCAAGCATGAAGTCAGAAATAATTAAAAGAAATAATAAAATTAATGTTCAAATAATAGAGAGACTAATGAGCATGTGTATCTAACAATAGAATTCTTCCGCTGAAATATTTTGAAACAATCAATTTCAATTTCAACAAATTTCAAACCTTGATTCTAATTAACAGACATTTCGTAACGCAGTTCGGTTAAAACAGCTTCACGGTGTACCTATTTACGTTTTACACAAAGTCATTCGATCAAATGGGAAATATAAAAAATTGTTGTTTAAATATTTGAAATAGACGGAGAGGTGAAATCAATTGTTCTGCAGATGAGCGTTAAAATACAAATGTCATGCTTCGTCATCGCCGGCAAACAATTGTCTACTAGCTTAACAATAAGACTAAAAAACCTCTAAGAAATGGAGAGAGCAATTTGTCACGATGCATGTGTCACTTGGTCTCTTACTAACTGAGCACAACATCAACGTGTACTACACGCGCTCAATGACAAAAAAAAGTGTCCTGTACAACGAATCGCTGTCCAACAGAGAGCAGGAATCGGTGCTGAATATCTCTCGTAAGGTTTTGATATTCACCACGCCTTTTGATTGTCAGGCTACTAACTGGCTTCTGATGCATATCGTCATATATCTGTTAAATCCCTCGATTTCACTGATATAAAGCTCTGAAAGACGGCGCAAAACCATAAGCCCACTTGTCAAAAGTATACAATGGCCTTTAGACTCTATACCATCTGAACTCGAAATACATTATAGATCACATAGACTGTCATGGTATAGTCATATGACTTATGGCTCAATTCGTTTTTAAGATTCTGAAACTATGCCGGCAATGTTGTACACTTTTGTCCTTTGGAGACATCGACTGTAAAGTCTGCTGTGTATCCCTTTACGGCTTATGTGCATGGTTGAACAGAACAACTTCACCCACTACTGTGTACTAGGTTACTGTGATATTCTCTGGAATTGTGAAGCTAACGACTTGCTTCGACAAAGTTCCTCTATTCCAAATGACACATGCTATCGGACTGCTGCAACTCAAGGTAGGAGCCCTGCCTCAATAAGAAATGTTCTAACCGAAGACTACTCTGCTGTAGGAAGTCAAGGACGAGGAGGAAAATAAAACCATGTTCTTTTCAATCGCCCTTGCGTTCGCCCATGACAGATGGCTGGCTTTGTTGACTGTTTAACAATGATGTTAGCATCTTCTATATGGTTAAAGTTAATTGCTTCTTTAATAGGCTGACCCACACACTTCACATTTCGGAAGGACAATAAACCTACTGGTGAGCAAGTACATACTCATCTCCAATAATTTAACTAACCTTTAGAATCTTGAAGAATTTGGCTTTGAGTTTATTCTTTTTCCCCTCAACAGTGCGTCTAGACTAGAGCTCGGCTGAAAAGCTTACGTCCACTCGAGATATAAAATTTGTTGGCTATATGATATACGCTTTGTCCTAACTATCGAAACGTAAGCCAGTAAGTCCCTTATCATAGCCGTATAGAGCCTAAGATTGACCACACTGTGAAACTTCCAAAACATTTGGCTTCATCAGTGACTGAGATGGCAACTCTTTATTGACTAGGCTATACAAACGTGGCACAGGCTGTGTCAGACCGATCATGATGCTCCTGTTTTTTGAAATGCTAGTGGGGAGAAGTCACATGGCAATGCGACCAAAATTGATGGAAGAAAAAGATAGAAAGGTTCGGGGCTACAGCTACTTAAATGCTGTTTTCTATATTCTGTGAATTATTTTTAAGTCATTTATCTCCATTAGTTTAAGTTTTAAGACTGATATGTAGCCTAAGGCAATAGAATGGTTTTACAAACCGCTTCTTTAGAATAAACGAAGAGTGCAGCGTCTTTCAAGCCGGCAAATCACTTTTAAACAAGATATCCATTCCCGATACGGTGAGCCCCAGTTGGGTACCAGGGTATATGAAAACGAAAAGGCGGATGAGCTTGCTAGGAAAAGGTCGACGCTGCAGATATACCGGGCTTTTCCTTTTGTAGCAGCTCCAATCAGTTGCTTAAGGAAAAAGGTAGAAGATAAAGCCAGCGGTCGTGCAAGTAGACGCTGGTTTCATCTGGATACATGCGGAACGGCTAGAGCGTTATGGCCGGCCTTTAACAAGAAAATATTATCAGCTCTGGTTAAACTCAGTCGTTTCTGGCATAATAACCGGCCATTGTGCCATTGGCCTTCACGCAGAGCAACTCGGTGTGCGGCATAACAACTTTACAGAAACTGCAGGGACGAAGAAGAAATCGAGTCTATTCGTCACTTGCTGTGTGACTGTCCTGCTCTGTCCGTCAGAAGAAAGAGAACTCTTGGTATTCATTTTTTCTCGGAGCTGGATGAATTACGCAACGTTGAACTGATAGACCCTAAGGTTCATATTATTATCTGGGTGGTTCTAACAGCGGACTTTCCTTACAGCGTTACAGCGTACACCGTAGACTCACTCTTTTTCAAATCTATTCCCTTCTTTCATAAAAAAATACAAATGCAGTTGTTGCTGCATAGCACTTGATGTCACATTACGAATTGATAGCTACATCAATCTGCGTCGGATGCTAGATTAATATTCTTATCTATATGCTCTCACGGCCGAAATGGGCTGTTTTCTTGTTTACATATCAATCAACTAAATCACTTTGATCAATATTTGTACATTCAACACTTTTATAATCATTTCTATTTCTAGATCACTGAAAGGAAGATGAAATAGCAGTCGTATCCTTGTATTGCCCAACAAACTTTAGTGCAATGAAGCTCCTACGGACGACATTCAGTGCCTCACAAATAAAGGCTTTGCTTAAAAAAGATGGACTCGTTCGACTGCGACAACCAGTAAGTCATATATTTTATAAACAAAAACATAAATGTTTAACAATTCCTTTTTGCAGTGTATGACTATAATACAATTCGTTTGGCCATGCCTCATCTTCCTCCTGCTCTATACAATTCGATTCAGATTTGGGCCAAAGGAAGTTGCAAACTGTCAGTTTCCGACACGTCAGCTGCCGACAAAGGACAATGTTTTGCCATTTTTCCATTCGTACATCTGTAGCATAGAGAATAGATGCTCGAGTACCGAAGACTATGAGGAGTATTCAAAATTAGAGAGTGCTCCGTAAGTAATCTTTCCCACCAAAAGATGACGCAGTCATATATAATTTATTTTTTGCTAGAATGACACCAATTATTGACATTGCACAAATTTTTATCAAAGATGACTCATTATACAAGGCTTTAGTTGACCTGCCAAAGAAGGCTAATTTTATATCAGCAGTGACATCTCTTGTAACAAATAAGCACTTTGATGAGATAAGAGGTAAGTTGGCCCCATTCTTAGTGACTTCTTTTTATACTTAAAACCGCTCTATTGCAGGCCACATTGGAAAGGTCGTTGCATCGATACCAAAAGTTGAAAAGATGATCGGAGGCAGTTTCGACATAAAGAAATTATTTTCAGGTTTGTGTCTTGAATAAAAAAAAAATATTTACTGAGAATATTTGATTTCATTTAGATCGAGCAACTTTTGTTCGAAGTGGGAGTCTGCTTTGTGGACATCCATTTCCAAATACTGAAGTTATACCGCTGGCTAATGACATTTTCTATTCCGAGGACTTTAGTGAAATTAATGATGATGAAATGGATGCTATGCCAAGTGGGTGAAGAAAGTCAGCTTTCGAGGATGTTTAAAGAAATTTTGATTAATTCTAGCGCCATATTGCAAGCGTTTGTATCTGGATGTGACTAGCAGTAACTATGGAAAGTTGACCTGGAGCACAATCAAGCCTATAATTCATGGAAAGATTTTATATTCGCCAGTAAATGATGACACCAATTCGATTGTTAAGTTTGTAAGTATATACTTAATTCGATAAAGATGAAGATGGATCGAAGCGAGATAGGAGAGATTAAGGAATTAGAAGAGCTTGGTAGCTTTTAGAGGATTTAGCAGGGTTGCAATTCGTAAAAAAAGGTCAATTTGAGATAAAAAAAAAAAAAATTAACAGCACGATAATCCAGAATCTCAAAAATCTACCGATCTTATCTCTCTGCCTGTCTGTGGGATGAACACTAGACTGTAGACTAAACGGCTGATCCGATTTCCTTCAAACTTCATAACTGAGCTGTGAAGGCTTACAATAAGGGATGTCTGGATTTTTGTTCTAGTCTCATTGTTGACGGTAGATACCTTACTTAAGGCCAATTTTACAAAATGTCACTGCATGGTCATCAATCGGGAGCAACATTCCATTCAAAGTTTCGAAACATTAAAGGATTTCCTAACGTAGAATGTTCTATGAAAGGAGCCACAACGAGCAAATTATATTCGCAGTGTGGCAACACTTCAGCTGCAGCACATCTAATTGCTTCCAGCGCCATCTCTTACACTCTTTCCTTAAAAATGCAAGTGGCAAATCATTGTAGGTTAGGTTAGGTTAGCGTGGCAGCTAGCGCCCAGATACAGATGGGCACCAGCTCACTTAGGCCTAAAAGACACATTGTGATACCACGGGATATGCAATAATCACAGCCAATTACTAAAAACCACGACACTACAATGAGAGACAGAAGGTGCTTGGTGGGTAAACCAGTCAAAGGACCCCAGGTGGAGGTTTCTTCTTGATGCTAAGGCAGGGCAGTTGCAGAGAAGATAAGGAATCGTTTCTTCTTCCTCCTCGTCCCTGCAAGTCCGACAAAAATCGTTAGATGGGAGGCTCAGACGTCTAGCGTGTAGGCAGATAAGGCAGTGTTCCGTGAGGGCACCGATGATGGTGCTCAGGTCTGGAGGCTTCAGATGCAACATTTCTTTTGAACGTTTCTGGTTAAGGTTAGGCCAGAGCTCTCTCGAGATCCTGAAGGGGCAATGAGCCCAGCGAGCATTAGCTTTTCTTATAGCATCAAGTTTGAGCAGGTGATTACAGGTAGCAATTGGCATACCAATTCCCGTCCTTACGGATTCAGTTGGGAGGGTAGTGCCTAGTTTGGCAATTTCATCAGCCTTACAGATCCTGGAATATCCCTATGGCCTGGCACCCAGCATAGGTGAATGTTATATTGTTCCGAGATCTCCATCAGAGATGAACGGCAATCTTTTACGACCGTTGATGTGGTTGTGGGTGATTCCAGAGATTTAATGGCAGCCTGTCTGTGAAAATGCTTATATCCGTGGCAGATAGTACATTACACTTCAGCCATGACAGGGCTTTTTTGATTGCCATAATTTCCGCCTGAAAAACGCTACAATGATCAGGGAGGCGGAAGGAGATGCATAGATACACCACCACCAACTCCGTCTGAGGTCTTAGATTCATCAGTGTAGATGTGAATCGTTCCGACATCCACCTGCTCCACATTAGACCATGTTTCACGAGCTGGGATTGATGTGCGGAAGTTCTGACCAAAGCTGAGTTTAGCGGGGGTGTAGTCGGTGGTTACATCAAAGAGGTTAAATTCATTAAGAACGGAGAAGTGGCCATAGTTGAGAGACAGCCACTGGGAAGAGGCCGACAAACGGGTTGCGGTTGAGGCCGCTATTTGTTTGCTGACGATGTCTAGGGGCAGTAGGTGAAGAATGGTATTTAGAGCTGCTAGTACTTATGCACTAGGTTTGGTGTCAGCAGAACTGTAGATTTGAAGAAGAGTTAGAGATATTCTCGATTTTCTTTGGATTTGCTTAGCCCTATCCAAAGGAAAACTAGTCCTTTTCTTGCCTAAGTAGTCTAGAAGTGATAGATCCGGCATGCAGTATCACAAATGACTACTTCTGGCTTAACTATCTTTGCTCTTTTGTAGAAGCTTTCTAGTGTCCTAATCCTATTTGGAGATAAGTTACAATAATATTCTTCTTCTTTTCCTTTTAGTCAAACACCACCTTTGAAGAACTAAACCGGCTAGTTACACTGGCCATTGCACTGGATGACACTCTAATAAAACTCCGCAATGACACCCATTTCCAGGGTGAATTCGACAGAATTCTAGAACTTGCCAAGTCGCCACTTGTGAAAAGTTTAATTGGCAACTCAGTGGACATTGGTGAAATTGAAGCTGTGATGTTGGGAATCCGTACTGATCGCACTGTCTTCGACGTGGTCCATACGATTAAGAATATCCTTGAGTGCTTCTCAGTTGATCGATTCATTGGAGTTCCGACAGAAGATGAACTACAGCAGATGGCTTATAGTAAGAACAAGCAGCGACTGTTCTACGCAGCGGTTCATTTCAATAAAACCGATGACAAGGATGTCGTGTATAACTTCCATATGGACACGGATAATACGCCAATAACCATAGAAACGAAAAATCGTTTTTGGTTTCCTGGTCCTGCAGGTCGAATGACAGAGGATTTGAAATACCATCAAGGCTTCGTGCAAATTAAACATGCCATTGACATGGGAATCATAAAGCATAAGAAGTATCAATTAAAGGAACTGACAGGATCTCTTAAGAAGCCAACGAGCACAACGCAAAGTACGCTTCAGTTTATCCGTATAGACAACGAGGATGATGAAGAGAATAAGGAGGATGATGGTGAGGATGAGGATGATGATTGGTTTACAAATAACGAGGAGCAGGTTGCCTCGAATTCCAGCGAAGTTGGTGGTGGTGGATTGTCAAGTTTGTTCTCGGGATTTTTGGATGGATGGAATGGTGTCAATAGAGACAATTCATCCGTTAGTATTGAATTCGATGATGAGGATGAAGAGGAAGAGGGTACCACTGTTGAATCTAAGACAAATGCTTCTGTCGATGATAACGATGAAGAGGAAGGGACTACAGTGCAACCGACAGATGAGTTGCGGCGCCAGAAACGTGCTCCGCAAGGTCTATTAGAACTTTTGCTTGGCTTGGGTGGTGGTTCGACTACGACAGATAAATACGAGGTGGACGAGATTAAATTCTTTACCAAACAATTTCCGTATCCTGCTTATACTAATGATGAGTAAGGATCACAGAATTTTGTAGATAATTAGCTAGTCATTTGTTAACATTTTCTTGCAGATTCAAGACTGGGCTTTACCTCGCACAAGCTATTCAAGTGGCCTTTTACATAGGACTTTTGGCGCAGATTGCCACCTGCGTTCGCCATCGCATTTGGATTCGAGAGAGTCGCAACACAATGGTAAGTTTGTTTGTTATACAAATGATTGTTCTATGGGCTAGAAATAGAATTGTCGATCGTACTCAAGAAGGTACTTTTTTAAGGAGTTAAGGGATTAAGGTCACTGTGACCGATCAAGCAGAACAGGTCATCGTCAGTAATATTGTTGACTTTATAAGAAAGACAATGATCTCAAATGAGGAAGTCACAATAGGTTCAATGTGGCCGCAAGTGACATAGAGACGCTGTTGGTGGTTACTAGTTGTTCTTTTTTGTACATATGACATCAGTATACTCATTCTCAGTGCTTCTTACCTAGAAGCATAATGTAGTTTCTTTACCCAGGTGTCTTACTGAAGAGCTGTTACATCAGCCAATGTCTTAGCCAAGAAACCTCATTGTTTAGCTTGGTCCTTAGCCAATTGCCTCCTGTTGTGTACTGCTACTTGGTTGAGGTCACTTTGAATTTGTGCGAACCAGCCTCTACTCTGAGCTTAATTCGAAAACTGCGTGTCGCTTGGTTTTAATAATGGTTTCACGTTTCAGAGCTTCAAACAGTAAGACAATCGGTTTATCACCAGGCAAGGTCCTTTAGCATCTTGGGATTTCTTCTAAATACGTGCCTGATTCCTGCGCAAACCTCCAAAAGACACAATTGGTTCAAATGCAGAATTGATGCTTTTCAGCGACTCAAACGGGGTGACTAAGCCGCACTGGAATTTTTGTGACCTTGCGCGACATCTATCCTCTGACTCTGGTCATTTGAATGTGATGTATGAAGTCAACTTTCTCCGTACGTAGGATTGGCTTCAGCCAGAGTCTAAGCCAGGCTCGAAGGCTTAACCATTAAACCACTTCCCAAATAGTTGGTTTGTGAATGCAAGATCTCTCTGAACTGCATCTGTCAGTCGTATCTGACAGACGCATATAGGATGCTTTAATAACTAAATGCCTGTTGTATCCGAGTTCAAGAATAGGGGTGACTCTGTCTGTCTCTCAGTAAAAAAAAAAGACTGCAGGCAACTTTCATTGATGGTAACTTTCAGATTGGTGTTCTAACGAAGTATTTTGCTTTGAAAAGCACCTTAATATGCGGCCCTTAAGAGAAACCTTCATCTGTGATGCTTTTGGAGAGATCAGCAATACTGCGAGACACTTCCCTTTGCAATTATCCTTCCTAAGCTCGTATCAGGCTTCAGATTTTAGGTGCTCATAAGGTGAAGACTTCAGTAAAATGCGGCATTAAAAGGTATTTCCCCTGGGCAAAGTCCCTTACTGTGCAGTTCGTTGGTATTGACTGTACGAATTATTGGCTCCTGCAAGCACTTATACAGGCTTTTGATAGATTGTGCCTTTGGATTTGGTAACCTTCACTATTCAAGCTATATGATAGCATCATAGGTCTCGGTATCAACATTGATGAAGCAGCGAACTTTTTTCTATCGGCATCCCATACGGATGGGCATGTTCAGCAGGGATGCCAAGACAAAACATGGGTTTGTATAGTTCCTCTGTTATGCAGATACATACTGTCATAGACCGCCTTAAAATCGACAAAGAGATGAGTAGTATTGATTTGAACTTTTTGGGTTATCTTCAGGTTCTACCCAAAAGTGAGGTTGATGATTTTATAGGCAATGTTTAGAGCACTGATTGGATTCATTCATCAGGCATATACCTTCCTAATCAAATCATAGAAATGAGTTCATGCACAGTGTTAGGCATCAGGCAAAGCATGAGCTTAGATATGATTTTCCTCACTTCACTTTGATGAGATGGATGGATTTTTAACTCCCCTTCTGTGTTCTGTACCCAACTCAATTAACAATCACTTTTTTTCTTTTCAGATAATGCGTTCCATGGGTCTCAAGCCATCCTCCGAGATCTCGTCCTGGTCAATCTCAACATTTGTCGAATTGCTCCTGATCTTTCTCGCCGTTTGCATTATTTTGTATTCCGGTGGCATCGTGCGTTACACATCCTTCTTCCTAGTGATAATCTTCCTGATCTTCTTCGGATTGTGTTTGATTTCATTTTGGTAAGCCAGGCTTTTTTACCCATCCGTTTTGCATTTCCTAACTTGTCTACTTCCAGTTACATGTGTGCAACATTTTTCTCCTCCGCAACTATTGGTTCAGTGGCCACATCCCTATTCTTCCTGATCTCTTTCTGTCCGTATATCATAATCCTTATCTACGATGCCAACTTGACTACCTTTGAGAACTTCTTCCTCGACTTGTCGTTCACATCTGCCTTTGCTCAAGCTTGGAATCACATCATGCGAATGGAACTGCAAATGTATGGTCTAACTTTTGGCGATGCCTTCGAGGAGGGCCTAAGTAGTGAATTCGCTTTTGCCTTGTTCATGATTATTTTGGATACTTTCATATATGCTGGGATTGGATATCTTATTGAATACTGGACTGATGGTAAGGTATGACCTTTTCTTGAAACTGACCTAAACGGGGTTTAATTTTTAGATGAATTCCGATTCACTGACGTCACCAGAGAGGAACTTGCACCAAATATGGGAGCAACCATGACAAATGTGTCCAAGATCTACGACGATAATAATATTGCTGTCAGTAATATCTCCCTAGGCTTCCAGAGGGATCAAGTGACCTGTCTATTGGGCCGGAATGGTGCTGGAAAGAGTACCATCATGTAAGTTTAGAAAGAAGGTCTTTTCCACTGAATTTTCTAACTTTTGTACTTTTTTTTTTGCAGAAAAATGCTAACAGGTCAGATAGTTCAGACCACTGGAAGGGTAATCCTCTCGCAAGCTTCAGATAGGCAAGCGGAAGAGTTCGACAAAATTGGAGTGTGTTCGCAGGACAATATCCTTATACCGAATTTGACAGCTAGAGAGCACTTGGAGATGTATGCAAAGATAAAACTCAAGAAAGGCTATCACTCTGAGGTTGATAAGACACTGAAAAGCATGAACTTCGGTAAGCACGAGAACTTTGAAGCCTGGAAGTTGTCTGGTGGATACCAGAGGAGGCTGTGCGTCGCTATCGCTTTCATTGGTAAGTTTTGAATGCTGTATCTTGAAGTTAAGGACATTGTTGATTCATTCGGAGAGAAGTCTTATTCTAAAGAAAAATCTCAAGACAAGGAACTTTCTAAAGTCACAATGACTTTAAAGATCATCTAAGGATCACTTTTCAATCAAAGCTCACACAATTGAATCTCATTCTCAGGCTCTCCAAATGTCGTCATTCTTGATGAACCCTGCAACGGAGTGGACAACAAAGCCCGCAAGGATATCTGGGACCTGATCGAGGTCTTACGCAAGGGTAGAGCCGTAGTTTTCGCCACCCATTTCCTCGACGAGGCTGAGTATCTAAGTGACAACATCATCATCATGAAGAACGTAAGTATCCATATATCCTCAAACCTTCCTCTGCTCTACAGTCTAATTCCATTTTTAGGGAAAGATCATAGCACATCACAATCCTGAAACAATGAAAGCCCTTTTCACGCAAACCTTCGACTTGGACATTCAATGCGCGGACGTCCAAGCTGTCTCTGGTATAAAGAAACTCCTCGATGCCAACGTAAGCAACTATAAGATCGCTCAAAACACTCCAGTGGATTTGAAGCTCGAGATCAGTTACGAACAGCAAGGCAACAACTGCCCTCAACTGATGGAAGCTCTGGCTGAGCTCCAAAAGGAGGGCAAGATCAATGAGATATCAATTAAAAGCAAGAACCTCGAGGAAGTCTTCACCGATGTCAACAACATGTCAGACAAGACCAATGGCTATGCAAAGCGACAGACTCTACAGCCTGTTGAGTTGAAGAAATCCGCCAGCCAGGAGATGATTCGTAGTGATCCTCTGTGTACTGTTGAAAAGGTTAAGCTTCTGTTTGGCAAGAGGCTCACTCACTTTAGTAGAAACTACCGCATGCTAATCTGTGCCTTGCTCCTGCCAGCGGTATTTGAGATTATTGCCATGTGGTTTGTGAATTTGCGGTTGGAGGACGACTTTGAGAAGTCGTTGAAGCTAACCAGGGATCTGTATCCCGACACAACAAACGTACTTAGCATGGAGAATCCAACGAACTTCACTCAGGATATTTACGATAGACTTCGTGCAGGCTGCAAGGACTATGATCTGTATTGCAAGGAGTTTACGAGTTCGGAAAAAGCTTTCTATTGGATTTTGGATACAGCTGATTTGTATCACGAGAAGCGGTACGGTGGAATGACATTCAATCAGACACGAGCGACAGTTTGGTACAACAATAAGGGTCATCACGCTATGATCTCTTGGCTGAATGATCTGAACACGCACGTCTTCCAGGCCGAGATGGATGATCCGGAGTATAGCATCACGGCTGTCAATGTTCCATGGAAGCTGGGTGATAGGGAATTCAGCACGTCCTCCATGTACGTATTATTCACATTTAGACTCTGTAGATGGCCTGACAATAGCTCTTTTTAGACTTCGACAAGTTGGCGACTCTGGAATATCGTTCATTCTCTTGATATCTCTGAGTTTGGTGATAGCAGTGGCATCGGTCTACATCGTGAATGAAAGGATAAAGGGTGAGAAATTGCAACAGATGTTATGTGGAGTGGACGCGGCTACCTACTGGGGTGTCGCCTTCGTTTGGGACTTTTTGGTAAGCCTGGCTTAATTAGCCTCCTAGCCTTGGTCAACACAGTCACCTTTATTTCAGGTTCTGATTGTCGGCATCGCGATTTGTGCGATCATTTTTCTGGCTTTCGGGATGCCCGTTTACACCTCCAGGTCCAACCTATGGGGCATCTGCTTCCTCGCTCTCCTCTATGGGTAAGTTTGTTGGCTTTTCTTAGAAGCCCTCAGTTGATGAGTCCTTTTTTCAGCTTCGCCTGCATCCCTGCGATTCATGTGATTGAGAAACTCTTCACCGATGCCAGCATGGCTATAGTAACGATCTTCTGTTTGAATGTGATCATACCGATCTTCACAATGTCGATTGTGATCCTAATAGGCATCATTGGCAAGACCGCCACAGCGGATAGTTGGCGATTCTTTTTGAATCGAGCTTTCTTGATCTTCCCTCAGCACGCACTTGGCGATGGCCTAGTGGAGATCTGTAAAAACTTCATGGTCGCAGAGTTCTTCCACAGATACGACATCGACTCATACAAGAACCCGATTGGAAGCGATCTTCTCCTACCTCACATCTGCGCACTGATCGTCCTGGGTGTGATCTTCTCGGCGCTGAATATAATAATTGAAAGCGGAGTAGCTAACAAGTACCTACAGAAGCTATTGCGAGAACGTATAGAAGAACCACTTGAAGATTTGAAGATCATTTCAATTCAAAACTCATTGAAGCGAAGCGATAAAGTGGGTTCTTTGGAAAGGCATGTCTTGAAAGTCGATAATCTATCGAAGAGGTTCGGTAGCCGACAGTATGCAGTGAAGAATGTCAGCTTTCAAGTGGACTCGGGCGAGTGCTTCGGCCTCTTGGGCAAAAATGGTGCTGGAAAGTCGACGATATTCAAAATGCTCTCGGGCCAAATGCAGCCTAGTGGTGGGAGTATTACATACGCAGAGGTAGGTTACCAATGTCGCCGAATAGAGAGGCTGGAATAACGATTTCTATCAATCTTTGTAGAAAGACATTGCGTACTGTCCTCAGACTAACACCCTGGACTCACTGTTGACAGTGAAGGAGATGATCGAATTCTATGGCAAACTCAGGAGGATCAATGATATTCAGAAGGTAAGATGGTTTATAATGTATCTTGCATTTATTGCTCGTCAAACTCGTGAATTTTGATCTCAACATGAACCGGCTTAGTGCCTTGTTCCGAAAGGATATTCAATTCTCCTTGATTCAACATCAAATAGTTTGTATCGTTGCTCAGAAATTCAATTGGGTTTTGAGGTGATTCTAAACTGCGAACCTGAAACAGGGATAGACTTTAAGATCATGGTAATGGGCCTCTTAAGCTGCCTTACGTGAATGATAGTACTCCTAGAAGACGTCATAGATTCATCAAAAGCAGTGATTGTGCAGTAAATAGGCTTCGTAGTCTGGACAGTGACCAGCCAGATTATAAGGATGTGCTTGGCTTCGTTTTCAGGGTCCATAAATTGATCAGCCTGGTTGAGGATTAGAGATAGAGAGTGAGCTTGTTTTCAAAAAGATTCTTACTAGTTTTTTGTCGTCCAGCATTGCGCAAATAGAAGTCTTACAAACCATAACCAGAATCGGTAGATGATTCTCCAAATGGGCCGAGGATTTCGACAGAAACGAGTTCGGCTTACAGATGCCCCTGATAGCCGGTCGAGAGTCTAGCTGACTAGACGAACATAGTTTTGAAATCTGTTTTCAAAACAAAAAATAAGTTCTACCTACCTTTCGATTCCTCCATAGGGAAGGACACCCAAGCACACATTCTCCCCAAAGTGGAACATATTCCGATCAAAGACCAGAATCGAACGACCGCTTATGTACAAATTCTGACATTCTACCACCAGTTCTTCGTTATGATCCCGCAGAAAGTGTGACAATACGGATGTAACTCCAATGGTCTTGCCACATTTACTCACAGGACACGTGACGGGAGTCCTTGAGATTGTGGTCAACGATGCAGCTGGCTTAAGTTCATATTGCTTCTTCCATAAGTCCTCGAGCTCAGAATTTTCCTCCTTCAAATGAAAACGACCCTCCTTCAGGCTGCACCGAAACTTAGCTATGTCCTGTGTACTGAATCTTTCCAGGACTTCGTCCTCCAATTGCAAATCGGTGAACTTTTGATTGAATTTCAAGAGGTCCTCCTTCGTGGCTTTTAATTTCTTGGCCAAAGCCTTTTCCTCTTTGTACTTCGAAAAGGATCCCAAATGATCGTACATTGTGGGCTGGACAAATTCCGGACGGATTGAGGCATTGCCTGGCAGTATTTCCTGCAGGCGTTCGCAGTTCTCACAAGGATTTGACATGATTAATGAAATAAATTTAGTTTAAAGAAAAAAAATTACAGAAAAACAAATAAATTTTTCGTTCTAGCTGACAGAAAGCACACTGAACTCGTTTCAATTGGAGAGCTACAAGGATGTTCTAGTAAAAAATCTCAGCGGTGGCAATAGGCGGAAGTTGAACGTTGCCATTACATGCTTCGGCTGGACGGGAGTTATCCTCATGGATGAGCCCACCAGCGACATGGATCCGGTGACTAGATCGATAGTATACCAGGCTATAGATGATCTGATCGCTGAGCAAAGAGCCATTGTGCTGACTTCTCATTCGATTTCGGAAATTGATCATATCTGCCATCGTATAGCGGTTATGAAGGATGGACAAATGATCACATGCAGCAGACCGGAGAGTCTTAAGATTCAATATGGTGGGTATTACAGTGTGGCGGTATTTTGTGAACCTGCACAGATTGCTGACATCGAAAAGGTAAGCATTAGGGGACTAAAACTGGCTGTTGTGAACCTAAAACATTGGTTTGTCTTTCTCAGAAAATCCATGAGGCGTTCCCCAGCTGTAAAGATGTCCAGCCCTACACACACTCCATTAAGTTTGTCTTGAAACTTCAGGAAAACCTTCACGAGGTAAAAAAAAATTGTCCAAACTCACACACCCCATTGAGCACTCTTTTTCTTTCAGAATGGCAACTCTATAACTTCCGCACCAGACACCGACTCGAAGAACAATCCAACACTTGCCGAACTTTTCCAAAGGATGAACCAACTGAGTACTGAAAATCCTTCTGTTCGCTTCACGATAAATCGTTGTCGCTTGGACACGATTTTCGAAAAGATTCTCGATAGTAGCGATTGCTTAGGCGGCTACGTACATAACGGTTACGTGGAAACCGAAACCTCAACGTGACCAAGTCTCAAAAGAACAAAAACAACGAACTCAAGTACTGAAGGGCCTGATCATAAAAATAAAGTTTAATGTGATAAGAATGAAACATGCAAGTGCTTAGGTTAAGTTTTATTGTATCTCTGTATCTCTGTATGTTGTATCTATCTATAGTTTGGATTGTTTTATGTATATTTTTTTTAAGCGTGTGTACTGCATGGGATGTTGGGAACACATTTGAATAGGGTGCAGAGCATCTGCATTTGCATAGGTCTATAGCAGGGCGTAGATCTAATTGAATGTAAAGCGACAAATTTTATAACTATTTCGGTGTTAAGTTACGTTTTTTCTTTTATTTTTATTTGTAAAGTAAGATAGTTATGCAATTTTGACTTATGTATGTATTTTTTTTCCTCTTAATTTTATGTTTATAATGTATATTTCGAAAAAAAAAAAAAAATTAATAAAATTTGTAAAGTATTCCTAAGAGAGGTAAATGCATTTCTATGGGAGGTAATGTGGTTTCGCGTTGGGCGCCAGTTAAGCTCTATTCGCTTGAGTGATTCACGGTGCTCAAGTAGACATGTATTTAACGTCCACCAACGTGCACCAGCCTACCTTGCTTAAGAGTGAACAGTAGTACACATGAAGATTAAAGTTGATGGGCTCAGCCACGATCAGTATAAGGCAAAGACCAATAGCTCGACTTACTTGTCTGAAAGATTGAAAAAGGAGCAAACGTGCGCAACAATAGGACTGTCATCATCTAAGCAAGAGGCCC
Source organism: Chalcosyrphus nemorum (assembly GCA_949716465.1). Taxonomy (NCBI): domain Eukaryota; kingdom Metazoa; phylum Arthropoda; class Insecta; order Diptera; family Syrphidae; genus Chalcosyrphus; species Chalcosyrphus nemorum. The sequence continues at coordinate 4,265,809 of OX454332.1, forward strand.
ATTGGTGGTCAGAACTTCAAGGAACACCCATTGAAGAATTGAGACGCTAGGCATCTACTCTAAACATCCATGGGGATTCATTCAAGGACACAGACTATTGATCGATAGGTAAAAGGAATAGTAGCCTTCTAAGATTTTAACAACATTAACTTACTGACTTACTTACTTAAATCCTGTATCCCTTGTGGGTCCTAGGGCCTCTACAACGCGTACGCGCCATCGTATGCGGTTTCTGGAAATATGCCTCATCTCACTCCAACTCTTTCCCAGTTGCCGTGCTTCCTTCTCCACTGTTTTGCGCCACGTACTCCTAGGACCACCGCGTATCCTACCATCCTTGGTAAGTGGGTTCCATTGCATCGCTTGGTTAGCTATAGATCTGTCACCCTTTTCGAGAGTGTGACCAATCTACTGCCACTTTCGTCGTGCCTATAGGTACATGGCCCATTCTCTGATAAAGCTGTACGGTTTGGCCAGAATATCCTTAAGATGTAGCGGAGGCACCTATTGACAAACGTTTGCAGTTTCCTTGTGATAGTGACGGTCTCTCTCCAGGTAGGGACCACATCCATATGGCAGCAGGCATTCAACGTTAGAACGGAACAGTCCTAGCTTGGTGTTTAACCTATTTGCATTACTTCGCCAAACTGTGGATAGCATCCCAAATGCAGATTTTGCTTTACCTATTCGGCTGGCTATATCCAGTTCGGTTTCGCCATCGGTTGGAGCAATACTCCCAAGGTGTTGGAAACTCTCTACTGTCTCTAACAACAAAAAGGGCCGTACTGAAGATTCGAATTACCTACAACGTCTTCTTCAGAAAGAGGAAATATTTCTCCAAATATTTTAAATGTACCTACAGATTACAAAACAATTGACAGACAAACTAAGACAGCTGTCATCTCAAATACAAAATGGATTCAAACGTCAATAAAACCAATACATCTATCGGAGGTAAAAATAAATCCAAGCTATGACATCGTAGATCCGTTCAAAGAAGCTAAATACTTAAATTCAATCAAGGTTATCCAAGGACGAACCATTAATAGCAATCTTTTACTAAAATTCTTATCAATTGAAAAAAAGATAGATAATTTTCTTTGTTTCATAATTATTTTATCAAAAAATGATTGTTCTACATTTGTGAAAATGATTGCGTCTAATCGCTAGTTTTAACTGTTTTATAGGTACTTGAATCCGTCGGATCTAATATTCGGATTACAGATGAATCATAATCTGGGTTCCGTGCTCAAATTTTTATATTATATACCTATACACATAGGTATTTTGTATTTTGAAGTATACTTAGCAATTTGCAAATGAAGTTTCTATACAACTGACAGCAATGACAGCAAACGTGTGAGTCATTGTCATATCTGTTGATTGATTGATTTTAATTGTGCAAACTAACTGCTAGAATACTTTTGCACCGGGATGACAGATTTGTAGCTAACGAATCTAGTGGCCTTTAGGACAGAATCTGCCATCCCGGTGCATAAGTATTCTAGCAGCTAGATTAGCAAAGTGTTAGGAACGCGGCCAATGATTAACAATGTACTAGTTCTCGGATTTCTCCTGCCCTAATTCGTACCAACTTTTAATACAGAAAAATGAAATGGCACGAGAACTGATTGAGGGCCGTGCTTTTCTTTCCTTTTCAGGGTAATATTTTGTTTACAGAAACAAACAAATCGAGAATACAAAATGGCTGCGTTCATGATACGTACCATTAATTAATAGTAGATGAAGTGAGTCCTCCATTTCATTCTGCTGGAACGTCAGAGTATTCCAAATCAGCTTGTAGAAATTACAGTTTGAAGCAACAAATTGTCAAAGCGAAGATGCCTGTCAAGTCTATGACGTACTCCATTCTATAACTTTTGAAGTTTCAAGAACTGTCAGACTGACACATGCCAAGTCAATCCACTGTCTTACAATTTACTTGTAATTGTTGTTCTCTTTCATTCTGTCAACATGTTTACCTTCTTCTAACCCAATTTCAATTTAGTTCAAACCACTTGTCAATTTTTAAATTCAATGCCATTTTTTACCTGAAAGTCTATTGAAATAAATCAGTGAGTCTTAAGTGTGTTTAGCCTTTAATACTCAGTATAATCCATTATATCTCCCCAAAGTTCTCATTATCGTGTTTTTGTTTACCACGTGTTGTACATGGTTGTCGATTTGATTATCGCCGGATAAGACCTATCATGATATACGATTGTTTCATAAACTCAACTGGCTAAGGGCGCGTTGATAAGCAAATTTTTAATCTTTCTAGAACGTCGATACACATATGTATGTATGTATTTGTGAACCTTATAATATATGACACAACAATATCTTTTGTTCTTTTTCGGTTTTTATTGCCAAATAAATTGTTGGAATATTTAAAAATATGCATCTGCGTCACAGATAGGTAAAAAATTATCTCTGAAATCTAGACGAATGTTGTTAATGGGGTATTACCGTTATATTTTCGTATAAAATGTCAGCGAAATTTTTGTTTTAACAGGGTTACTTTAGGTTCGTATACAGGTACGGCAGGCTACGAACACACTTAGACTGCGAGGGTCCTTTGTGAGACTACCGGATCTTGTGTATGGTTATCAAGACTACGATCTACTAGGAGTAAAAAACTATCTACAACAGGATAAGAGTAAGGATTAGATGAACCAATTAGGTGACTCAAAATGAAGTCTTCTTTTTCCGGATAGAATGTAGGACTGGTACAATAAAGATGAGAAATATTTGCCTCCTGTTCTACAGTACTACAGCTTCTACAGAGTTAAACTTGAACGCCTTTTGGACACTGCCCTGTGAGGACACTTACGAGAAAGACCGTTTCTAGTTCAGTTTGGGATGTGGCATCGATTTAAGTCATACATCAACCTTAGCAACAGCAATACGGAGATTTTGAATTAGGTCTGTAAGCTCATAAGCAACACGTGTACCTATAGTTACGAGAAGCATGAACTTAGCCCTCTATGGGCTGCCTATGCTTACGTAAGACATACATATAATCTTGATAATAATAGAGGTAGGGAAAAAGCTGTACTCGCTTAATGATCTGCTAATTTTCCCACATTCACTGCTTTTATAATTGCATTTGCTGCAGATAGGTATCTCGATCTACCTGCGAAATCTTGAATCTGAATTCTAGATTACTTATAAGACTATGATTACGATATTAATTAATCGAATGCACAGCGACGTTAAAAATCTATCGTGGAAGCCCAATGGTAACAAGAATTGGGTTCCGGGCAAACAACTATGCGCCCAGTGCCTATTCTCGCCAGGAAGTCTGCATTCCTTTCGTAACCTGACTTGCGAGCATAAGACTGCCAAGTAGGTTGATACATTCCCATGTAAGTTTTGGGCCATCTAGTGGTTTCTTTTTAAATCATAGGTTATTTTGACACTGACACTTGTTTACCGCTCGAAATCTTGACAGAAAGTCAGTATTATACCTCCAAAATGAGTCGCTTTACGCTTGACTTATTTCGAAAGTGGGTGCTGTGTAGCCGCCCAAACAGTGGGCCAAAATGAAGCATCAGCCGCGCCTGCTGTACGCAAGTTTGTCCAAAAACTTCGTGAGATTGGTCTGCAAGTGGAGAAACTCATGCTCCTCGTCGTCGTACAAGTGGCTGCTGTAGCCGAGGGTCAACAACCTCGTTCTTTTAGGATGGCGCACACATGCCACACAGCCCATACCACAATCGGTCTTTTGCACCCCAAATTCCCAACTCGTGTTGTCAGCCGTCTTGGCGATGTCAACTGGTCGATTCAAACAGCTACAGCCCGAAACCATCAACAAGGTCTTGGAAACTTGAGGTGACAGAATGCGCTACTGCGAAGCCAGTCGAGGCAGCCACTTGAAAGACGTTGTATACGATAATTAATGGAAATATTTGCTCTTACTAATAAAGCCATTAAAATTAATTTTGTTTATTTTGTTGGCATTTTTAAAAAGAATTTTGTATTTGGCCACCCTGTAGATGCAGATGCTGTCTCCTTCAAAAGTTTTCCGCAAGTATTCTCGAACTCATACTTATTTCGCTTGCATGGACCCCTACTTCAAAGGTAGTTAGGTGGTATTGTGCTGTTGTGCTTAAGATTCCTGCAATTCGAGCTTTGATTTCTGTGCTTATTGGCTGTAGTGGTAACTTCTAAGTTTTTTTTATATCACAGGTTCTTGTTTCATAACGCAGCCACTACTCTATCTGTCAGATATTCAAATATTTCAAATATTTGCATGCCTATTTTGGACCCTACCTTAGATGTCATAACATATGTACATATTATCTACTGAAACATGGTAATATTTCAGCTCACCCTAAAGCTCCTTTCACAGCTCAGCGACCGGCAAATATTCGCTCGTATTCGCAGATTGCTGAGCTGTGAATGGACTCAGTTTGGTCACAAGTTTAGTCGATTGCCTTAAAAGATGACAATCTTTTGAATATAAAGATCTAGCTGATCTCCAATGGCTTTTTTTAAATTTTTAATGGAGTGCTATTCGCTTAGCTATGCTTAGAATTGATATTGATTCATTGTCTGTACTTTTGCCAGACATTGTTTATATTATTCACCTCGGCTGAACTTTAAACTCATAGATCATAAGCCCGATATTTAACACTCATTTTTGCAATAAAACTATAAAAGCTTATCTGTCTGGATGTTTCGAAATCGATTCTTTTTTTTACGAGAACATGTTACCTTTATCGATGACAAAATTGTGTATCTGTTATATATTAGATATTCTCATTACAACGTTATCACATGTCATGCAAGGTGGCGCAAAATTAATCACCCTATTCGAAGATGTTATAATTTTTGTAAATGGCGTTGTACGTCAATCATATTTGACATTTGTGAAAACTTGACGGAAACCATGATTCCCACATAACAAAAAAAAAATTGTTAAAGTTCAAATAAAGATTTCCATCACTCAAAATCTTTTTTTTTTTTCAAAATTCATTGGATGATTACTTTTGCCGCAGCTTGTACTTATATCGCCCGTAAAAGCTATCACCGAGTTAAGGACCAACACATAGAATCCGTCAAACCGCTGAACGTTGACATTTAAGTCGACGTATTGCCGAATATAACAGCCCCATGAAATCAGTCACATCAAACAGCTGATTGTCAAAGGCGATGACAGTTTCTCTAAATTCTCTCTTTCTCTTTCCACCAATGAAAATGCGTACTCTCAATTTTCTTATGCGTGAACTTTAATATGTGAATGTGTGAACTTAAATCTATGAATGTCAACAGATTGACGGATAAAAAAAGGAAAGAACAAACCTTCTTTATGCGTTGAAATTCATCCATCCATTGATTATGGGCCGCCTCCCATAAGAACGTGTGTATTCTATCGAGCTGTCAGTTAAAAACGACTGAGCAGCGGATTGACGGATTCTATGGGTTGGGCACTTAAAAATATGTGCCTAGCGGAAAACGTCAAAATACTTTCAAAATAGGTGGTAGTTTGCAGCTTGGGGGGAGTCAAACGTCAAATTGACCGAAGATATCGGTCTTTTATGATTCGCCTACTTTTTAACTTAGCTAGTAAGCACTTTCCCAGCACCTCACTAATCTAGCTGCTAGAAAACTTTTGCTTACTTACGGGATGACACATTTATCACTAACTAATATAAGGTCCGTTCGCGTTCCCTCCTAAAACAGTGAATTTTTACGAAAATTTACGAATTTTTACGAAAAGCTGTTCACGTACGTAGAATTTTCATAGTTTTTCGCAGAAGAGAGAGTTCACGAAAGAGTAAGAAATTTCCCCATGCTACGAATTTTAGTGCAAGAAATTTCTGTGGGCTGGTTTGTGAAAACTGTCAAATCAGTGTATATTCAACATTTTCTTGTTTAACTCGTTCGTTTACTTTTTCGTAATTTTAACTCTCTCTGAGAGAATATGACCCCACTCTTCGAAATTTGATAATCTATGAATTTTAGTACAAAAAGTACGCGAATAGACCTATAGCGGCCTCTAGGACAAAATTTGTCATCCCAGTTAAGCTAATTTTCGAAGCTCGCCCCCAAAATTACTGAAATACTAGATTTTTCGTGACATGTTTTGACGTTTGGATATGTTTAATAAAATGATTTGACAATGACACTCTAAAGTCGATTCTAGATATAGGTAGGCACAAATGTGACAGGTTCAAGTCGGCTTATTACTAAAGTCATCTTTAGGCAATAATAACGCTTCCTGCTTTGTTTATTGCTGGTTTTTCTAAGTAAATTTTGACATATAGCTCAAGAATACCGTTGAATAAAAAAGAAGTAAGTCGGCCATCAATAAAAACATCAGCTCGAAGAATTGTTTCAATGATTCACATTGTTAAGTGTAATTAAACTAAAGCTTAGTATAAACATAATCCCCTCTGGAAAAGGATTACTTTTTAACTTAGACAAAATCCACAGAATCAATGTTCTTATCTCATAATTCCTAGAATTACCTGATTTATACTTATCGGCCACTTCAGCAGTCATTATCGTGCTACTAACAGGAAATCGAACTGAAATTCTACATTTATTTTACGAGTCTAATCCACCATGAGCCACGTCCTGCGAAATTGCACTGGAAAACCAAAACCTAAGTAAGGTTACACTTTGGACCTTAAGAATTACATAGGTACTGTGGGAAGTCCGCTAAATATTACGTCTATGCTATGCACGAGTCATTTGTAAAGCCTAGGTGCAAGTACATTTATTGCGTCTCTTTGATAAAATTCTCCGATACTGTGAGAATTGATAAGATTGAACCTGCTTTCGTTAGCTGATAAGCACTGAAATAATGTTAAAACAAAAGTGTTCCCAAGTATGATAGTATCACGCTCCAAATTGGAGACTATGATGCTATCGAGTCGAGTCTATAATAGAGAGAAAGGTTCTCGCTTCTCTATAACAGCGACGATAATGACGGTTGTTCTATAATCTCTTTGAGATAGGAGGCTATCTTAGGCACCAGCCATGCCTCCATCCACTTGTATTGGAGGGTTTCAGTTTGACAAAATTTAGTCAGTACAACGAACTTGACGGACTAGGACCTACTTTCGGGTTTTACGGTTTTGCGTTCAAATTCAGATCTGTAGTATCGTTAGTGACGGTCTTGAACGAAGATACACCACCAGCGGGTGAAATGTGGATAAAGTTATTTTTGAATTAATCAAAAGCAAAGGAATAAGTGCAAATATTAAATTTTATTTTCGGTAACGACGACTGAAGTCAGCTGAGCACAGCCATGGGACTAACCGACGAAAAGCCTCAAGAAAATGGTGAACTTTTTTTTTCTTCTTCCTTTCTTAACATTTTACATATTTTTTGCATAAATTACTGAGAGTAGATATTAAATTGGATAAAAAAAATTGTGAGTGGATTGTGTTTAGCTTTCTACTGTAACTTTTGAGAAATATGCTCACTTAATTAAAATCGTCGCGGGCACTTTTAGGATCAATAGTCCACGGGGAAAGCAAATTTAATTCTAAAATCCGACCATGGATATAAATTAGTTATACAACCAACTTATTAGAATCCATTTCAAAGGATACAGATAATAGACAATAAGCACTATTGCCTATTAAAGATCCTTTATGACTCGTTAAATGATACGCGAAATATGTATGAAGTGCCTGCTAAATAGCACGTACACTCCATCTGAATTGGTCGACGACCTGAGACGGTCCATCCTACCTCGTCTACCTCGTCCTGAAAACAGTCTTTTGCTTATTTCAGTCTTCGTATGAGTAGGAGAGGCATTAAGTTCGTTGTATGGCAGCAGGAGGAAGAAAATTTATTGGTGACTGCCTGAGCTAAAAAAATAAAATGTGGTGTTATTTTTGCTGATTCCTTTTGGCAAAGAAAAAGGACTTGAGCTAGGAAACCGTAATGAAAGAGTTGTCGTTTGATTGAAAGGGGAAAAAGCAGTTGCTTATTTTGAAAGGACGCAGGATATTAAAGTATAATTTCTAGGTACATAGGTAAAGTGGTGATTCAAAAAGAACCTGCGCTTCACCAATTCATGCATAGAAACCCATTCCGCGGAAATTAATTAAAGAAAAAGGGCTCCAATATCCATTTTAACTACCTCGCTGTGATCCGCGAAGAATTATTTACTTAAAGTGAGGAGTTTAGTCCTTGCTAATGACCGATGTCTGCAGTGGAGAAATCATAGAGATCTCACTGGTATCCTTGCAGTTTCTACAAAATTTGTTAAGGGCGATACCAGGCGTGGCTGCATAGTCTGTACACGGTATAGTGGCAGGTTATTCAGTTATTGAATGAAAGGGTTAGCCCTAAAATCTTGTTCAAATTAATTTCATTTTCACAGAACAAAGCTAAATAGTTCACTCCGAAAGCACTTTGTTGTATTTCAACACGAATGCGAAAAAAATCTGTGAATTGCGAACGAATGCAAAAAATCACATACAACTCTCTCTAGTCGAATTGGACACCACCCAGAATAGAGAATAAATATTGAAACCTTGTACCAGCTGAGTGGTACTTAAATTCTAATTTAAGTAATGCTCATGCCCTGTAAATAGAACAATATTCATATCCCTTTTTGCATGTTCTGATCCCGATATAGAAGAGTGTGCACAATCTGTGTATATGCATTAAAATGAAACAATTTAGATGGAGTCCCCAGTTCATACGGAAGGTTTTTTTTTTAAGTTACAGTCGGGTCCAAAATCGTGTCAGAAAATTTGGCACTAAAACTTTATGAAAGTTCATTCACTTTGGGGTGGATGAAGTTAATTTTTGTGGTTCAGTCCTTACATCAGGGCGGCAGCGCTTACCTTTTTCAGAGCACCCTTCACGATTTGACTTATCATGGTGAGAAAATTTCCTTACACTACTATTAGCATTTCATCCATATACGCGACCACCTTAATCTCCTCCCTGTCAAGTCGCACTAAAGTCTTGTTCATAGCAATAAGCCATAGCAAGGAAAGATAATACCATCTTGCGGAGGATCTTTGCTGTCCGCCGTAGTTGTTTCTTACGATGGATACTACCCATAGAACAAGGAAGCCCTTTATGGCTATTGTTAAATGCAACTTCTATAACGAGGGAGTGGAGAGTCTTCTCTACCGTTCGCACTACTCCGTGAAGAGCTGTTTCAATAGAACGGGGGACGTTAGGTAGACATACTAGGATTACAAAAGTGGAGAACTCTTCAGTGTTTTATGAATGTGGAAGTCTGGGAAAAGTTCTACTATTTTCACTACAAAGTAAAGTCTAGTTTCCTTTTACTGAGCACAAATTGGGCAACTTTCATTGCGCAACTATTGCCGATATGTACTAACTAATTTCTTTAGATGCGCAAGTCTATTAATAAAAGTATTCTAGTTGTCTAGAGTGTAGCACATAAAGGATTAAGGCCTAGCTTCCTACAACTACGAGTACTTGACGACAAGACGTAGTAGTAGCCCACGAACTAACCACTAAATTAGGAGGGAATAGCGCAGCAGATGGAACTCTCTAAGCATCCACACCAACCAAAATCAGCTCATATCTCACTGAGTTTATTTTGTATGAATTCCTTCTTATCTAACAGTCACAGAAACATTCTCACTCTTCAATGAAGCGGATGCCTTCAGACCTCGGAATCATTCAGGAATCATATCGCAACAAATTATTCTCGTTGCTTAGTAGTTTCACTGGTAACATTCGTTTAAAATTCTTACCATCAATTTGGAGCCTCTGAACCCAGGTGCCAACATTGATTTTCTATTTCCTCTGAATTTTATTAACAGGGCAACAACAACTCACCTGTGAAAACACAGACGCTTTGAGTAAGAAATCGCAATCGCAGTTTGCGAACGACAAACGAAATGAGTAGCAAGTTCCGATCATGTAAAAGGATTCCATATATCGAACTCAAAATATATCGGGAGGTGAAACCTAATATGATTCGCAGATATCGCAACCTCATTGTGTATCTCATTCGCAGTAAGGTTATCAGCACCAAGTACAATTGTCAAAAGGTATACAAATGAAGGTTAAACAAGACAGAATTGATTAGCAGCCTTTAAGCGGTGTATATGACTGAATAGTATTTCTCTAGTTGCGACTGAGGGTGTTATCAATGGAATTTTGGATAGACAAGACATATTATTGTTTTTTAGGTGTTTAACATGTGATTTCAGTCGCCTATCTCGTGATTTTGTTATGTCAAGCTTGGTCTACATTCCGTAAAGTCACTTTGAAGTCAGGAAAATTCTGTGCATTCACTTAAAATGTTTGAAGTCTTTGCCGTCATAAGAAGTGTTTTAAGTCTTTGTAGCTGTTGAAGTCAATGAAGTCAACTGAGGTCATTGAAGTCATTGATGTCTTGTAAGTCTATGAAGGCATGAATGCCTAACTCCTGAGAATCCATTCCACAATGATTGCATCCATTCACAGCCATAATAATGGATGGTTATAAAAACCACAATAAATGCGAATACCTTTTGTTATGCAAAAGTTATTTAGTAGCTGTCAAGATAACAGTGTTAAAACTATATTTCAAAATTTATCCAACGGATGTTATAATTGTTCACGGGCCGTAAATTCCGTCTTTAATCGCAAAGCTCGACATCGCACGGCTATCGGGCCCTTATCATCTATGTTCGCAGGTAATCGATCTACTGACTGTGCGATTATCATTCCATTAAACGATGGCAATCTACGATTTATAAGCAGGGTTCGTAAATTAAAGAAAGAACACATACAAGAAAAAATCCCCTTTAAACAGGGTTATCAGGCGGACAAAAAACCTCCGCCGATTGCTTGTTCTAGATTGATATCAATCTTTTTTTTGTTTGAGGGTAATGTAATTGATTTTGCAAATAGGGGTTATTATGTACAGGTGCTATCCAGACATACAATTTTATCAATGGGAGTCTTAATTTCGGGAGACCCACGTGTCGACGTAAAATCCAATGAATGGAGGGATAAGAGTGTCATTCAAATCATTGTGTCACATCAAGTGGTTGGTGGTGGTGATAGATAGACAACTCACTAAGCAAATAGTAATAAAAGTTTACTATCGAATACACACTGATAAGCCGGTGTTGTACTCCAGTATTTGCACTCGTTTTCGCTCCAGACAGATAGAAATACACATTTAATTGCTTACTAAATGAAGCTAGAATGCGTACCTGTGTTCGATTGGTGTTCTACAGGCGGTTTAGAGTACAGTACAGGAGCACTTACAAATAAGAGTTTGCTTTTTGAAGTAGAATAGGTGTCGCCGCAAAGTGAAGTGGTCCACTATCGATTTTATTTGATAAACACTGATGACCCCTTTCTATTCATTGAAACTGGTGTAAAACTGTTGGAGGATTTTGAAATCAATTTTCGAAATGGAAATGCAAGGAACCAGTGCAAAATAAATATTTACAAAACCTTGTTCAGAACCACATTCTATTGTCATAGCTCTTTCCCTTTTTCACTGAGTGTTCTATTTCATTTGCACATTCCGTAAGCCCACAGATTACAATACATAGATACATTTTACAGATGCAGTGATTGTAGGCAGGAGACAGCTTCTGTTGAAAAGCTGTTAATGTCATCTAGCTTATCGATATATGACAGCTTTTGGCAGTCGAGCAGGATGTGTTCCGTGGTTTGAACGGGAGCTCCACAACGGCAGGTGGAGTCTGTAGTTTGACCCCATTTAGCTAAGGTATCGTTGCATCTCCTTGGCAGTTTAAATTAAGGTTCCCTGTTTTCGTCTCTGAATTTGGGGCTTTGTCTGCCGGAATTAGCCCATGAAGTTGACCAGGATTCTTTTCAGCACTCAACTCTTTGGCGAGTTCTATTTGGGGGGTGTCTTGAGCGAGTCTCAGGATGGTGGTGTTTCCAATATCTGCACAGAGTGGTATTCTCGTATTTTCTCGGATTTTGTTGAGCTCTTTAATCAAGGCTTGCTTTCTTCTAAGTCAGGTGGGGCTATCTTGCAAAGCATGGGGTGTCACTCAACTGGGGTTGGTCTTAGGGTGCCAGATATTACCCTCGTGGTGGTGTTCAATTGGGGTCGATCTTGTTGGTGTGACAACTATTTAGGCAAACTGGGGTTCAATATTCTGGAGTTGAATAAGCCAGCGAGAGAGCAGTTTGGAGAGGCACCACAGGAGGTACCTGTCAGGTTTTGGATCACGTTGTTCCTTGTCTTTACTTTTTGCGAGACTTTGGTTAGATGTGGCTTAGCTATATGTCAGAGTTCGGTCTAAGGTGATACCCAGATATTTTGGAGTAAAGTTGTGTCTTAGGTCTACACCATCAAACAGTACTCGTAGCTCTCTTCGGGCCTCTCTGTGATTGAGATGGAAATAGCAAATCTCTGTTTTGGTTGCGCTCGATTGCAGGCGCCAATTCTCACAAACGGTTCAGGTCTGATGTCGCTACCTGCATCATGACGTGTCTGGTAGGTCACAGGTGTATATGTTAAAAAGGGCAGGGGCAAACACCAATCCTTGGGAAAGGCCGTTATTCAGCAGTTTTATGCCGAGTGATAGGAGAGCAATTGGGCGGTAGCTTTGTGAGGCATCTGAGGGTTTACTTGGCTTGAGGAGCGCGATGAGCTTTGATTATCTGGAGGACATGGGAAGCTCTGCGGATAACAGTATTTCGGAATAGGTTTGGGCGAGCAACCTTCTTACTTTTGGGCCGCTGTGCTTCAGAAATTTCGGTCTGCGCCAGCTGGAGCTCCAGATTTTATAGAAGAGAGGGCAGTTTCTTCTTCGGATGTAGAAAAGGAAGTTCCATACGTTGCACGTGGCGTTGTGTTTCTTCGTTAATGTTTCTACTCCTGTATGATGTACCTTGTAAATGTTTTATCTGGCTCTGTTTTGATAGTTTGACTATGTGGGTAGCTATACTTTTGGGATCGATGGTTGGTCTTGCAGCAGGTGGCGGGCTTGACGTGCCTAATTTCCGAAGTAAGCTCAAGGCCTTCCAGCTTGAGCGTTTGAAATCGACTCTGTTGACCGTGTCCATCCATTTCTGTTTCCTGTTTTCGTCTAGGCTTCTCATAAGCTCGTTCGCTAAGTTTGAATTTTCATTTGAGGGGAATTCGTCATATAATCGATCGCTGTCTTCATTCTAGCAGGACATGTATTTCTTGCGGAAGCCCCTTGGGATACACAACTTCGCCGTTGCTATAAGGAGGCCAGTAAATCGTTTAAAATTCAATGGTGTTGGGGCGGATTAAGTCATTGAATGGATTTAGGCTTTGCAATAATTATTCATTCCGTCAGAAGTCAGAAGTCAGTGGTCCTACAACCATGTTAATAAACTTGTGTAATAGTTGGGTTTAATGGTGGATTGGATGGACATGGATCTCATGTGACTTTAAGCGGTTAATCAATTCGTTTACTTTAACACTGGTATGCTAACATGAACAAAAATTACTGTGAATTAAGATCGAGTGCGAAACTTAGTACAGAAGCTCCCTAATAGTTTGGACTTCATCCATGAGGAGTGAATGTTTTCCACTTGTCTTTGGAATAGGCGGTGTCCCAGTACCACCTGCACCACCACTCGTTGAACATTCGAGATCTCTTAGCGTTATTGTTGTGCTGGGATTTCTAGCTATGAGGGTATTATTATTGTTGTTGCTGATTATGTCAGTATAACTAACAACATTGTGTGTGCAAACGACATAATCAGGCTTGGAGCTCAATTGGTGGTACGATATGTAGAAGTCTGTTTGCAGCCAAATCGATTGTTGACCCTTGGTGAGTAATCGATAGAAACAGGATTGAATAAACCTCTCTTCTTTCTTCCAATCAAAATTAAGGACCCAAAAATTGGTAGCAGTTAGACGAATGAGAATGGCCTAATCGACTTCGGCCTTTAAACTGTTCATATACATACATAAGCTTATGTAGGTTATCATGGGTCAGCATTAATATGAGTGCAGACCTTTTAGCTTAAATCTTCCTTTCTACATAATTGATTAATGTTAGGTACCACCAATACAAACTTCCATAGCAACAAGTTAAAATTGTCAAAGTTCCAAGCTACAAGGTACAATCTCTGTTGCACTTTCTTTCTTCTGGGTCAAACACATCCGTTAATGGAAATACCTAGTTCACCACTCCATTGTATCTGCGAGAGGAAACCGAATCGGCATTCGATAAATTGTATTTGCGCGTTATAGACATCTTGAAACAGCGGGCGCCTCCAGACATTTTGGAATTTTTATTTCTAGCAAATTTTCGTTTTTTTTTTTGTTGCCCTGTACTAATGTGATAACAATTAACAATTGCTTTTTTTGATAGTGATATCTGAATTAAAAAATACCATACCTAGTCCCATTCTTCGGCGTTGCCAATGGTGCGTGATAGTATGCATGCGTGTTCGGTTCAGATGAACTGCTTTGATTAAGTATTTTATTGTTATGACGCGTGACATTTGTGATATATGAAACTATTGTTAGAATTACTGTAATCTATCGAAGTTCTTAAGAATGTGCTGCAGCACTTCTAATCGAGGCTAAGGAATGTAAGGTTCTCATTCAGTAGTGCACTTGTTTGTTTCATTCTTTCATTTGTTTGATAATAATGAATAGAACCCTTAAATCGTAGTTTTTTTTATCAGTACTTGTATTTCCGCATGTCATTATGACAATATGTACTTGTTGCAGCGTTTGAATGAAAAAAAAAAAAGCAAAACCGAGCTATATTTGGCTTATGAGGTCTGGGTAAACCCACACACTTAGATAAAAGAATAGCAATAAAGCCGATAATCAAATGATAAGATGCACACACAATTTTATTGTTTTCGTACTCAAATTTTGTCGAAAATATACATATACATATGTATGTGATGACACCATGATTAATAATAGGTGTTTTTGTTTTATTACAGGGGATCCAGGCGTGAATGAAAAGACTAATGGTAGCAGTAATTTGCAATTAGTTAAACCTTCGCTGGATACAAAGGATCCCAAGGATTCCAAGGAGACTGAAAATGATGGAGAAGTTACTGATGCCGAAGGACAAGTTAAGGTAAGCAAAGTGATTGGTTTTCTACACTTTTTACATTCAGCTTTAGTTTATACAGGGTGGTGCAAAAGACAAGTTGTATATTCAGAGTAACATATTGCTTTTTCTGTTTACTAAAGTATTGTGTAGGGGAAAACCTGTAGAGGTAGAAAAATATGTCGGTAAGCAATGTATAGGCCGACACAAGGCACACAATTGACAATTTAATTACTCTTTTGGAGTGACAGGGCTTAATTTATATGTCAATTAATATAAAAATGTTGTTTTCAATTAGTGTCTGCGGAAAAATGAACAATTCGTCGATTTTCCCAAAAGTAAACGATGACTTCTTGAGAGCTGACAAAATATATTCAAATTCCATAGACGTGGGATGCAATCTACTTAGACTACCGCGAGTTTAACCTCACAATTCTTTTGTGAATGACAAGTGAAATTGGCAGTTTGCTGTTAATTCGTATTCACAATGGACAGACCTAGAATTGGATCTACCGCTGTTCCCTCTACCGGATAACTGTAGGAAAGCCCGTAGACGAACTAAATTATACTGTCAACTTTGGTATGTTTGACATATGCGCTCCCCCAAGCTAAAATCCGCTAGATTTTGTCATTGCATTCTATCGTTTAGAGAAAAAAATGCGAGCTCACAAAGATCACACATATTTTCAGCAGGGGAAGTTCGTGTTGACTGACTGGAGTTAGGTTAGGTGACCAGAAGATCACTGCTCACTTAGACCCACAATTCGGGTCTATTGTGCCTAATCATTTAACCCTGGGAACACTGTTATAGGGTCCGCTGTTAAAACCACCCAGATAGTAATATATGTAAATCTCAGGAGGTCCACCAGCTCAACATTGCCTAAGTCCTCCAGCTCCGAGAAGACTTCTAACAGATAGGGCAGGACGCCAGAACCGACCCGTGCGTTATGACGACTGAGTTTAACCAGAGTTGATGATCTCTTCTTGCTAAAGGCCGGCCATAATGCTCTAGCCGTTACGCATGTATCCAGATGAATCCAGCGCCTGTTTGCACGATCGATGGATTCATCTTCTACTTTTTTCTTTAAAGAACTGACTGGGGCTGCTACAAAGGGAATATGTGCAGCGCCGACCCTTTTCTAGCAAGCTCATCCGCCTTCTCGTTTCCTTTGATATTAATATGCCCTGGTACCCAACTGAGGATCACCGTATTGGCTCTGGATATCTCGTTTAAAAGTGATTTGCAGGTTCTCACCAGCCTCGACCGAGTTATAGCTGAGTCCAGAGCCTTACTGGCTGCCTGGCTGTCTATATAGACAGTTTTCGTTTTTCCGACGATATTACTCTCACGTATAATTTCAGCAGGCTGCGTTATGTCGTCGTTTATTCTAAAGGAGCAGTTTACTCCTAGGGCTTCACAATAAACTCCGGCTCCTGTACCACTGTCCATCTTAGAACCGTCGGTATAGAATGCCAACTCCTTTTTCTTTTTAGTCCTCCAGTTCTTCCAGTAACTTCTGTCAGGAATCCTTGCATTGAATCTCCTTTCGAATGTCAACATCGGGTTCATGTGATCTGTTTCCGTCAATCCATTGGTAGCCTCCCATCGGGACAGAATAGAGGCGTGCCCGTAAGAGTTCGATGACCACAATTCGACGGACTGGAGTAGTTCATCTATGGTCCAGTCAGTGTAGACGGCTGGTAGAGATTTTGGTACAACTCTACAAACAACTGCTCTATGAAGGCTCTACGTAGAGAAATTTGAAGGTCGAGACGTTCATATTGTATACGGCCTTATTGGAGAGGATGTTTTTTTTTTTTGTAGAGTTAACGCAATTTATATAATGTTTAAGGAGGAGATAATGTTTGGTAGTCTCCTAAAGGTACTACCCCTGGCTCCCAGCATTTGAAGACTCGAATAATCGTTGTCAGGCATGCAGCTAAACGGCGAAACCTAAAGCTATCAGTGTTGGTAGAACCTCATCATCTCAAGTATACATTGCTGGAGTATACTTGGGTGTTTCATATCGACTGACAGTGGAACCGAACTGGATATAGCCAACAGAATTTTCAAAGCACAATCTGCGTTCTAAATACTGTCCGAAATATAGCGCAGCAATGCAATTAGCTTAAGCCCCAATCTAAGACAGATCCGTTCCAACGTCCTGTTATATGCATGCAGCCCAGAGAATATGAACATTTAAGTGGACAGATTTCTTACATTTTTAAGTCAATAGGGAACGCAAGATTCAGTAGTAATAGTCTTAGACTTTTGGAAGCTTAAAAGAATGTATAACTACCTTACAGTTCAATTAAATAGATAACACTTTGTTTTCGTTCATATGAGTCACTAGTGCACTGTTTAATTACACATAGGTAGTTATGTTGAACACAAATTTAGTATCGAAATATCAGAAAAACATTATAAAGCTGCTTTTAGTTTTGTATACCTATGTATATTACAAGAACGAGAAGATAAGACAAGTTGCTGAGCAAGTAGGAATTACATTTCCAATTTGTTAGTTAAAACACAAGAAATTGAGATAACTTCACAGAAAAATGTTCATGAAATTAAATTATCCAGTTGAGACGGGTATAGTTTGACGAATAGACATTTGTTCAGACTTTTTTGCAAGACATTTCTGTAGACATCAACAATCTTTTTTGACAGCGCTTGTCAGTTTGACTTCAGAATGTGAAAACAAAGATAACTAAAGGGCGGATGTTGACAGCTCATCGGTCACAATAATACGTCGACATATTCGGAATAGATGACAGCCGTGATTCGTACGCGACCTAATTTAGGGGAAAGTATTCTTCTTTGAGGACTGTTCCAAAAGACTTCAGCATGTGATTGATTACGTTTGTTACATAAGTAGGCGAAATATTTAAGCCGTTATAGAACTAAATGGAAACATGCTTCATGTTGTATTAACTACATTACATCGGGTCTTCTATCGGTTCCAGGGTTCGGACTTCAATAATAAAATTTAGCAGTAGATTCTTACAAAAAGTGCAGCAGATTCATATTTTCTGCAGCAGATTTGTTTTTGTTGCAAAAAATACAACAGTAATGGGGTTTACATTTATACACATATATTTTTTACGATAAAATAAGGTTAAAACAATTTTAAATTGCATAGTTTAAAGTAAATTAAATCACAAATCTTTGTAAAAAATTAATTTTTTGTAAAATGTTTAATAACTGATTTATTTTCAGTTAAATTCAGTTGTTTTCCATCAATAAATTTATGTTTTTCTAGATTGTGCTACGTTTTTCATCTAGAAAACATAAAATTTTCAATGGTTTTCACATTTCAAAAATCGCAGTAGATTGTAAGTCAAGCGCAGTGGCGCAGCAGATTTTTAATATTTTTCAAAATCGCAGTAGATCTACTGCAATTGCAGTAAAGTCCGAACACTGATCGGTTCATATGGATTCATAGAATAGAATCTCCCAACCAGAGTTTTTCTATTGACCTAAAGCTTTAAATATAAAAACTCTTCTAAAACTTGTGTCAGGGTCCATTCACAGCTCAGCGATACACGATTCCAAATTTTACAATTCTAAAAGGAGAATGCTTCATTTATCTATTGATTAATGTTTACAAGTTGAAATTTAGATAGTTTTTGCGAAGGAACTAACAATTCGCTCGTTTTATCGCAGCATTGTGAATCGGGCACAACTTAACAACTATTATTTTTCCTTGGTAAATAACAAGTGAAATTCGCAGTTTGCTGCGTCTAGAGAGTTGCTATAAATGAATTGCTCATATTCGCTGAACTGTGAATAGACCTTCATGGCCTCCTTTGTTTAGCTCCATTAATTTACCACGGATGGTAACACTGATTGCTTTTGCGTGACACTGATTTGATGCCGTTCCCTAGCTTAGTGGAATAACGGATTGGATAGAGTCAGAGATATGATGTACTTGTCAAGCTGCACCTTGTTCTTTTCTTCTGGTTTCTACTTAAAGTCTTCATTCTGATTTCAATTTTGTTTGTTTGTTGCTTGTCTTGTATGTTCCTATCATTTGTTAACTTAATATAAATACATAAATTCTAATATTTAACAAAACAAGTGTCATTCGATTACTAGTTCGGTGAAAAAACAGACTAATGAAGAGTTGCCAGGCAAGTAGGGGAATATTCTTTCCATAATTTAATCCTTGACTTTGTACCTTAGTCAGATGTTCGACTTTGATCTAAAAAATTGGTTGTCGAAAAGTACTCTGAAGCTTGCGCTCTTCTACTATATTTCAGCGAAAGCTAAGGATCTTTAATAAAGGGCTCAGCTCAAACAGTCTTGAGTTCTGTTCATGAATAAGATTTGACCGACTCGTAAGATCTCTTTAAGTCGCAGTGCAGCACTCAAGATTTACTTACGTCGAATTTGTTTGCAAAATCTTAATCGATTAACTTGATTGTTATCCAATCACAATGTAATCTCTGCCTCTGATAAGCCTATTGGTACTCTTTTGTTTAACTTATCATACATAGACTCCACCATATAACAACATAACACTCGAAAACATATCTCACTTTTTTTTTTAAATACACCACCAGTACACACACACATACATATTTACACAGTGGTCAATCTTATCTAATTCACTTCACGATTAGCTATTGTCGTTGAAGTTCGCAAAAAAAAAAAGTATCTATAAGCCTTAGCCCAATCGCAAAATCCTCGGATATGACACAGATAGTGACTAATTGAACTCGTACAAATAATTACGCCGCAACGGACGTACATTGATTTGATCGACTGACATTGTGCAATCAAAATAAAATAAAAACAAAAGACGTGTTGTAAACTAAAATAAACTTAACACAATTCTATTTTGCTTATTTTTTCCAGAAAGTCCCATATCCAAAATCGGTGGGCTTCATCATCAGCAATGAATTCTGCGAACGGTTCAACTACTATGGAATGCGAAGTAAGTAGTAATTTTTGTTTCAATACTTAGGTCGGTGAGAGTCAAAAGAAATTAGATAAGCAAGCAGCTCTCAAGGCTGTTATGTCCTTCATATGCCGTTGTTTCGTCTGGATGTAATAACAGCTCTTCAATATGTTCGCGTTTTCGAGGATATAAATATTCGTGCGTTCGGTACGACGATTATGTAGATCGTAAGTTACTTTAAGTGCACAAAATACACGAGATAAAATGTCAAACAATATTAAACAAAAATATTATGACAGATAAACATGACTCAAGCGCCATCTGTCAAAAAATCCATAGATAAAAAGTACCTCCAAATGAATCACCCTTTAGATTAGGTTGTGTCATGTGACCAACTAATGCCGCCTAACTTAAGTTTATCATGCTACTCAGTGAATACTTATGTACGTACTAAATGTAACTAATGTAAATAATGTAACCAATCCATGATTCTGTCTGAGTTATATAGAAAATACATTTGGAAAACGCGATGTAACTAACGCCAATTAGTTACGCGTAACTTACTTCAAGTAACTGTTTTCCGTAAATTGACGAAATTCTTGCATGCCACAGATTCTTTGAAATCAAGCATGAAGTTCCGTACATCGTTCGTATGTCCTGTATCCCCTTGTAGGTCAAAGGGCCTCTACAGTGTCCACGCGCCATCGTGTGCGGTTTCTGGAAGTGTGCTTCAGATCTCCCCAACTCTTTCCAAGTTGCCGCGCTTCCTTTGTAGTTCTGTACAGGAAGGCTTTAAAACTTCATAGCCCACAGACAAGGTTATTGTGTGCTTTGTCATAGATTAATATAACTTTTCCGGAGATGATGATTTGTACCTTCAAGCCTCCCATGCAAACTGAGTGGCCTTCTGGTCATCTGGCATAGTCATGTATCCTAGTACAAAGCAGAGGTCACAAAGTCTGACTGTCAATGACCTTTCGATAGTATATTAAAGGAGCGGTTGATCCTAAAGTTTTGCCATAATATTCAACTCGTTGCCAGAGTTCAAATCCAGTCCATATTTGTTGGTGGACACATCCATTTGCTTGTAGCAGGCACATTAAACGAGTATTTCCTCTCAAATGAGTGCTGTCGAGTTTTGAAATCGGTTTTCGTTGACCTGATTGCAGTCTGTACTCCTCCTTCTTTTAACTCTCACACTTAAATCAAATTTTTTAATATAATTCCTTTCATTCTAGCAATTTTGGTCCTTTACCTCAACCGAGAGCTGGGCTACGATCCCGACACCTCGACCGTCATCTTCCACATCTTCACCATGTTGGTGTACTTCCTCTGCGTGTTTGGTGCCATCTTAGCCGACAGTTGGCTGGGTAAATTCAAGACCATCATGTATCTATCTATGGTGTACGTTTGCGGATCCCTATTGGTTACCTTTGGCGCTATTCCACCATGGAATCTACCAGCGACGACGTTTACTATGCTCGGCTTATCCTTGATAGCACTGGGTTCTGGCGGTATAAAACCTTGTGTCTCTGCTTTTGGTGGTGATCAGTTCAAAATGCCAGAACAGATCAAGCAAGCAGCTACATTCTTCTCATTGTTCTACTTCGCCATCAATGCTGGTTCGCTGATCTCGACAACAGTTACACCGATCCTTCGTGAAGATGTCCATTGTTTTGGAGAGAATGAGTGTTATTCACTGGCTTTTGGTGTGCCAGCGATTTTGATGATCACTTCCATTGGTGAGTTATAAAAAGCTGCGCCTTGTAAACACAGTCAGTTGAATTGGTACTTTTTTTTCAGTGATCTTCGTCCTTGGTCGACCATTGTACAAGGTCAGGCCGCCAGCAGGAAACATGGTTGTCTTGGTCTGCAAGACCATTGGAGTAAGCTTAAGATGATATATTTCAAGGTGAATGTCCCTAATAACTTGTTTTTCGTTTTAGAATGGTATCTCAACATATTTCAAGGAAAGGAAGACTGATCCTCGCGATCACTGGTTGGATCATGCAGATAAAAAGTATGATAAACAACTCGTTGCCGACGTCAAGGTTTTGTTGCGTGTTTTGCTGTTGTATGTACCTTTGCCAGTATTCTGGGCTCTGTTCGATCAACAAGGCTCCAGATGGACATTCCAAGCTACTCGAATGGACGGCGATCTTGGTGGATTCACTATCAAGCCCGATCAGATGCAAATGTTAAATCCCCTTTTGATCTTGGCATTCATTCCGCTGTATGATGTGGCTTTCTATCCACTTTTGAACTTGGTCGGCTTTAGGAGGCCTCTGCAAAAACTGACGGCTGGTGGTATCCTTGCTGGAATCGCATTCATTGTATCCGCTCTTGTCGAAATTAAATTAGAAGTAAGTGCCCTCATTCTAATTTAGGCTGCTTACATAAGAATTTACTTTCTATTTAGACTACCTACCCCGTTCTGCCTTCACATGGTCAAGCCCAAGTGCGCATCTTCAATGGAGTCCCAAACTGTGACTATAAATTCACCAGCAATCTGCCCGACTATGCTGAATTCACTGTCAAGTCATTGGAGCTCTTTGAAGAAAAACATATTCCCGTCTCAGGCGAATCCATCAACGTTGACTATACAGTCGAATCACCAGCTAGTAAGTAGCCTTCTTAGAGCCTCTCAAGACTTTCTCCTTCATCCTTAAACTTTCTTTAGATTGCCCAGTATTACAAGGTGGACGTTGGGCGCTTAAGGAGAATCGTGCTCAAAGTTTCTTTATCACATCGAGTGGCATCACTTCCTACATCGACGAAGTAGATAAGCCTGATCGTGGTAGTCCCGTAGCACGAACCCTGGCCAGTGTCACAGGAGTTAAAACAGTTATATGGACAACGAAAGGCTATGAAGCCTACAAAAATACCACAGAATTTTATCCATTGGTTGAGCTTCGAAACGAGGAATATGAAATTACGGTCGACGGCGCGCCGGTCTTGACGACCACCCTTAAGCAAGGAGGTGTCTACACGGTGGTCATTGGAGAGGTGCCAAACAATCCCGCCCAATACGAAGCCGAAATCTTTGAGATTGCTGAACCAAATTCGGTGAACATGCTGCTTCTCATCCCACAGTATGTCATTATGACTCTCGGTGAAGTTATGTTCTCCGTTACTGGTCTCGAGTTCTCCTACTCCCAAGCACCTGTCTCTATGAAGTCTGTCTTGCAAGCCTGTTGGTTGCTTACAGTCGCCTTTGGTAACGTCATTGTTGTCATCATTGCCGAATTGAAGCTGTTCGAATCACAAGCAAATGAATTCTTCCTTTTCGCCGGACTTATGTTTGTCGACATGATCCTGTTCATGTTCCTTGCTTACCGTTATCAGCCAAACGATCCAAATGCAGTGCCATCAATCAGCGAAACAGACACCGAAGAGACAAAACCTAGTTCACTGGAATTGAATCCTCAAAATCTGACAAAGGACGATGGAGGCGATGGAAGCGATGGAGGTGATGGAGGTGCGCCAAAGGCTATCGAGGCTCCTAAAGAAGAGGAAGACTTGAATAAGATCGAGGAGGTTAAGCCTGTTGAGAGTCCCGCCACCAAAGCGGAAGAGCCACAAAATAAAGAAGACGTGAAAAAAGCTGACGAAATTGTTTCCGAAGAAAGTCCAAGTGGCGGCGATAAGCCAGCTACGTCCGACGCTAGCAAGTAGGATTATAGTTTCTTGTTAAAAAAAATAAGAGACCTAGATTTTAAGAACATTTTAACACTGTTAGAGCTTAAGGTCTAAGTGTAGTTCTGTTTAGAAGGATGATAATGATTGACAAGCATTTACATGTTGTTATTGTATTATGTAACCGTTGCATTTGTATGTAAGCCTGTTCGAGAGTGCTCGAGCAGTTTTGTACTGACATTAAAATATCGAAGAAAAATTTTAAGCAAGTTTTTGATTTGCGGATCTATGGCTACTGGTCCAGTAAGCCTAAAGCTCTAAGGAGAACCCCATCAGATGGCAGTTAAGGAGACTGTGGGATACTGACCTTCCTGTCTGTTTTTCTCTGATCGTTTGAGACAGGCTGTGGTGTCCAAATCTGTCGAGGCATTTGCGATAGCCAACATGTCGAGATAGCAACTTCGAAAGATTGTAGGGCCATCTACTTTTGGTGGTGTTGTCCCACTTGCAACATCCTCTATCCTCTAATCTCCTGGAAAGTCTGGTAACTTTTCGGTTTGCGATATGACTAATGTAAGCCCTTTGCATTCCATTGGCCACAGGGTGGTGTCTTGTCTCCCCTTTTATTGTGCATGGTGGTAGATTCTCTTCTGACAACTCTCAATAGTTCTGACATCTACGCGCAGGCATATACAGGTGACGTCGCTGTACTCTCTGTTGATATATGCCTAAGAACTGTCTGTGCTAATGTGCAGGCGGCCTTGGAAATGACCTATGAGTGGTGTTCTAGGAATGGGCTTTCGGTCAATCCTCTCAAGACGAAAGTCGTTCTCTTTACGAGAAGGAGGACTGGCTGACTCAGCCAGTACTAAACAGTGTCACCATTATGAAAGCAAATATCTAGGAGTAATTCTGGATAAGAAGCTTCTCTGGTCAAAATATGTAGAATCAAAAGCATCGAAGTCGCTCTTAGTTTTCTGGCAGTGTAAGGGTGCTTTTGGAAGGACGTGGGACTCGTCACCGAAAAAGGTCCTCTGGATCTATACGGATCGGTTGTTTGGTGAAAGAGTCTTTCTACTCGTAGTAGATACGTAGTAGCCTCTTGCACCAAACAACAAAGAACACCAAACAACAGAACAGCACGGGAGCCTTTCCGATTACTTCGGTCTCTGCTCTAGTTGCACTACTGAATCTCCCTCCTCTCCCCCTCTCCACAGGTATTTAGGACTGGTTACCGCCAGCGTCTGAGCCAGGAATGGGATGAAGTCGTGTATTCACGGATGGTTCCTAAACCGAGCAAGGATCAGCGGCTGGTGATTTTGTGGAAGACGATAACACAAGACTGTAATACTCATTGGGTAAGCATGCCTTTGCCTACCAGTCGGAGATATTGGCAATCCTTATGGCTACAAGTCACATCGTCAGGAATAGGTGGAAGGGTCGTATTATCCGTTTCTGTAATCACAGTTAAGCTGCGCCTCATCCAAATTAGTTGGTGAATGCAAGAGAGCTTTGAACTGTGTCGCAACCTGGGTGCCAGGTCACATTGGTATCGCGGGAAATGAGATATCTGATGGAATTGTTAGACAAGGCTCAGAGGAGAGTTTCTTAGAACCTGGACCTGTGTTAAGTTTCCTGCATCTACGGTCAGGGCTTCCATAGATGAGTGGGTTTCTTATATATTGTGCGTGGCATGTCTCTCCTGGATGTAGGCTGACTATACAGATGCTCCCAGACGTTAGTGAGAAATCCGCGGCGTTCTTGCTGTCTCTTAGCAGAAAAGATTGCAGACAACTTTATTGGCGTTCTTATGGGGCACTTCGCTTTTGCTAAGCATCTTAATATGATTGGGTTACACAGAAATGGTCCAAGGACTGACACCTGTGGAACTCCCGTGTTGGTGCGATATCCAACTGGTATCTCAGCTTCCTGTTGATAAAGTAATCCATGACTGTCTTTAATAGATGCTCTGGTCTATTTATTTTGGCCAGTGATCTGCTAATGCATGTCCAGTAAACAGAGTTAAAGGAATTTTTAGCGTGAAGAAACCATACTGAGCGTTCGAGAAATCTCCTGTATTATCTGTCGCTGCTAATGGCCTGCTGTATACGATGCGTTCTAGGATTTTTTACCAGATGGATGGAGATGGATGGTTTATTTCCTAGTAACAATATCAAAAGCTTTGATTTGTTTATACAGCAACATAACAATCAAAAACACATCCCAATTTTATTACCTACACCACGGGTAGTATTATTCCGGGCACATATTTACACAGCGCTCAATCTTATCTCATTCACTTCACGATTATAGTCGATGAAGTTTGCATAGAAAAAAAATAAAAATATCTACCAGCTCTATCCAATCGCAAAATCCTCGGATATGACATCGTAGATAGTGACTAATTGAACTCTTTAAATTAATTACGTACATTGATTTGATCGACCGACATTGTGCAATAAAAGAAAAAACTTTTAAAACTAAGGACAAGCATTAGTTGGTTAATTGTCTGTTTGTCGAGGCGTGTTGTGTCACAATAAAGTCAAAACTGTTTTGTTTTGTTTCTCTGCTTCTCTAGAAAATCCCATATCTAAAAGGTGTGACCTTCAGTGTCTGTAATGAATTCTGTCAGCGATTCAAGTAGTACGGATGGAATGCGAGTTAAGTAGCAATTAAAATAAATTAAGAAAGTGATGTTAGAATGAATGCACTTGAAAACGCAAATTGTATGCGCAACAGTCTTACGTGACATGATTTCAATATTCTTCGCAGAAGTGCAACTTTATGGCAGAATTTGAATATATTTTTTTCCAGGATTCAGTCAAAAGGAAGAGAAAAGAGAAATGCGAATGCTCTTTATGGAATTTGGCAGGTCATTGGATTATCGGTGCATCCTCGAAGTGGTTTGGGTATATACCGAGTGCGCCATCTTTTATGTCGGAAAGTGAATAAAAAAAAACACCCGATTTCTGTCCCTTACAATTTAGTAGGACTGGTTTTTGAATACAGCATCAATCAAGTGGCCGCGACCTAAGCACAATGTGTCTTTTGTTCTCCGTCTTCCAGAATTTCGGGCGGTATAGCGAGGATTTCGGCACGAAAACGCCTTGAGCTCGTCATTCGTCTGAAGCTTGCTAGCGTACACTTTGCTTTTCACATAACCCTACAAAAAGAAGTCCGGAGGGGTCAAATCTGAGAATCCTTTTGACAGCACGCTTCCAGTAAATTTTCGTTGCAGAAATTGCGTTCTAAGCACTAACCCTGTTCAGACCTTTTGCACTTTCTTTAAAGAAAACTGTCCCAAAGGATGTTTGGGCGTAAATGCTGGCCCAAACTGTCACTTTTTCATCATGCATGGGTATTTGATGGATGTCGTGTGGATTCTCCGTTCCCCACATACGGCAATTTTGCTTCTACATGGCGCCAGAGAGTGTGAAATAGGCATTTTTGGTCATCAAAATTTGATTTCGAAAATCCAGCTAAATGTCAACCATTCGAATGATTGTCGGAAAAGTGGTTTTACTGACCAGTGTTGCCACAAGACATTAGAAAAAAGTATCTCCGTCGACAGAAGAAAAGATCAAAAGGTATCATAGTAGGAATTATGAGTAAAACTGCCATTATTATTATTTTTTTAATATTAAAAACATGAAGACAAACGATAATGCTTAAAATAACATGAATATTCTCAATTTTTTTACTAAGAAAAATCTATCCATCCAAACCGACGCCAAATATAATATCAAAAAATTACTAAATATTCACCCCTATCGTAGAATTCGTCGGGTTTGAGTTGCACTTCACCTATTCGATTCACAGTTCAGTGGATATTGAAGTATTGCTTGGCATATTATAGTAATTTGTTGTTAAAATTAAAAAGTATCAAAATAGGCATTTTACAGAAACCGAAGTATCACGTCCAAATTAAGATTAAAAAGTATCACTTTTGATACTTTGGTATCATTGTGGCAACACTGTTACTGACGACAAAATAGGTCCGTTCGCGTACCCACCTAAAACAGCGATTTTTTACGAAAATTAACGAATATTTACGAAAAGCTGTTCGCGTACGTAGAAGTAAGAAATTTCCCCCGTGATATGAATTTTAGTGCAAGAAATTTCAAACTATTAGTGCTGTCAAAGCAGTGTATTTTCAACTTTTTCTTGTACAACCCGTTCTTGGGCGTTAATCAACGGCATGTCGACGATCTCCCACTGGAGGCAGGATTGAAAAGGATTCTTAATATTTCTCGTCTGTACAGTATAGCTGCCAAAGGCCCTATTTGACTTAGACATCCAAGCAGTTGGAAGTAAAGCTCATATGAACAGGGATTTGAAATCCAAAGATCAATTGGTCTCGCTAGAGCAAAGGACTATGTTGTACTTTACATAGACTTCCACAAAAAATACTTCATCATTTATTCCTGACAAAAAGGAGTTAGAATTCAATGAATTAATGATTGGACAGGACTTTCAGCTCTACGTAATATGTTTGAAAGATACTAAAGTCTTTGCCAGCAAAAGAGCAGCACAACCCATCTAAGTTAGTCAAGCCATACTCAGGGCACTTGCCAGTGTGGCCAAGCCCTACTCTGAAACATGACATGTTTTAGGTAGATCATAGGCTGGCTTGACTCAAAACCAATCGAAATGAAGCCAAATTAGGAAATCAGACTTCAACCGTACTCAGGTCATTGTGTGAGAAGAAAGGTATTGTAAAAACTGAGCCACGAGGAACTTATGTACTTATTTTCAGAGTATACAAATGGGGAAGTTCAGCATCTGACTGATAGTCTCCTCTTATTCTTCTTCATCTCTATAACTTCTACAGAAGTCATTGTAGGGGATGCCGAGTCTTTCGGCATGCCTTCCTATGGCACAGTGTCTGGTGAGGGTGTTTACGATTTTGGAGAGAGTTTCTCTCTTATGTTTCAAAAGTCCGATGGACCTGGTTTCGTTTAGCGTGGGCCAAGGCAGCCTTGCAGTGTTACAGTGGCCAAGCTGTTGCCACCGATGGTTGGCTTCTCTCACCGCGTCCGCATGGACAAGGTATTATTTAGCACTTCGATGTTGGTGACGTTTATGCTGTTTAGAGAGATCTAAACAGAGTGTTATACTCCACGAGAATGGAAAGGTAAGACAGACGACCGTCTTTACACATACTTAAATCTCTCGCTTCCTTGCTTTTCCCAATGGAATGGCCATAGACGTCTGGCAATGTTCGAAGTTTCCATGGAATTCCACCTTAAGTTCGCCTCTCTCATGACTAGTTTCCTTGATTAAAACATGAGAACGTTGTGCAGAGTGTTTACCGAGAGATCAGTATGTTATAGCAAATCTCATGGACCTTTCCTTGCCAGTTCATCTCTTACTCATACCGTACCGTAACCACCTACTGCAGCACATCATATGCGCCCAGTTTAGTTGATAACAGCATAGGTTTAGAGGTGCTTATCCACTTGAGAGCTCTTTTGCTAGTAAACTTTCCATATGAGAGTGAATTTTGTGTGAGCCATGCCTGCGACTAGCATGTAATTACTGATCTTCGAGAGTAAGATAGCTTCTGTCCACTTGCGAGCAAGGAACAACCCTTTTAAAGTTTGAAAGCTGAGAGAGTAAACCAGCTCTCTGCGATTTGCTCTCAGGTCCGTGTCCTGGGCTACTCGCCCAAATTCTACTCTCAAGTGGACAAGCACAATAAAAACTTCTCAACAGACGAATTGGGATTCTTATACCCCATTTAGTACTTAAAAAAGTAGTCAAGTTTTTTGTGTTCCTTTTGACAGAAGTGGCAGCTTGAAAAACAAAAATTAACTCAACTCATTTGACTGTCACAGACTGAACAGAATGAGATGCCTCCAACATCCAGAGAAAGTAAGTTTTTCATCTCAAAATTTTGTTGGATTGTTAAATAGTCTTGATCAATCAATTTTAGGTTCCCCACTAATAACAAGAAAAGAAGCCAAGAGACACGTAAAAAGAATTCATTGTCCCGAAAAGGTGCATTCAAAGGAGCCTGCACCTAAGCCCGCAAGTCACAGAGCACAGCCGCCGGTAAGTCACAGACTATGCATTAGCATGAACAATTTCTATCGACATGTGTCACGTGTATATCGCCTTTCGCCCTCCAATCTATCTTAATTAAACGCCCAGTCCCATTCTATGAGAGAAAAACTATTTCCGGTTTCGTGTGTTCCGTTCCCGACTACTGCTTCCTCAAGGCTAGATAGTGCTGAAAGTGCATATTTACTGATAATAAATTCATGCGCGAAAAAAAAACCAAAGAAAACAACGTTCTATTGAATACAAATTGAATGAATCTAAACGAATAAATTGCATCTAGAGAGTCGTCAACGAATAAGTAGACAACGGAAACGTTGTATTGTTCACCGATTCGATTCGGTTCATTGTCTCGGCCGGGCGGCCAAGTGCACTGCAGACGCGCAAAACATTCCTAGAGAAAGATCATAATATTTCTCTGAGTTCTGGCTCTGCGTTGAATCATAACGCGCTTTTAGCTGCCCCTGAACTTCAATGAGGGCAGTCACTGTCACCGCACCGCACATGTGGAATGGAATTATTATGACTGATAAGAACGAAAGCGGTTAGTCGAAATGCATTGTTCTTTAGCTATAAACTGACATGTAATTGCTGGGAATTATATAATCTAACTGAGTAAGCTCCCAGCGTTCCAATTGATGTTAGACTCCCAGTAGATGCAATGATACTTATCAGATATGACGAGGTGTGGAATTATTAATTTATTTTTGTGTACATCATCAACTGAGAATTCGATAAGTTTATGGTTATTGGTCAATTAAATTTGAACAATGCCGCTATTTATAAACTTAAAATATTCAAGCACATGATTCGCTAAAGTTAGGTTGATCACTATCTCTAAACAAGCCTTTTTAATATGGCTTTTGTGATTTCATAGCATTTGATAAATAAACTGGAGATCACAAACAGAGGAATGAGGAACACCTCTTCTTGAATTCGTGATCACATATCCTTCTACTTGTATGCAAGGACTTGATGCCACAGTCAACATGTACCCTTTCTACTGCAAACCGCAAAGGAATTGTTGTATCTTGCGCTCCTTCGACTAATCCGAGGTGGTGATTTTCTGTCTAGTACAAGTGCTGTGGTCATAGGAAGTACTACTACCCTTGAGCCTTACCAAAACTAATCATTCAATCTATCTTCAAAAATGGTTGAGGGATCTAGTCGGAGGCACCAGCTCTTTCCCGAACTATGAAACTTTGCAATTCAAGCCGATGTAGATGGATATAAACAGCTAACCAGCCATCACGTCCAATACAGCCAACTAAAAATTGGTCAGGAAGATCAAAAAATAACCCAAAACCCTTGAGCTTCAACGGCAATGAGATGACCGATGAGTTAGCCAGGAATTGCACAAAATTGCAGTCACCTCCTGAGCCCAGCCGTTGGAAATAACAGGGCAGCTTCCTTATATGAAAATTGTTCTTTTGGCGTAAGTAGTAGGCACTGTAGGGTGCGTACATTTGTGCTCATAGATACTGTTGTCTGCCTGTGGTTTCGACTGCACTAGTAGTGCTGGGATCTTGTCGGTCAACCCTGGGTAAGTCTACTAAAGAGCACGGCAACGTTTCTTCCAAGAGTAATAAGTTTCTATTG
This sequence comes from Chalcosyrphus nemorum, assembly GCA_949716465.1. NCBI lineage: Eukaryota > Metazoa > Arthropoda > Insecta > Diptera > Syrphidae > Chalcosyrphus > Chalcosyrphus nemorum. The sequence goes on from OX454332.1 coordinate 4,296,998, forward strand.
CTGCAACTTCTTTTCTGTTTGCGTTACGTTTCTCCTCCTACGTTTATAGTTTGTGCCATGCAACTGAACCCATCGAAGGTTTACTAGCTTAAGATAACTTTGTAGATTTTTATGAGCCCTGATCTGATAATAAACCGAGTCCAGAGACTGCCTGGATATACCATGTACTATGTATTGTTCTCGTGTTTATGGTATTGGTTCTGATGTTACCTTACAAGACACTGCAGCAATGTGGGTGAATATACCTACTGTCTTTGAGTAGTAGCGTCTCAATACTTTGCTTATGACTTAATTACTTACATAACGGTAAGATATCACAAGAATTCAAAGTCCAAAGTGAAGTACGTGAAGGATGCATACTGTCACCGCAATTGTTCTTGGTAGTTCTCAGTGATATACTCCGCACAACATTGAAAGACAGAAACTATGGAATACGGTGGACTCTGACATCTTACCCTAACGCCAACGTCGTTTTCTTTCACACCGGATAATGGACTTCTATCTCAAGGCCAACAATCTAGAAGCTTAGGCAAATAAAATGGGCTCGAAACTAACACAGGCTGATCATATAATCGACTTGTTTGCTTTGCTTTGACTCGTGCTGTTGATTTAGTTCAAGAAAGTCTGCTGATACCATTGCTGGTACTCTGGCTCTGCACACTCTTCAAGACGTTCATTCTGTACACTACCTTCTCCTTCCTTCTATACGACTTAGTCTTCATTTCAATACCCCAATATTTGGTCGTAGAGTATCATTAATGTCACAACTTTTGCTGAAAGTAGTCTCTTCTCCTATCCTGGTCCTCCGATCGTGGGCGTAGTCCGACAAATCTGCCGTTGATCTTATCTTAATGTTAGCTTTATGCTGCAGATGTTAGCCTTGCATCCATAGTAACGTCGAAATACTTCAGCTCTGGCTTGAAAACTATAACTTGATTGGCTACTGTTACTCTTATCGTCTCTATTACCCGCTCCTGTCTTTCTTCTTTTTTTTAGTTGTAGTATGTCCTACACACTCATTCTCTAGCTGTCAAAAGAAGGAAGCCAATTATGTCATCGTACAAAAGGCTCAATAATAGCGGTACTAGTACCGAACCTTGGGGAACTCCGATTGTTACGCCAGAGTCATAGGGCACTACACTGTTTCTTAAATATTCCGCACTTATCTTCTGCAGATAGTCTGGTAAGAGTTGGCAGTATATTTTCGCAGCCCTGAAACAGTGCCCGAGATTTGCTAAAACCAATTCTGACGTAAGAAATGATGCCAGAACTAATTTAATAGCACAATGAAATAAAGATAAACATTGTGACTAATTTGTATGAGTTGTGGTGCATCATGCTTCTGAATCATGTGTGCCTCTTGTGTTCTAAAATTTTTGCATTCGACATGGGTTTAAGCAAATTTCAAATATCCGAAAAAAAGCAAATGTTGCTTCTTTTTTTTTAAGCCAGGGTTTTCCCCATATTTTTGTGGTTAATATAGCTAACCATTTCTTGGAAAATACGATAAATGACATAAATTGCCACTTGCTCTGACGTTTGCCTATCGATAAGTCGGCTTCAGAGTTGAGCCTACAGTACAAGAAAGAGAAGAAGTATGAACATTTCAACACTTGCACTCCACCTCCTCAAAACTTATCAAAACTCTTGCTGAAACTTCCTTTAACGACCTAAAAACTTCCAATTGCTTACAGTAGCCGCGCACTATCTATTCAATTAAGTATCTACTACTACACGAGTTACACGACTAATTTGTAAAATAGATAAAAAAAGTTATCAAACAAGAAGATAAGAAGAAGGAGAAAAAAACCACCTCTTCAAAGTCTTGCAACTTTGTCTTCAAATTCCACCACGTCTACCCGTAAGCCTGAGTTCAATGAAACACTAATCTCTTGCTGTTGCTGTTTCTATTTTTTTCTCTCAGTGTACATTACCCATAACTGATAATTCGCAATCAAAGATCTTGGTAATTAAACGGTTATTTGTGCCATTATTCTCGCCATGACCATTGTTAACACGCAAGTGTGCTGTTGTAATCACTCTCGATCCACAAACAATGCAATTACGTTCCACAATTACGATTCAAGCTCCACTCCAGCGATTGAGTGAGTGGAAACATGAATCTGATCAATTCTATAAGCTGGCTGAAGCTCGACTTCTATATTTCATTGTTGACTGTCGGCCGATCCGTACGTTTTGTCGGGTTAAGTTGTGTTTTATTGCTCCGAAGACGGTGTCTTGTTGTCTATTCTTCTTTTAATTGTTCAGCCGGTGGAGACCTTGTGGCGTCACTAGTGGAAAAAATATTCTTCTTTTTTTTTTAAATTATTGTTAATGCCAAGTGCGTGGAATTTTATTGTCATTAGAGTTTCCGTATCGGAATGCTAAATACAAACGGCGGTGTCTGAAAGATATTTGTATCTAAAACGTTTTTAAAGTCAAGCCATCAAGATGGTTAGCAGTACGCTGAAGATAACTGAGAAACCGGTAAGGGTCTATGGACAAAAATGGAAGTCTTTTCTTTTTTTTTTGTTTTTGCGGGAATTACAGTTAATTGTCATGTCAGACATTCGAGAAAGTGATGAATAGTTCTCAAGTCGATGTTAGCTGGTGTCAGCAAAGTCTTTCTAATTGATTCGTGTACGCAGCGAGTAAAGTATCTGGCGAGGTTTCTCTTTTGTTTTTTTCTTTCTTTTTTTCCTCACAGTTTTCCGAGTTTGGAAAATACTAAAACAAGGCCAAGGTTAGGTAGAATGGCTTTAGAAGCAAAACCTAACTTTCTGACAAATGGCGCGTCAACTAAAAACCAGTTAAAGCCGAGTTTTTTTTTTTTCTCCATTTGCCAAAGTTCATTGCAACTCATTTGTTTTGTTGTATAAATTTTGCAAATTAAAAAATATCTTTATCTGTATATATATCGAAGGTGTTTGTTACGGCCGAACGTGATTGTCATACTGACAAACAGTATTGAAGGCGGGTGACCGCCAAAATACGTTTTGCATTCAAAGAGCTTGAAAATGTTAATTTGGTGGATTTTATTTGATGCGGGATTCACATTCGATTAACTTTTGGTTATTGGTTTAATAAAACAAACAAATTAAAGCTTGAGACTGCGTAGCAAGTGATTTGTGGAATTCCCTTGTGATTTTAGTGATTAATCGTTATCTAGATGCAAAGTGGTTCATCAAATACTGTGAGGTATTTAATTTATAATAATATTGACTTTAGTCATGGATGGCGGACAATAAATGAGTCGTTACAATTTGGTCGTTATTTTGTATGCAGTTTGCCGGGCTTTAAAATTATCTGTCACTTAGTTAAAGTTCCAAAAAAAAGTGAATTCGTAAGTTTTGAGTGACGAACAGAATCCAACCGGCTTCTAAGTATTTCTTTTGTTGCTATTCAAGTAGCTACAGTAAATCTTCTGTTAAAAAAAAATTATGTAAGGATATGGATTTCCTTTATCCCTGTATAGCAGCTCTTCCTTTTCTTTTGTTTTTGGTTGCGCCATGGATGTGTTATCTTCATAGATACTATTAGCGCGATTTCTATTAGCATGCACGGTTCGCAAACCTGAGTAATCGATTCCAGGAATATGCCTACGTACTAAACACACACCCTACACACTTCAAACCACTCTCCCCGTTAGGTATTACTTCGCGAGGCTGGTTAGCATCTTATGCTTCACTATCTATATTTGCCTCCTTGGCCCTTCTCAATGCTTCGATTCTACGCAGTTCAATGTGCACGGAACAAATCTCTACCCAGTCGGCCGGTGATCTCATCATGAGGTCTATTAGGCGCTCCGGGCTTCGTAGATTCGGTATGCTCGTTGTAAAGCGTCTGCACTGGAACATAACGTGTTCCGCATCTTTCTCTACTTCTGGTCATTCTGGGCAAAATGGCGAGCTATCGTGCCCGAATCTGTGGAGGTATTTTCTATAACCACCGTGCCCAGACAGGAACTGCGTAAGAAGATAGTTGCAGACCCCCTGCGTTCTTTTTATCCACGTTTCAATGTTTGGAATCAGCTTATGGGTCCATCTACCTTTGGTGGTGTTGTCCCACCTGGTTTGCCAAAGTGCTGCCTGGTATCTTGCCTGTTTGCGACAAGCCTAGTGTAAACCCTTTGCATTTCATTGGCAAAGATGTCAGTAGGTATCATCTCAGTTGTGACACAGGCTGCTTCGTCCGAAATTGTTCGGAAACCGCAAACTGTTCTGATTGCGGAGAGCCTGTAAGCAGACGAAAGTTTCCTCCTTTCCTTTGCAGCCGCCCAGACTGGGGCAGCATACAGAAGGATGGAGCTCACCACTTTGGATAGCAAGATTCTCCTTGCGTATCCAGGCCCTCCGATGTTTGGCAGCATCATTTGGCAGTCTTTCTGCTGGTTATTAGGATGGCTTCTGTTTTGTGCTCAGCTCGGCGGACTCTATCTCATGGATATGCTTCGCCACAGTCACCACGGCGATATCGTCATCGAAATCATTTACAATTTCGTCCAACAGCTTCAGGTAGTCACTGTGTGTTAGACTAGGGGGTGCGTAGCAGCTGTAGAAGTGGATGCCGTTTATTCTAGCTGTTACGAAGTAATTTTCCGGCCCCCCGATTTTCTGCATCCGATTTACAGCCATCCAAGGATTTGTACGGTTCGCTGATAAGGGCAACATCGATTTTTTTTTCCCTCGTCGTTTGGGCCAACAGATCCAGTGCGGCCGCACAATGGTTAAGATTTATTTGTATGACCTTCATCATTGTTTACTACTTAAGGCTTTTCGAAATACTCTCTCAGCTCTCCCTAACTCTCCTCAATTGTTGTCCCAGTGTCTCGTTCTACTGCCTGTTCTCCGTCTTGTTTTCCAATAATCCTTCTCTATTACCGGCTCCTCTTGTTTGTCATGAGTCGCCTTTTCGAGAAACGTGTGACAAATCCATTGCCACTTTTTCGCTGAATAGTTGTACATTTTGGATCTTGAAACGAGATAAAGTTTCATTAAACGATCCTTAAGACCTAGAGAAGGCAAGATCACAAAGTAACCAAGACTAATGATTCTTCGAGCAGTTCAGTTCAGAGGGACAATACTCCTAAGTGATTCAAAATTGAAGCGATGCGATGGTTTGTTTTTTTTTTCAGGCTTAAAACATCGCTGTCATTTGGTGCATGATTCTATGGGGTAACAAGCATACAGTCAACATGCTTAAGTTGGGATGTGAGAGTCCATCAAATTCCTCTATTCGCCGTTGACAAAGATGAACGGGGCTCATTATTTATCAATGAAAAAAGTATTGGTGACAGAATACAGACTTGTCGTACGCCATTTTTGGTTTCGAATTTTCTATATTTCTATTTCGCATTCTTCTGTGCAGAACAAGACATTTAGACGCATGGGATGCAGCCTTGAAAATTACTTCAAGTAGCAGATTCTCTGAGGAGTATTTTTGGCGTCCTAATGATGGGGGGGGGGGGGGGGGACCGGGAGTTGTTGAGGTTATATGAACCCAAAGTCATGGCAATTAGTGTACACACTGTTTATCCACACGCCATATTTAGCTGTGGGTTTTGAGCAAACCTATGTGAAGGGTAGTAGATTAGAGAAGAACCGCAGAAGACTCGATGCAGGTTTTTGAAGCAAGCTGACGCCCTAAGACTATAGTGTTTGAAAGTCATAGTTCCGTATGTAGTTATATCGATATATTTCGGTAGAGAACTAATATAGAGACTACTGCAGTTCCATGGGACTTCTAGTGGGAGATGGGTTCTAAAAACACTTTCTTGTGATTACGTCTCCCATTACCTCTGCGTGCACCTCGTGTAGTACTAAGGCTGTGTCATAAGCGGATGTGAGCTACACGACCACAGCTCTTGTCCTTCGCTGATAAAAGATTAGCCAGTTCAATCGGAATCACTTGATCAAATGCCCAGACAAGCCTATTCCAGATAAGACGCTCAAGAATCTTGTAGATTAAAAAATTACAGGCTATTCCCCTCAACAATTTGGACAGCAGCCATAGAGAGTCTTCTTGCTCCTTAATGGCGAAGTTCTGACCCACGAGATCATGACTTTCCCACTCAACTGTATCCCTACTAGTCCGCCTGGGGGATTTGCTGATTTGACATCAGGATGTGTCGGCAGACTTCCCGGTTTTGGATCACTGCGTCACTGATGCCAATCAAATGCTGGTGGTTTTGAATTTGTGTGATTTGTTTTTTTTTTTAACTCCGTAAAATTGATTGTCTTTGGACATGACAACACCAATTGAGCTTCGAATCTTCAAGCTTCTTATGCAATCAAGCTTTGTTACTCCCGCTGCGATTTAGAGCCTTTCTTAAAGAGGACTCTTTGGATCCCAAAAGACAGCGCTGTTATCAGTGAGGGAACTATTGAACGAGTTTGGGGCAAAAACTGAACGTTGCCCACACACCTTCTTTTCAGATACCTTCACGGATTCTTACGCTGTTTTACTAACTATAGGTGTGTAGCCTCCTTACTTTCTTCCAGGTTTCATAGTAAGCTCCATCCCTTCTAGCTTATTTGCAGATACAGTTTAAGCTACAGTAGTTCTCCTCCAGTGATTGATGCATGTCCTAACGAGCATATGGAATAGTTCATCTTCAACTTCTGATGAATGCATTATCAGGTTTTTGATCATGATCTCGGGTACTAATGGCAGACTTACAGTGGTTACACTGCAGCCAAAGCATTATACAGATAACTCAAATGTAACTCAACTTAGTTTGAGCCTTTCTTAACGGTTATTTTGAGCTCATAGAATTACCATGATAACGTAGCGAATCTTAACAGTTGTTGTCTCTCCCTAGAGCCTAGACATTAACACTAACGAATTACATCGGACAAGTCACGTAAGTTCGTGGAAGAAGATCTCGCTACGCCTACTTACCAGGAGAACGAATACCCTAACTATCGTTGACCAATTTCACCCAAGACGAGTTCAACGCGTTGTCTATTTCTCTAATATTAAGAGCAACTTATACTCCTGCACATGACTTTAAATGAAATTGCTAAACTTTGGAGTTTATCATACACAAAACCTGAATTTGACCTTTATAAACGGCTAAATGGCTTAGCTTTCACTTTTTGAGTCACTCCATCCAAACAAAAAAAGACTTCAAAAAAGGTGATGTCTTTTCAAATTGCACAAACCACTTCCCAAATCCATCGCATCAAATCATTTATTTGGGAAATCAAAAGTCGCCCGCTCCTAAGACACTCTTAGAAAACTAGAGCAAGGCTATGACTTACGTCATATTTCCTCATTCGAATGCGTGTCAGTGTGTCTCTTTTGATGATCAACAAAACGCTATCCAATCTCAGCGTTAATTACTTACAAATCAATCGAAATTAATTCCTCCCCACATGCTGACCCAATTTCATGGTGGCCGCTCAGCAAACCGCCAAATCAAAGCACCAGAACCTCGCCGGGGTCACCGAAGATCGCAATCAATTTAATTGAATCGCAAAACGTTTTTTTCCGGTTGAAAATTTGATTTCTTCTCTTTTTATGGTCTGGTCAATGGACGCGCTTCCAATTTGTAGATGGAAAGCATTTTTTCGAGCCCGCATACTAATTAGAGTTTACTATCATCACACGGCCTTTGGAAGATCTTGAATGAGTAATGTGGGCATATGGAGACTTGTCTGTCCATTCAGAGATTTTGGGCGCCAAAAATTTACGAGTTGTCACTGTCATATAGATACCGCTAGTTGCAGCGAGAGCATTTCGATTTTGTTTCTTTTTTTTTTGAAACTTTTCGGGAAGTTCAGTTTGAATTCAGCTGGCCGAACGTTAATAAGACACGCATAGTTAAATATTGTTAACGCTGTTGTGCAGTTAGTTTATTATTATTATTCTTTTTTCTTTTTTGAGAAAATGGTAAGTTGAGCTTTCATCGGCTTGGCGGTCTTGTTGTTGTGAGACTTTCCCTTTGGCGCGCTGTACTGTTGTTATGGTTTAATTCATCGGTTTTATTTTGAAATTCGGGTGAAACGCTGTAACTAATTAGGTGGATTGTATTCAAATGGATGGTGGTGCATGTAGATACAATTAATTTGTACGCTAGGTTGGGCGAAAATAAAGTTTTGTGATGGTTTCATTGCACGAGCTTATTACATGTTTTAGCTTTAATTAAATGTCATTAAGTAACTAAGTTTTGTATAATGTATACGTTAACATTTAATTATCCACTTTATTGTTTAGTTGACTGGCAGAAGTAGGCAACTGAAAACTTAGAAAATTTTACGAAGCTATTCAGGGGTTTTATTTGAGTTTTTTCAAACGAAGTTTAAAAAATTAATTATCGCACTGAAATGCAGCTAATGTTTAATTTTACTTAACAAACTATAGAACTGCAAGGGGGGAACTCCTTTTTAAAAGAAAGAGGCACAACCTAACAGAATGATCTTCTCTTGTACTGTTCCCTGTACATGATGGGCTGTTTTGATGTCTTCAAGGCAGAGTACATCCAATTGGACACGGGACAAGATGAGATAAGAAAACAATGACGAGTTTGGACCCTAACCTTATGTTTGCTCAATGAGAGAATGTCGCCAGATCCTTTTTCTTTTTTGAGTGGGATGTTGGAAGCAATTTTGTGAAATCCAGTATAAGAGAATTTCTTGCCGTTCCCGTTGATTTAACTCTATCTTTGTCTGGTTTGTAGATAAACCATAAAAAGCTTTAGGTCCGTGGACAGAGATTGGGGTCCTAATCTGTCCAAGGACCAAAACAAGAATGACTTTATTGTGTAGGGCGTGTTGCAGAAGTACCAACTCGTAGACAGTTCCAAACTAGCTTCTCTGGCATAATATTTACACCTGCAGACCCTTCTTTTCAACCTACTTCTTGAAGATCGTAGACGCCGCTATTGTTGCTGAATACTTGTGCTCTTTTAAATGCATTTTCAATCGTTTCGGCGGGAACAGCGAGTTATAAGTTCTTGCACTCTTGTCAAATATTCTCTTTGAGAGCTTCCAGATTCTATGGCTTGTTCTGTGGCAATAAAAAAACAAACAAAAGAAAGAAGCCGAAGTCAGTCCTTTCAAAAAGTCCATAGCCTCACGAGCTATATTTTAGTTCCACCGTTGTGTTATCTTTCAGTTGTTATCATCCGGCCGTGTGGTAACGGGCACTACGTGATTCCGATGCCTTCGCTGCATAATTTTGTCTTCTCGAGGCGATCGGGTAGATGCCTAAATTTTGATCACTTGGTGTGCATACTCGTAGATTCCCCGGGAAATCTGCGCCGAAATTACTGACGACTTATGTATTTCATGTATTTCGAGATAAAAAAATCCAAGAGTATTTGGAAATATCGAAAACTATAGCATTCCATGTCCAACATCTGCTTACTTCACAAGTATGCGATTGGTGGTGCTTGTCCGGCTCCAAAGCAGTGTGGAAACTTTCTTTCTGAATGTTCAAGTCGTCCATCAACATGGCGTCATCCCCATTAGGCGCTTGGTTGAAGTGGATCCTAATTTCTTATCATCCAATTGTCCTTGTCACCATCAGTCTATTACATTTGTGGGATCTGCTTGATTTCGTTTTACTAGAGTCCTATTGCATGCTTCCAGTGCTCGTGTGAGGTAGGGCTTTGAAAAGCACGGTGGTATTTTCCGAAATTCGACCCATTTCCATTCATGCAGTAGTCTAAAGCACTGATCAGTGACCCTAAGCGTTTACAACTAAACTGAAAGTGCTTGCTCTAGACCTAGCACATCACTTGGACATGTTTACACCGTAGATTAGGACTCTGCACCTTAATAATCTAGTCACTATGAGCGGCTTGAGTGTGTGTATATTTTTGTTGTCCTACTCATGTCTTTAACAGCATCTTTTGCAGCTTAATAAGGATGTTTGTTGAGCGTGCTTTCCGAAAGTCATATAAGTGTTTTTATATGTTACAGATTATTCATTCTAGTCAACTGTGTCTGGCGTGCACAGGCGAGTATGATGACGGTTACCCTGGTTGTTTATGCCCTTTGGGTAGAAATACGAAGCACTGCATTCAGGGTTTTTGGTAAGGAATCCATAGTCCCATACGTAACCAAAACCAACTGCATGTCAGTGCCAAGAGTTTGATTGAATAAGTCGCTCTAATACTCTGATACAGCCTTTACTTTCGCGATCATCTAGGGCACATTATCAGCCAATACAGTCATCTAGGCCACATTACACCCCAATATTCGTTTGCACATTCTACCTGTACGGTTCCTTGACAGTTAAGGTTGATTCAGTCAGTCATATATTTGATCATTCAAACATAGCCCGTCTTGAGATGCGTTAAGGTTCCTGATGAACTCGTTACTCCTCCCTTTCAACAACACGTGGCATCACAATTGCCCGTACTTCGAAGTTATGCCCGACTCCATGCTCTATCATGGTCACGTGCTAAACCACCGCCCCCCCAAACTGTCCTGTTGCCCCCTACGGTACCGCCGATCAAGGCATTCCTTCGTAGGGGCAGGTTTTTAACGTCATGTCTTCTTCGTTATGCTGCAGGGCTCTGTTCTCCTTCGGCTCTTTGTGTTTGGTTTTCCAGCTGTAGCTCTTGCATTATGCTTACAATAATGTTGTCGGCAAACACCCAAGCTTCTCTTCTTGAGAGCATGAAACCTATTAGGCGCCTTGGGGTTACCGCATTTCCCATCTCTCGTTCTAGGATGTTTCTCACAGACTCATATTGTTTGCACTCTACAAGGACGTGTTCCGCATTTTGGACTTCCCCTTCACAGTGCCGGCAGAAAGGATCATCTGCGATATTGTATTTGTGAAGGTATTCCCGAAAACTTCCATGTCCTGTTAGGAATTGAGTGAGGTAGAAGTTTACCTCCCCGTGTTTTCTTGTGGTCCACTCTTCGATATTTGGCAGCAGTTTGTAGGTCCACCGGCCATTTTCAGACGTGCTCCATCGTCGTTGCCATTCTAATTTTGCAGTCGCTCTGATGGTGCTTCTTTCCTCGTTGTCGCTGACCTCCAGGTCGATAGGCATTCGCGCTGCTATTACATTAATTGCATCCCCCGATACTGTCCTATATGCGGAGTATATTCTTCTGTGTACCGAATTTATCCCCCTCATGTATGAGTTTACAGCTGTAGCCGGTTCCCATATGGGGGCTGCATACATGAGGATTGACTTGCTAACTGTCGCAAGTAGGCTTCTTATAGGCTGCTTTGGTCCTCCAATATTGGGCATTAGCCTGGATATAGCTGCAACCACCCGATTGGCCTTTACGCGTGAGTGGGCTAGGTGTTCTCTAAAGTTTAGCAGTACTCCTAGGTTCTTTATGTAGGGCTTCGACTCGATTGTGGGTTCACCTACCTCTATTGTTAGGCACTCAACTTTCTTGCGGCTGCTTATGAGGACGGCCTCCGTTTTGTGTTCTGCCAGTTCCAGGCCTGATGAACGAAGCCACGTTTTCACGTCTTTAATTGTGTTATTGCAGTGTTGCGTCACTTGCTCTAGTGTTTTAGCCACAACCACTGCTATATCGTCAGCGTAGCCGATTATATGTACTCCTCTTGGTTTACGTATCCGTAGTACCCCATCGTACATAATGTTCCACAAGGCTGGGCCCAACACTGATCCCTGTGGTACTGTAATTTTATACGTTTTAGGCCCTTCTTCCGTATCATAGTGGAGGGTCCTATCTTCAAAGTAGTTTGTTATTATTCGGCGCAGATAGTTAGGGGCGCACATGTCCCTCAGCCAGAAGAAACCGTATTGTAGGTTGCACAGTCCATTTTCTCCTTCGGTGTACTGGTCCAGTCTGTCGCGGATTATTTTCTCAAGCACTTTTCCTACTGTGTCTAGCATGCACAGACGATAGCTCTGGAGGCTTGTCGCCTTTTGGGATTAATACCAATCTCTGTTGTTTACATTGTAGGGGAAACTTTCCTTCTATCAGACAAGCTGTATAGAGGTTAGCAACAATTGACCTTCCTTTCATCTACGTGTGTATCCTGACTCTTTCCAAAATAGTCACCTCATCTAAGCTAACCTAACCTTCCATCAGTGTTGACGAAGTAAGTTTCTTCGAGTAAGTTAGCCACATAATTACGCATAGCTAATTGAAGTAAAAGATTTTTCTTTTTCCAAGTAACTAATGTAACTAATGTAACTAAGTAATTAAAAAATACATTGCTTTAACCACAAATTAGTTTAAATATGATGGGGGATGACAAGGGGATGACTTGTAAGCCTGACAGAGCACAACCATTTTGTAGAAAGAGCTGTACATTTTGTTTTTAGTTGCTCAAAATGTTGGAGGTACTCAAAAGAAATCAAAGAAGTTGTGCGAGACACTTGTGTATATCTAGCTCTTGGACACGTGTAGGGCTCCCTCTATTATGTACAATACAAAACGACTGTCTATGATTGCTACTATTTTTTTCTCAATAGTGTAGATATATATTTCTCCAGCAGTGGCAGAGTAATGGATCAGTTACATTAATTACATTCCTTACGTAACTAATTCGATAAGTCTCATAAGCTTCGTGTAACTTATTAGAACACATAAAACTCACCGCACTGCATTCTATGGCGCAGTTCTAAATGATGCATCGGTGCGCCCTCATGCTAGACAACTTTCTCCACCTGGTTCTCCAGATGCGCACAGCTCACAGGTCATGTCTTCCTCTTGAAAGTATCTAGAATTGTTAAGTATTCTTGAAATGACCACCTGTCTTGTTTTATTATTCAATTCAGAGTCAAACCGGCTTTCAGCAGTTTTACTTTATGTTATGCAATCATCACATTATACTGAACACCTAAGCAAAGCAATCAGAGAGTTCCGCATTTAAGCCACGTACGGTGATAGATACCCCTCAGCCATATCTATGACTGAATTCACACACTTGGCTTATTTTATTGTAGATACATCGAAATCTATACCAGCTGACTGTAAGCGACTCTATGTCAAGGATGGTCATTGAAATACTTAAAATTTTAAACAACATTCGTGCAGCTGCACGTTAATTAGATAGATTTGGTTTGTGCGCATGGGTGTGCGGATTGAGGTGCGTTTTTTTTCTTGAAATGTTTACATCGATTTCGAAAATGTGACTCAAACTCGAAAGCCAAATAGGTTCCACAATGACACAGAAAAAGAGAGAGAAAAAAACAAACAACTGCGTCAAGTTGTAATCCGCACTCGTTCGAGATAAATAAAAGTGAATTGCATGAAAGTAGATGTATCTTTTGTGTCCTCTTTTAATGGACAGCAGTTTTTTTTTTCTTCTTATAATTACGCGATAAAAGTTATTTGCATAATGATGTTTTGGTTTTGGTGAGAGTGGGTTCGTACTTTTACTTTTTTTTTTCTGTTACACCGGTGGGGCTTAAGACCGAGAGTATCTATAGCATAACAGACTGATCTGAGTAGATTCATTGGACTCAGAATGAAAATCTGTCTCGTTTAGCACGTTTTTTAGTGGCGTGTAGGTCGGCCAAGGTGATCGCTGAAAGATTTGGTGCACGAAACAAGATAAACTGGACTAGACAGCCGTTGATGTTAGATACATGTGTATCTAATGATATATTAGCGAGTTATTAGCGCTGAGTATAATTGCTTTGCCTCGTTAAGTGCCACTTGGTGAGAGATCTTCATTGATCTTGATTTTTTTAAAGATCGATCATTCTCAAAGTGTGATCTGTAGAGGACATGTCGAGCGAAGTGTTAGATAATTCGTTAGCACGTGATGAAGCTTGTTCAACTCAGACAGTATCTAACTTATTTTGCAAAACGTTCATGATGCCATGTGGAAGATAAACTGAATCGGGTTTGTTTCGAAACCAACTTAATGTCATTGAGAAAGTTCCACAAAGGTTAGAACAAGTGGTAGTCAAAGGGGACTGTGTCTGCACTATACGGTGGGCGCTTCTAATCTTCTAATCCTCCCAAACGAACTCTTGACGTCATCAAGGAAATGTGTTGTCAAGGAAGTGTGTGGTCTGCTGTTATGGAGATGAACGCACGACTTCCTTCGATTATTTGCCACTCTCTTAAAAGTTATTCACAATAGAGTTGAGAACTAACTGTCTAATCACTTGACGGACTTATGAAGTTCCCTCCCTGTAAGCCGAACAAATTAGTTCACAAGCCATCGCAGCGTTTTCCCCTTGTAAAGGGTGACCAGATAGCAATGATACTTTTTTTCAAATGTTATGTTTCAGCAGCTGTCAAAGTAACTAATGTCATCTAGCTGTCAAAATATTAAGTATAGTTTGCCATTTCATCAAACATCATTCATGTGCCAATTATTCAAAATTATTATCGAAATTCAGTCTCAGTTATAAATACCCAACTTGAATTTTGTCAGTCGTCACCGTGGCTTCAGTGTCTGGACAGTTCTTGTCATAGTGCAACGGTATAAGCGTGAGTATACTCTTTGGGACCTTAAGCCACCAACCAGATAGAGATTATTCCGAATTTAAGAAAACATAGACACCATAGTGTCCAGTATCGAAGGCGACCGAGAAATGTCGATACGGCGGCACCCATCAGCTAATGTTGGCATCGCCAGAGAGTGAATCTACATCTGTATAAGATTGTCTTGATCCAAGATTTAGGAGCACGGAAGGAAGGTTAACCGTCTGTTAACCGAATTTCTGTGGCCAGAGCCAGAGCCAGAGCTCGACAACAACAATATATCTGAGTTCTGGTTCCAACAAGACGACTCAACGCTCGATGTTGCGAAGGAGAAATTTGTCGACTGGGTGAATTGGCGATCATATGCCCTGACACCACTCGATTGTGTGAGGCTCCGTCAGGTCTACGCTACCAAGCCTACCACTTTGGATAAACTCGAGTTGTTCAACTGTTCAAGACACTATTGCCTGAATAACGCTGTACATATTGCACCGAGTCATCGAAAATTGAACCAACCGCTTGAAGCACTGCCAGTAAGACTAAGGAGGCCATGTGAATGATGTTTTATTGCAAACAAAATGGCATGAATTTAGTTTTAAAATAAAGTAAAAATCAGAATTATATCGTACACCGTTATTGTTTTATTTAAATTTGTTTTTCCTATCGTTCTTATCTGGTCAAGAATGAAAATACAATAATGTTTTCGACAAGTAACGCCATCTTCATGTCCCTGCTGAAAGTATATGAAAACACTAATAAGCGCTTATGAGTGTCTATGAAACGTTTTTTGTTTTCTTATTTTTGAGTCCCATCCTGAGAAATATTAGGCCCGACGTTTTGGAGACCGGATATCCAATGTCCAATGTCCGATATCCAAAAAAACAGATCTCATGAACTGTATGTCCTAGAGATTGGACCATTCCAAAACGGCTACTCCTCTCATATGTATGTATGAATGTATCAGACTTTAATATTAGTGAAATTAGTGCCACCGAGCTATTTGACGGACATATGGTTCGAAGGCTTAAGGATCTTTACAACCAAGCTGAAACAATTCTGTAGACAAAATTTCATGACAGATGACAGATGTGCTGCTTCCTCCGCCAGCCGGCTTCTGTTGCTCAACCAATTTTGTACGCCATTGTGGGGCTCAGAATACTTTCTCGAGCAATCTTCTGGATTATACAGTTTCGTCTGTAATCGACATTAACAATACTGTCTCAAATGCGAGGGCATTACATTGCAATAAAGAAGGAATCACCAGGTGAAGCTGGCACACTGCATCAGGTGCAGTTTCGGATGAGGCTTTTAGAAACTTATGCTGTTGCATCCTTTGATAGTTCCAAAACGCTTGTCACTGACTGAATATAGCAAATAATGCTGCTACAAATAGTTGCTACTCATTCCTTGCTTCTTTTCATCGTGATTGATTCTCTACTGACATTGACAACTAAGACGTATATTCGTTCATGCCTGAGGGAATGCAGTCGCAGCTGGTCTTGGCACAATCAATTCTTTAAAACTAAGGTTATTGTGCATCTAGTGCTAATCATACATCTGGAAAAGAGTCTTCTCTTGTCGAATAAAAATCGTCAGTCTTGTGACAGTGAATATGGGGGTCTGAAACTCATAAACCTCATCATCGTTAAGCCTTCTTCAACTTTGATTAGACTGTTTCTGGCTTCAGCAAAGACATTCACATAAATTCGTTGCTAACTCTTGCGACCACTCCAAGAAATAGACGATTTTCACATCTACGGGACCTTTTTCAAGCGCACTGGGCTCTGCTCTTCATGTACTACACTATCAGAGCTTTCTGGTATTATACCTTTGCAGGATATATGACACCCAGACTACAGTTGCTCCTCAATTCGAAATTTACGTGGATACTTCCACAATCGATCAAGCATCAAAGAGTATAGAGATCTAGTTGCGCCCCTTTCATAGTTTTGTGAACAGTTTGACCCTAGAATTAAGTATATATAGAATCTACACGGACAGTTGCAAGATCGAGGACATACGGCATGATAAGACTGCATTATTAATTAGACATAGACATAGTCTTTCAGGCTACCAACTATATAGTATCGGGAGTTAAACTCCGCTTAAGATCTTACTGAACCCTTTCTTTCCCTTAGTTCGTGATTGCGTCACCTATCTGAAATGTGTTACAAGATTCAATTCAATGAACTTTTTCCGGCCCCAGGTCATACTGGGATCACTGAAAACTAAATGTATGACGGAACTCCAAGACAAGAACTCAGAACAGTATTACCCAAACCTGCGGAGAATTGTCTGCATCCTTCGTCATGACCTCCATCGACAACTGGAACATAATTATCTGTAGCACCACGCTATGTTTAAACTAAACCTCTTCCCTGGAATGCTTATGGCCAACAATATTGCAGAATACTTCCTCTGTAATTGTCCGGCCTTTGATTGTATCAGATGACATATTTTGGTGTGGACATGGTGAGTGCATAGACAGACGAACAAATTTGAGTAAAATGAGTCCTTCTAGTATCCTCTCTGCCAGCACAATGAACTAGTTTAAGTGTCTGAGTACTCCAGTGAATAATTTTCCTATCCCACTTTCGACAACACTCATAATCTTCATCCTATACTAATCAGCACCACATTGAGGTGTCGCACTAACTTCAGAGTACACTCACTTGCGTAGATACACTTACAACCTATAACTCCCTTCCACTGAATTCTGTTGCGATACCGTTGCGCTTTTTAATCTGCAAGACTCGCAGCCATAAAAAGTAATGACCATTGATCACCGCTTCACTTCTTCGAAATGCTAAAACTGCTCACCAGTTATACCCTCCATTGGCCCACTAATTAACACCACACGCTTGGCTCCAAATGAAAACTGCGCTCACAATTTCACTGCCTGACCACGTATGCCACTGGAGTCGCGATCGGAATTTTCCATTCTCTTCTTGTAAATTCATGTAATTTGCCACCATAAGGCTGTTCCTCGAAGTGCATTTGCAGTACACCCAAACTGACATGAACCAGATTTCAACCAAATACCATCAACAGCATCAATCATGTGCCAATCCACTCTGTGGCTGTATGACGCCAATGTATCTTTTGGCACGGGAGCTTACTTTTAAATGAGACTTTTGCTTTTACTTGCAGCAAAGCGGCATCAAGTATCCAAAGTCGGTGGCGTTCATCATTGGAAATGAGTTCTGCGAAAGATTCAACTTCTATGGCATGCGCAGTGAGTTCTAAAATGGACATGAGGTTGAGGTGATTGTCCTCTAAAAGTTTTGTGTTCTTTTTCTAGCGATTTTGGTGCTCTATCTCACGGACAAGTTGAGATATGGCGAGGATCAGGCGACAGTCCTATTTCATGTGTTTACAAGTTTAGTGTACATATTCCCGCTTATTGGAGCAGTGCTGGCCGACAGTTGGCTTGGCAGGTTCAAAACGATATGGTATCTGTCGGTGGTGTATACCATTGGAGCTGTGGTCATTGCGCTAGGAGCTATACCGCCTCTGAATTTGCCAGTAAAGTAAGTATCTCAAACTGAACTCCATATAGTCAGTCACTTATGCTTGGAATCTTTTCAGAGAGGCAACAGTGATTGGTCTGCTGCTTATAGCGACAGGAACTGGTGGCATAAAACCCTGCGTCTCGGCTTTTGGCGGGGATCAGTTCAAGATCCCTGAGCAAGCTAAGCAGCTAGCTACCTTCTTCTCGCTGTTCTACTTCGCCATCAATGCAGGATCTCTGATTTCGACGACAATCACTCCAATTCTACGCGCCGATGTTCACTGCTTCGGCGACAAGGACTGCTTCTCATTGGCGTTTAGTGTTCCAGCGGTTCTAATGGTTCTCTCGCTAGTAATCTTCATCGCCGGCAAGCGTTTGTATATTATAAAGCCTCCTTCGGGTAATATGATTCTGGGCGTATCCCAGTGCGTCACTGAGGCTATAAAGGTGCGCGTTAGGCAAGGCGCCAACACTGCAAAGACCCATTGGCTGGACTACGCCGAGGAAAAGTGTGGACGAAAAATGATTGACGACACCAAGGCTTTGTTCAAAATCTTGGTTCTGTACTTACCACTGCCAGTCTTTTGGGCTCTATTCGACCAGCAAGGATCACGTTGGACATTCCAAGCCACCCGAATGGTCGGTGATGTTGGCGGGTTCAGCATCAAGCCCGATCAAATGCAGGTCATCAACCCCTTGCTGATTCTAGGATTCATTCCCCTCTTCAACTATCTCATCTATCCTATCCTGAAGAAGGTTGGCATTAAGAGACCCCTGCAGAAGCTCACATTGGGCGGATTGCTCGCGGCAGTTGCCTTTATTATGTCGGCGTTTGTGGAATTCAAATTAGAAGCTATGGACCCAAGGCTACCAGGGCCGCAAGAGGCGCAACTGAGAGTTTATAATGGAATGCCGTGCACTTATGATTTTAGTACCTATCTCCCGGTGAAGGGAAAGTTTTCCGTGCCGTCCTTGGGAGTCCTGGAAGAGAAGGATCTAATTGTAACTAGCGCCATGGCCTACAACTACACAGCTTCATCGAACAATTCGAATTGCCCACCTCTGGAGGGAGAATTCAACTTGATGCCTGGTAAGGCTATGAGCTACTTCATTGCCTCGAATGAAGTGTACGAGTTTGAGGATAATCCCGGGAAGCCAAAGTCTGGCGAATCAGGACTGAGAATTCTTTTAAACGACATTGAGGGCGAAAAACCATTACTGCTGCAGAACTCTGACTTCTCACTTGCGATTAGAAATAATCAAACAGATCTCATCCACGTGGCTCCTGGAACACTAAAGCTGTCGTCTGCTGACGAAGAGGTGACCTCAGTTGAATCCGGTATCGGAGGAGTTACCGTGCTTCTTGTCGAGGGAAGCCAATCAAGGGGTTTTGTACGTAGACCTATGGTTCTTTGGTAGATTTCATTCTAATCCCTTGCTTTGCAGACTAGCAAAAAACACGTCATTGTGGAGCCCAATTCAATGCACATCATGTGGCAGGTGCCACAATACATAGTCATGACAGCCGCTGAGGTCATGTTCTCCGTGACGGGTCTCGAGTTCTCATTCACTCAGGCGCCGGCGAGTATGAAGTCCGTCCTGCAGGCCTGTTGGCTGCTTACCGTTGCCATTGGCAATATTCTGGTTGTGATCATTGCCAAGCTTAAGTTCTTCGATTCACAAGTGAGACTCAAAATATATTCTTATTCTTAAGACTAATTTTAATGATATTTTTATCTATAGGCACAAGAATTCATCCTATTTGCAGCGTTAATGGTCGCTGATATGCTCATCTTTATTGTCCTTGCGATGAGGTTCACCTATGCTGAACACCATGACGATTCAGATGACAGTGATCCAAACGATAAGCGCGCAGATCAAATGGAATCGCAGTTAGACAAGAAGGAGGATGGCCACTTGAACCAGGCCTACGAGCCGGAGAAGTAAGCAAAAATGGTTGGAGTCATGGGCCATTGTTACTTAAGGAATCGCCAAGAAATTTGTTCTCATTTTTTTAGAGATAGTTAGTGTCTAAGCTGTTAGGTGTTTACTTTTTGCAATATTTTCTGTAGCACATTCCATGTACATACATAATAATTTGTAGATATAATGTTATTGATATATTTTTTACCTTTTAACTTATATCTAATTGTAGGTTATGTGAGATTTATGTATATTTAAGGATTTATTTACCGAGAGAATGTAAAACAAACAAATTAATTTGTGACCACAATTTTACTGAGGTCAAATAAAATTTAAAAAAATAACGAAGATATAGGTTGATTTGTGAAAAAGGTTGTTTGTTAACAGTAGCCAAATTGCAAACATCCCCTGGAAGGCACCGTGTATATTTCTACACGAACGCGAAAAAGTTCTGTGAACTACAAACGAGTGCAAAGATTTGACATAGAACTCACTTCAGTCATTTTGCACACCACCCATGGAGAACAAAGGTTGAGAGCTACTGTCACCTGAGTTTCACCAACTCTTTCCTATCACTTCTTCCTCTTCCAATTTTTATCACCCGTGTCCTCTTTATCAGTATACATATGAGTATTCATATCCTCTTTGGAACGCGCTAATTATAAAAAGAAAAGATAAAGGTTTGTGGAAAGGCTAGACGGAATTTTTGTTGATCTTAGTAGCCACTTTGAAGACGTCATTGGAACGTTAGCTGCTCTTACTGTTCCATAGGGATAGACGCCAAGGTTAATGTTTTTTTGCTGTGTTAGCATGAGGCAGTCATCATAGATCATGTTCCAAACATTCGTGGAATGGATTTATTCACTGTATTTTCGGCAGACTGGTAGAACTCCCTTCGGTTCGCAATTGAAGTTGTAATGCGTAAATTCGTGTCCAGAGTATTTTGCGCTTGCTTTCTAAAAAGCTTGCAAGACTCTTATTGAACGTTTAATAGATAATTTTGAATCTCTACTTCATAAATGCTGGTTCACAATTGAACTCACCAGACTGCCTTACCGACAGCAGGACTAGAAGAACTCTAATGACACATACTTTTAGGAAGCCTGGGTGTGCGAAATGTGTTTTTTCATTTTTTATTGCATATTTGTAGGCAATCATCTTTACAATACGAGTACTTTAACAGTGGAGTCAATAATTTAACAATTCACGGTCAGTTTATTGAGAATTACGGCAAAAGGCGACAGATTTTATATTAAATAGGTTTGGAGAAAAAAAAGATTTGAAATTATAACAATTTATCTCGGTCAAATGCAAGAATGGAATGCTGGCGTCCAATCAAAAGAGAATCTTGCGTAGATCGAGCGAATACTTTCGTAATTACTTAACAATGAGCTATGTACAGAGCATAACAAACTTATGGTCTTGAGTAGGGGAAAAATATTCGCCCTTTTAAAGAACTCGGTTAGGCGGTCAAATCGTGTGGCTTATCTTAATGCTATAGGAGCTACAGAGATTTCACTTTTCACCCTCATTTTAGACTATCTATCCTCTTTCCGACTCTTGGTTCAACTAAGGTAAACCATTTGCATCTTGTTAGCGAGAATGTTGATGTTTAATTCGTTATAAGGTCTTCACAGAACAGCATATAAGAGAATTGAGCTCACCATTTTGGACAGAACAATCCATATCTGCCACCACTGCACGTGTGAAGCTGGTTCCTGAGCACTACTTTAAGGTATTCTATGGCCTCTTTAGACTAAATTGTATCATATTTCATCGTCCTTTTCCGGTTTTTTGGTCAGTTAGTTTTAAGGCGACAAATTGAAGCTAGATTTTGATTCTAAAGACTGTTTTATCTCCGACGGACTCTACGTCGATCTCCTACAGATTCAAGCCTCTGAAGCTTTCGTGATATAGTTGCAGTGCCATCGTCATTATGATACTTCTTCTTCCTGGTCGTGAATTAGTCCTTGACGATTGTTATCCACTCTGGTCAAAGTCTGGTCAGTTCGACGAGTTAGGACCCGTAACTAAAGCGCTGTATTTCTACTTCATCGCCATCTTTTCGCAAGTATCGCTTCATCTGCTGTATTAATATGACTGGCGTCGATGGTAGAACGTGATTTTCTGGAACCATACCGGTCTTCTGGCAAAGCTCTCTCTTCCGCCTACGCAAACAGTCTGCTGAATTCACCTACATATGATACTTTCTTGTAGCGACTTGTAGTTTCCTTGATTCCTCCAGAAACCTTTATATCGTATAAAATGGTCTGACCTTTTGTAGACGTTCGCTTCTAATTAGTTTACTTTTACATAGGACATTCAAGCTCGAATTAAAAACTTAGTAGACAACTCCTGCAAGACTCAATTTAAAAATAGTGAAACGAATGTACACAGCTATTGTGAAACCAATGATATGGAACGGTAGCCTAGACAAACTAAAAAAGACATTCACCAACGTTTTAAGCCTCTGCCCATGCTAACATGTCCAACTACAGCCATAGAATCCTAGAGTTCACATTGTAGATGTTTGCCGTTTGACAACAAGTTCCTGTTGCGAAATGATTTATAGGTAGGTTTGTACAACGTTTCAACAAACTCATATATTTTCTAAAAGTTGAGTGGTCTCCTCCAATGTCCACTGCTTTATTCTCGTCAAGCAGTGGAATTTTGTGAGCTATACTCCGATAGTGATCAAAACGTGAGTCCATTTGGTAGTAATTCTCAAAATGTTCGAATGTCAGGAATAAAAAATCAACTCTCCGTGTCCCATTCTCAAGACTGTGTTCACTTGTATGTTGGCTCTCGAGAGCTGCTTGTAGCATACTCAACTCTCAAAGGGTCGCGAGCCTTAGATTCTGACATTTCATTCAGAGCAAGGTTTTTATATAGTCGGTAGTCATTTACTAAAGAACAAAAGAGAGACAGGTTAAGCTCTCGCGAATATTTTAGTCGTGCGAATGTGGATTGCGTTCCACATTTGTGGAATGTGAATAAAATTTAACAGAAGCTTTCGCTTATTCAGCATTCATTGTTGATTTATTTAAAATTCAACTTCTTTTGCATAAAACGATTGTTAAATTAAACTCTCTTCTTTGGGAATAGTATAATTGTGAACTACATGCCTTCAAATGTGCTTAAAATGGTCTGTTCGCAGTTCACTCATTCGTCCGTTTTTGAGCTGTGATTTGGCCTTCAGAGCGAAGTTTGACATCTGTCATAAGACTTTAAAAAATATATTCTTATAAAAGTCTTTAGAGCCAAAAAAAACAACGTTGTTGACGTATATGATATAAACTTTATGCTGATTCGTTGAAGTGTTTTGCGGCCCAAAGGAACATGCTTTAGACAGTTTTTGCCAGAGTAAAGGAGAAATGATCCTGTCATGAGGAGGTGAGGATAAGTTAATTATTCATTTTTTAGTTCGTTTGCCAAGAAATAAACATCCAATGACAAACTGCCATGTCTTTGAAATTCAGACGATTTCGATTGAAAAAAAAACCTTCCCTCCTGCAATGCAATTCGAAAAAAGAAAACACATTTCAATTTATTTTATTATCTGTAAAAGAATCTTTTATTTATTTATTTATTAAATATGCATCTTCTCTTATATATTTTGAATATCTTCTTTTGTTTTTTTTTTTTTTAAATCTTTATAATCCGTACGTAAATGCAACACCGTTCGACAGTGGCAATAATTCCTTAAAAATAATTTCTATAAGCAAAACATATGAGTAAAAAATACGTAAAATTAGTAAAAATAAAATATATGCAATAAAATAAAATCTAACTTTTTAATTTTAAATAAATTCTTTATGTACAACCATAAAAAACTTTCGTCGTCTTAAACGCGTCGCGTCGCAATAAATTTTTGATAGTAAAGTTAGTAGAACGAGAAAAAAAAAATATTGTAACTTATATCACAATATTAATTTTTTTTTTTTTTAAATACTTACCTCCTACTATGCACATGACACACCTCTTTTTCAATGTGGGCGGTGTAAAATAAAAAAAATTGGTTAAAAAATAAAACAATTCTTACATCTACAGATAAGTGCTAAAAAATAAAAAAAAAATAAAAAACATTTTGTATATAATTTGCACTTAGAGTGACAGAGACCAATATGGAAGGGCGGGAGTGGGCGTGGCTGATCAGTTGCTGGCAACCTCCTATCTCCTGCTGTTCAACATCTGTAGATAGTACTCGCAGTTGGTACAGTAGACGGCGGGTGCGATTACATGACGCTTCCGGCAGAGATTGCATTCGACCGCCTTGGCTGAGGCCTTCACAATCGCATTGTTGTAGACGCGGGTTGGAATAACGGTTACAGCTGAGCCGACGCCATTTTGTTGTGCGTTCTCTAGGCCCGGAATACCATTGATGTTCTGCTGCTGCTGTTGCTGTTGCGCTGTAAGGTCCGCTTCGCCTTTGGTACCAGGCTCGAAGCTGACCTTCTTCTGGGACATCTGCTTGAGAGGTGCAGGTGCCTGAAAATAGGGAGAGGAGGTGGGAGGTTGGGGATTATTGTTACCAGGGTAAGCGCCATTGCCGTGAGGCATTGGAACCCTCTGGTATGGTGATGGTCCATTTGGATGGTGTCGCTCGTCTGGCAGTGGATGGTAGCCATTCTGGGGAACCATATGATATCCGTTTGGCAGTTGATTCATGATTTGTTGCTGTTGTTGTTGTTGGTGCTGTTGATGTTGCTGTTTCTGTGCTGCCATCTGTAGTGAAACCAAGTAGCTCTGGTTTAAATTCGGCACTTGCATACGATTGCTATTGGGATTTGCGGTGGGATAGGCGGCCTGTTGCTCGGTTATGGGAGCCCGTGATCCAACGATGCCATTTACGTTGGCGTCCATTTGTCCATTGTTGCCATTTAGCATCTGCATGTGTTGCATGTTGGCAACACTAGCGATGCCACTCATACTGGTTCGCGGCGGTAGCTGCTGCTGAACCAAGCCGTTTGTGCTGTTTAGTGGGCTCGTGTTGAGATGGGGGCTGGATTGGTTATTGGTGTTAGTATTGGCACTTCCGTTCATCTGTCCTGGTACATTTTGCATGCGGAAAATGTCCTGCATTGGAGTGTAAACCTGGGAACGCATGTGTGTGGCGGTGTTAGTATTCGGGTTGGCTTGGGTTTGTGTCTGTGGTGGCAACTGTTGCTGTTGTTGTTGGAATTGCGGGCTGTTGTTGCCAGGGTAGGCCATTTCATGACGCATGTTTTCCATTTGAGGACTTTGTTGTTGTCTCATTTGGATATAGCGTTGCACCTCTTGTGGTAGGCTGCGACGTGGATCGACCATTGAGGGTGTCGGACTCGGCTGCTGTTGCTGCTGTTGTTGTTGTTGTTGTTGGAGGGATTGTGATACATTTCGTGGAATGGCTTCACTTTGCAGACGGAGCATATTCTGCTGCTGTTGCTGAATGAGCTGGGCGGTCACCTTATCGTTTGGATTCTGAGCAGTGCGCAAGACTCGCTCGAGGATCGGATTCGGAATGAAACTGTCATCTTCCTCTTCGTCGGCGGTGGCTACGAGGATCACCTGATCGCAGAAGGATACGCTCTTCTTCTTCACCCGCTTGACTCCGTTCTGGGAGTTATTCAGCGTTTGCTGGACAACCGCGTTCAGCATCTCAACTTCTCGAATTTCCTCTGCGATCTGGCTCTGAGCGATCTCGTATTTCGGCTTCGGCAGGACCTGGTGCGGAGGAAGTCTAGGCCGAGGGCAGTCAACTTCATCAACACCCATTGGTCCTGGTAGACCGTTCATTTGAGTGCGGATCTGAGGCTTGCTGCTGAGAAGCTCCTGCGATGGGTATGATCGCATTTGTGAGACCTGCTCCTGCATTGGCTGTAACTTGGATTGCTCGAAGCGATTGGCTAGATCGCGCACGCTATTGGGAGATCCCACTGCCTCGGGCTTTTTATTCCTCAGATCACTCTGTTTCAGCTGAAGTTCCTTCAACCAGCTGTCGTTACCCGTGCTCACGGGGGAATTCTGATCCTTGCGCATCTTCATCATGTGCTGCCGCTGTTGCAGTTGGGCAAGTATGCTGGTCGTGCCCTCCAGAGTTTCGAGATTTCTGATCTTATTCGCCTCGAGCGCTTGAATCTGATTAATTTGCTGATTCAGAGGTTCCATATCGATCTCAGGCGGTGGTGGTGGGAAGTCTTCGCTTGCCTGCCTCGAGTGGCAAGCCGATGCCGGTGGACTTGGATATGGGGGTAGGTCTAGAGTGGAGTCCATCAGGCGACTATCGACTTCATCAACACCTCCATCCATGTACCTGTATTCTTCGTGCTTGTGGGGACTCTGTTCAGAGTGTACTTGGGCACATGTTGTGATAATCGTCTGGCAGGAGTCCTCACTCATGCTCGAGATGTTAGACAGATTCGCCTCATGGAACGGCTGCAGAACAGCATCTTGTTGGGTTAGTGCTGAGCTCGTCCGTAGTGGTGGTGGAGGAGCGACCTTAGCCACCACAGTCAATTGACGTCCACTTCCGTGGAAGCTCTTCCTCATAAGTTTACTGCGCTCTAGATTCGGATTGGCGTTGTTTGCCTCGCGGAAGTCAAAGTGTCCCTCCGATATGTATCCACTCATACTGTTCTTATTCAAGCCCACGGTACTGTCATCCACAGAGACCATAGCCACTGTAGGCTTCTCCTTCTGTTGCTGCTCCTCAACGGCATTCGCTTCGGTCAGATCGGGCATGGATCGGTTCTTCCGCCTGATCAAACCTCCCATTAGGAGTTTCCTTCGAATTTTGTGCTGCTTCTTGCCACTCTTGTCCTTCTCCTTCTTTTCGTCCTTGTCCTCTTTGTGCTTCTTGAGGGTGTCCTTGGCATTCACCAGGAGAGTCTCTGCGACTGAGAACTCACGAGTCATTTTATTTCTGTCTTCGCTACGACTGCGCTTGTCCTTCTCCTTGCTGCGGCCAAATATACTGCGACTCTCCCTCTCCGGCTTAGCCGGTGGATCAAACTCAATTGCATTCTCATCTGCTAGGATTGCTGCCTTCAGTGGAGTCTTCTTCTTCGGCAAAGTAGCGTATATCTCGATATTTTTATTCGCTGGCTTCTCCAGAGTCTTATCCTTGCTGTTTTGGCGCACATGCTTCACGCTTCCTCCACTCATGATGTTTTTAATCAACTCTGGTGGGTAGTTGGTCTCCAAGTCGGTACCCTTCTCGACTAAGATCCTACGATGAAGGCTTCTTGCCCTCATGATGCAAGTATTGTGCTTCATTCTAGCAAAAGTCATCGTGTGGGGGTTGCTGTAGGGAGCATCCATAGCCGCCCGGGCTCTGCCAGCCGCAGCGTTACACAAGACCAGAGCTGTTTCCAAGTCATGGGATTCCTCAACGATTCGGGATTTTTCCAACAGCTGATCGGCCTCTTGGCATAGCTTCTCACAATCACCTGTGAGTACCACAGACTCTGGTATCTTGGCCAATTGTGGGTTGTGGTGCTTCGGCGGATATGAATCCGTGGAAGACAGAGAGAATGAATCGTATCCTGGATCGTACGGCATGCCTGCTTGCCTAGTCGGGCTTTGGGGAACCGCTGCAGGTCCTCCTCGCTTGCCCACCATATAAAGGTAGGGATTGTCCAAGGTGGTAGATGATGCCGAACTAGCACTGTTCCTGTCTCCACTCCAGTTGCCAGAATCTCTGCGCCTGGGTTGGTTTAAGTGATCTGGAATCGTCAGCCCATCGCTGGGGGGAGAGCCATTAGCCACCTGGCCGGACTCTGCGCTCAAGCTGCGATGAAGACTCAAATGATGCTTCCGAGCCAGCTGAGAGTTGAGGGTATTCTCGATTGGTTTTCTGTTTAGAAAGCCTCCCTCTTTGTCTTCCATTGGGGAACCTCCATTCTGAAAGATTTTATCTTGAATCACGCTCAGGTTCTGGTATTGGGCGTTCAATACGTTCTCGACAGTCTTGCGGCTAATATAAGCATCGGTTTCGTCTGAGGGGAATATTTTGCTCTGAATGACACTCAAGTTCTGGTAGTCATTCGGCGATCGAATAGGAGTTGGAGTTATGGCACGACGGGTGTTGCCCATGATGGGTTTCTCTGGGCTGGGAGTAATAGCTCTCCTGGCAGTGGATTGTACGAGTTCTTGGATGTATTGTGGAGCCATTTGTGGTCCAGCTGGTGGCTGGGGGACAGCATAGAGCAGTAAGAGAGGTTGATAACGTCCACGACTGCATTTGTCGACTACACCTTCCCAATTCGGTCCAACCTAAGAGAGAGTAAAGAACACTTTTAGTGAATGTCCTCTGGGTGATGTGCAGGTAGAACTTACCTCCTTAACATTAGCATCGTCAAAGTACACCCAAACCTTCAACTTGGTGTGAAAGAAGAACGTCGTATAATGCTTCCCGTAGTAGGACACAATACCAACGAGCTCATGTTGAACTGTTTGTGCCCATCGCTGATCGGATACCTGATGGAAAACATCAGACAATCGCAAGGATGTCCCGATTGCCTTTAACACGGCATGGACCTGCTCAGCAGCAGGTCGCTCTGAATCCCAAACAATCCCAATAGATACAACATCTGGTCGGTTGAGCAAAGCGCGACAGATACCAATCTTGGCACCACAGGAATTCTGCAAAACAAACACAAAAAGGGACATTATTTTCAAGGCCGTGTATAAAAGACACTACACACGCAGCTGCCTCTTATTAATGTCGATCGATCAGAGTGGACAGTTTCTGAGACTGACCAACACTGACAGGTCACAGAGCTGCGGCCATATGGTTGCGGCTTGGTGTCTTGCATAATCGCTTTCAATTCAATTTGATTGATGATTTTGAAATACGAGTTGGCTAACACCGTAAGTAAATCATTTATAACTCACCGGACAGTCGCGTATGTCTCCCATGTTGCCAGCCGCACGGAGTAGTTGGCCAAAAGTCAATTGTTGGTGATTTTGTATGGCCAGATTGTTTTGCGATGTCAAAGCCGAGGCGGATACGTAATGAACCATCTGTAAGAGGAAGATTAATTTTTCTTTAAGTTTTTGGTCATTAAATTGTAATTTTGTGGTTTTGGTTATCGTGTCCCTAAAAAATTCCTTTGTACTCCATGAGAATACTAATTGATAAAAAAGCACACCCAACGTAGACCAAGAGAAAGCACACTGTCCCCTAAGTCACGTACAAATAGCCTATTCACTGAAGTGTTCCAACAAGAGGAAGTCGTAACCACCCACAGAGTGTAAATAAATCATATGAAGTGGGTGCCAATCTATGAGATATGTCACAACGAATGTGGAAGTGATTTAATGACCAATGAAGAGGATATCTAAGAATAGTCAATGGACTCTTATCAACGATCTGTATAAACCAATAGATCCATCCCACAGTCTCTGATGATTGACTGTTTTAAGCCTTAAGCCTTTTGTATTTTATTTCCTTATTTGTCTATTTCTGTATCAAGTATCAGAACAATCAATTTGAGTTGAAGAATTGCACTGACCATTCACTTTGACGTCAGTTAGAGGGGACATTCACTTTACTTTGATTCAATTACATTCACTGAAATTATTCATTTATTATCGTTTGATATCAAGTGACTTCTTTTGAAAGCAGGCGAAATGTAGGTAAGTTTTGGTTAGGAATTTTCAGACGCCGCATTTTGACGTCAAGTGACTTCAAGTGACTTCAATTTCATTTGAATTTTATACAAAATATGCAAATTTTTTATTGGTCTCATTGATGCTCACCTCCGGAGTCATTGGGGAACAGAATGTATTCAATGAAATCCTCGGCTTGTCCTGGTAGTTAGGGCATTTACTTCCAGCGAGATTCATGTTCCTTTGGCACAGAATAATTGGCTTAATTCTCGAAGTCGAAATCAAATTTGATCAGGGATTCATTGAATGTGTCTGTGAATCGTTTGATGCGCCTGTCAAAGCATTTGGGGATTCTAAGACTTTCATTAAACTGTCTATTTGAAATAATAAATAAGCCCTCAAAAATTTGCAAATCAAAACCAACTACAAATAGTCATTTTGCCCAAAATTTCTCGAAGCGCACATTTACATTTTAACATTACTTTCGATTAAGAATTTGAATTTCGTTTATTATAAAGAAAACAGAAAGTTATGGACAAAAAAAAAATGAGGATAGTATCTACCATGCTAATTGAAAAGAATTTCTTGATTAATAATTAATAATTCATTAGTTCGGTGACATTGAAAAGTGAAAGTATTTACCTTTCTTTCAACACCCATTTGATAGGAATACACTTGTTTATATTGTTTACATTTTTGTTATAGTTTTAGAATATATTTTTGCGAAACTTTTGAATTTTTGTGGTAATATTGACCCAAATAGTTAGCGTAGGAAGTAACTTTCGTTTTTTCTAACTAAAAGTCACAAAAGTAGTCAAAATTTAAAGAAACAACTAAATTTAACTATAAAGAGAAGAAATGAACTAATTTTCCCCTGAAAATTTGTCTTAAGAAGCGTTTTGTTGGTCAAAAATCTAATGGACGGTGTAAGAAGTGTCAGAAGTGAAACGTAGACTTCTGGAAAACATTTGTAAAAAGCGATGATTTAAAATACCAGAGAAAGATGATCACCACATGACTCCAGTAATTACTTTCTTAAGACTGGTGTCAGAAGTGGAAGTTAATATCTCTCAATTATCTTCAAATACAAAGAGATCGCAGGAACGCATTATCTTTTGAAAATACGTCATATGAGAGTATTTTACGACCAAAAATGTGATACTAAGTGTCAGAAGTGGAGATTTAGTATAAGTAGGAAGTGTACAAATGGTGTCAGAAGTGGAACACAAACTAATAGAAAATCAGTGATCATCTATGCCTACGACAGAAGAAGAAGAAGAGAAAGATGAAGCTACATGGAAGCAAGTCAAGCCAGTATTTTCTTAAGATTGGTGTCAGAAGTGGAACAAATTTTATAATTCATTCTGGCTTAAGTCTGTCAACTAACGTCAATTAAAAGGAGATCGCAGGAATTCAATATCGTTTGAAAATACATCATCAGAGGAACTTTAGAAATCAAAAATGTGCTACTACGTGTCAGAAGTGGAAAATTAATATCAGAAAATGCTACTGAAGGAAATATGGTGCAGTAATTCCCACTTTCCTATTCTTCTTGTGTCAGAAGTAGGAATAGATTAACAGAAACATTACCACAAAGCAATTTGGACCTTAAGACATTCTGGTGTCAGAAGTGGAAGAACACATTGCTTCTTAGAGAAAACCCCCGAGCATAACTTATAAGCGAAATCCATCGACAAGTCACACCGGATCTTGTACAATCATTGTATAATATGCGGATGAGACAAAGTTGGTGTCAAAAGTGAATGAAAATCTCTCCGAAATCCATTATACCGTCTAACAGCCTATCATAACTTCTTTCCCATATTTGTCACACAGAAATAAAGACCCATTTCCAAACTAGAAACTCAACAAATGACCGGAAAAAATCTTAATCTACAACCTAAACGAACGCCAACACTGTAGACCTTTATCTAAACATGCCGCGCCGCCAACCAGTACAACAAGTCAAACAACACCACGACTGGTAAAATGCTTTTAATTATTTATTTTTTTTTTATCCCATAATCGAAGAGATTTGACCAATGGTCTGTCATTTTCTAATTCATTACGTCAAAATGCTAACAGCAACAGCAACTCATTAGTGCGATCTGTAAACGTGTTATGACCGTTTTTGACAAATCGCCCTGTAGTCCGAAATGTATCTTCGTAAATCAACTCCTCTGCACGTGCAACAATTACATGTATTCTTTGTCTACATCTATCTATCTATCTGTTATTTAAGTTCTTTGCATGGGTGGTTGAAGTGTATCCCACGCCAGAATGGTATACGAAACGGAAGAGAAAATTAGCTGTAAAGTGGATTAAGATACTTGAGTGGTCTAATTTCTCAGATGAATGAAATGAGTAGTAGTAGTACGCGATGGTGGAATGGCCATATGTGGAGAAAAGCAACTATTCAGCGGTTGTTGGTTTTGGATATGCTGTCACGCAGGTGGATTTGCGCACATTTTATTTGGTTGCGTGAATAAATGTGTGGATGAGATGGAATTGGTGTTAGAAGTGGATGGAGATCATAAATGTCATTGCCTGTCAAGTTTGTCAGATAATATGTGAACAGGGCTTAGGTTAAATGTTTGGTGTCAGAAGTGGATAAAGAGTTAGATTACTTTTCTTTGCTGAGCAACTTTTAGACGTCAAGCACACTTTTGTAGCGTTACTGTCAGAAGTGGCAGAGAGTTTGAAGGTTGAGAACCTAAAACTGCTTTATTGGTAGTGTCAGAAGTGGAAAAGGATTTCAACTCTCTTTCTTAAAAAAACATTCGACGGAAGCATGTTCTCTTTGCACACATGCATAACTACAATAAGGATTTTTAAATTTTTCGATCTTTGGTGTCAGAAGTGGAGAATGATTCAATTGTTGATGACATCTGACAAAGAAGACAATTTCTTTTTGACATGTGAGTAAGCAGACACACAAACTTACTGTCTTAAATGGCAGTAGTCTTTTAAATGAGTCATACGAGTGGACTCTAGAAGTGGATACCAGACAAGTAGGCGGAACAAAGTGGGACAAAATACTGATCTTATGACAAAAGAATGACAAACTCACCTGAGTAAATGGCAACTGCTCCGAGTTGGCGCCACACTTGCAAACACTTTGCTCGATGACACGCATGGCAAAGCGACGATGTGCGATGCATGCCTGTGACTCACAGGAATCTCCATCATCCGGTGAAATATGCGAATGAACACGATGTAATAGTAGTTCAAAACATTCAGCTGCATCTCCTAGGCAGCCTAAGGGAAATCTCCTTCCAGCTAATGGCCCACTGGCCAAAGCTCGACGAAGTGGTTCCGGGCATAGAGCTGGCTCTGAGCTGGTCTGCAGTTGTTGAAAGAGTTCCTGAGGAAAAGAAAAAATATACATTTTTTTGTTAGTTCCAGCTATTCCTCTTTAGGGCTTTTATTTCATGTCAAGATCTAAGAAAACAAAGCGTAATCACTCACAATAACAGCATTGATGCAACGATCTCGATCGACGATACTATCACTACTTAGTCCATGATCGACAGTTGATGGTATCTGTGTTACCATCGCAATTCCGGATGTGATTTTCGCTGTAGTTTTTCGCGTTAGTGTTGCAGATTTATTGCCATCATTTTGATCAGTGAATTTCTTTGGACTGATGCGTGGTAATGTACCACCGCCACCACCACCGCTACCAGTAGAAGAAGTACTCTGATTGAATTTGGCTTGCTTTGTCGATTGTTCTTTAATGGCCTTTTGGACGGGAGCTGTCGCTGCAGCTGTGCCAACTATATTAGTTGGCTCTTTTCGTTTGTACCGGAATTTTATCATTTTCGCTGGGAAGTTTGTTGTTTTATTTAAGACGTAATGGCAGCTAAAAGGGAGATTTTTTTGTAAAGACTCTTAAAAAGTTTCTGGGTGCGGTGATTTATTCGATGGCATCATTCATCAACTGGAGTTTACATACAGGCTGGGGTATAAGTCATTAAAACTGCACGAAAAAGAAGAGAAGACCTCATTGTTGTCCTTTTTTCCTTCTCACCCTAACCTGCTTCTTTCGAAGAAAATACATGACTTTCTGGCCAACAAGTGTCAGAAGTGGAATTCGTAATATACATTTGAACCTTGTAAGACGCCAGCTTAAAGTTTTTCCTTCGAACATTTTGAGGAAATTAAAGTGAAAAATGATGTGGCAGTAAGTGTCAGAAGTGGGTAAAAGGAGTGGCAAGTGGGGTCCTTAAAATTTGCATTTGTTAAGCAAGGAAAGATAAAGTACAAAGTAAAGCGAGGAAAGATAAGGCATCAAGTAGCAGAAATGGAAAGACGCTAGCCTAATATTTTTCTGTCGAAATTAAGAGCAAACTAAAGCTGGCAATGATGTGGCAGTAAGTGTCAGAAGTGGTTCAAAGGTGGGGCAACTGTGACAATCATCAACATGAATTAACTTAGGCTGAGTGAGGCTTAATGATATCTTTCTTTCAAAAGAGACAACAAGTGTCAGAAGTGGTAATCAGGTGTCAGAAGTGAAATGCATGACTTATATTGATGTTGATGAGCGTTTTGTAAGGGGTCTACCTAGTATAGGGACTTCTCCTTCAATTTCTGAGTAATCTACAGCGAGGACAGATGTGGCATTAGGTGTCAGAAGTGGGAATATATAAAAGTTCATACTATGTCTTGCTTCACTAAATGTATAAGGTGTTTATGAAACTTTTGCCGTCTCAAGTGCAAGATTTGGCAATAAGGATAGACAAGGCATTAGGTGTCAGAACTGGAACGCATAGAATGCATTGATTTTGCTCAAGGAGACATCCAAGTAAGGCTCCAAAAAATTAATATTATCGTCTTGCCTTGTGCATTAGTTCTTGTAAAACTTTTCCTTTTTTGGTAATAAGAGCGATGGACATTAGTGGTAAGTGTAACCAACTGTCATTGCCCGAAAACTAGGTTAAGTCTTAACTCATGATACCTCAGCACCCTCAACATTAAATTTAAGACCACAACAAGCATTGTGGCATAAGAAAAGGACAGTTTATTGCTACAAATTAGACCTCACGGTAGGCCTAGTCCATAAAAACAACATTAGATCTTTGCCGCTCTCCTAAACTAGCCTTAATGAGTTTTCTTAAGTACACAACAAATCAAGAAGCTTTCGATTAAACCTCATGCCACTTTAAACCACTTTTTTTTACTTCTCTCCTGAGTAAATGAATTTTTGCGAAAGTTTATGATTAAAAGGTATTTTATTTTGGCAATTGTTTAGCTTTTATGTCCGCACGTGTGTTGATTAATTTCGATTCATTAAACCACCCGCTAGCCTTGAAGTCATAGACACACATACAATCTATAAGCACTAACTCCCCGTCGATCAGCGGCGAGGAATCATTGTATCCATTAAAGATCTATCTAATGGATACTAATTTTTTAACAATCACTTGAAATGACGTCAACATAGCCCCCATGCAAGCGTTCCTATGTCCCAATGTGCCCACATCTCGACAGATAAGTTGTATTTGCATAAAAAACTATAAAGGAAGCACGACAAAAAAAAAAGAATGGTAACAAAAGCTGAGTCATGACCCAAGCTCACGACGAAGATAAAAAAAAAAAAAAAAACTGCTACTCAGGAAGACAGGAAACGTCTTAGCTCGACGGGTTTATTTTTTGCCAACAATGGCACTGATGTTGTTTTTTTTTCCTCGCCTGGATAACTTCCTTTGTCCGAAGGGGGGACCAACCATAAAAAATAAGTGATATAGAACAAGGATGGTGGTTGGTCCCTGCAATTAATTGTCACTGGGGTTTAAAGAAGTTACCAAACCCTAATTACTACCATTAGGGGATGTGCAGATACTTTTTTTGTAGCTTTAACTCTGACATGTGGCATCAAGCCACGGGAAAACAGGTGCTTGAAGGGGCTTAAATCGATTATCCATTCTTGTATGGTGAAAGAAAAGTAGCACACATGGCGCGTTTAAGCTGCAAAGAAAGGCACCAGCAAAAAACAGAGACGCAAAGCACACTGCACTACACGACCATGGTCCACATACTGGTACCAGTTTTGGCATCGTGCCTCCAGCAATGATCTCCGTTCAAGTGTGAGTTTTTTTTTTTTTTTTCTTATTTAACTTGAGCTAGAGATCTTTTCATATGAATATGAGCAAACATGAAGTTTGTTTTTGGATGAAACTGGTTTCGGTCCCGCTTCCAGCATAGTAGCAAAAAGGCTTCAGTTTATTGTGTTACCATAAAGATCGATTCAAATTAGATACTGAAAATGAAAGCCAAACAAAAAAAAAAAGAACTTCAACTAAAGACCAGTACTTTGAATTAACCTCACTTGAACTGATTACTAAGACACTTTTTTGGGTTTGAAAAAGTATCGCATTGCGATTGTTGTAAGGGAAATTAGATCCGAGCTAAGAAATCGAAAACGGTTTAGCTTCTGACCTTTAATTGCAGCAGAAGTGGGCTGGGTTTCGAAGAAACCATTCCAAGGTTCTGTCTTTGTGGAAACCAATATTTACTCGCAAATCAGTGAATCAGTTGAGTAGATAAGCTTGAGACTTTTAATGACTAAAGACAAGTGAAAGTGCACAGTTTATAGATCGACTTTCAAAGTTGTTAAATGTTAACGCAATAGATGGAGAATCTAGAGAATTGAAAGCGACAAGAAAACTTAAAACTTAAAAAAGATCGTTTGGTCGGGATATTGTAGTGTCTAAGGCAGTCAAGGATTGTGAAAATGAATCCTCTGGCAATGGCGGTTTACTGTCATAGTGTCCTTTTAACCAGAAAATAGAGTGCCATGTCATGATCTCTAGGATTTGTCTCCTCTTTTTAAGACACCAAGGCAATAAGGTATCACCATACTCAGTCGTTCGACCACTGAAATAAGAAGCAAACCTTTGGGACAATTTACCGAACCAAATATTCTTGGTCTAGAGTCAGTCATTCTACCAGTAAGGTTGAGACTCTGTAGCAATGGCCACCAGACCCCATATCCAGCCATTCTACTTCTTAGAGCAGAAGAGAGCTACTCAGTGAGAGTTTGTAGTGGACTTGGACTCACAAAATTGAAAGAATGATCCATCTGTCCCTGTTGAGAAAACCGTAGTTATTTGGATCCAATTGCACCTTAAAACATGGCTCAACAGTAAAGCAAAACATCCAATCGTAGCACTCATAGAGCAATCACCCTTATTGTCCAAATACCTGTATCGAAGCGTTTCAAAAGAACCCTTAGAGAAAAGAAAAAAAACTATTGAAAACCCTTGGCATTGTTGATTTGATTTCAAGTAAACTAATGACGTCCCTATTCCCACATCAATGCATCCCTTTAGGGCATTTATTTTTACTCACATTCCCACAATTCACAATAATTCTTCTTCGAAGTAAAATAAGACCGCCGCAAGGTTCTACTACTGGTCCTCTTCTTGTTCCACCAAATAACTCCTCATCACGTGATGATAATCAATCAAATACCACTCGATACTCTTAAAATTTGAAAGAAAAGAGAAATAAAAAACTTTGATTGATGTCCACTTTAAGATGATTGATGAGATTACACTTGCAACACTTGGAGGAGTCTAAAGAGACTACTGACTCCCAAGTACCGCAAAATCATTGACCGACTCCCTCGAGAATATCGCAAACCCAAATAAAGTCTGTGGTTGACTTTTACTTATTGTAACATCCAATCGAAGGATGGAAAGTGTTTGGCATTTTTTCCCTTCTTGAGTCGATGTTGGCTTTCTCTTTTCTTTTTCTGCTGAAATTCTTGTTTGCCAGAAGAACTTGTTCATCGAAGCATCTTTTGCATCTTTTAACATTGTTTTGGCATGGAGTTTTTTCGGTCGTTTTTTATTTGGTTTAATGGTAACATGCATCTATTGATGGCGAAGTGGTCTAAAGACAGATGACTAACAACCGTCTGACATGAATTTCGACGGAAGTTGTGAGCTTGCTCTATATAATTTCTCTCGCAACTGCTTAATGGTGCTTAATTTTCTTGCGTTGAATGCCAATTTAACATCAGCTTCTTGGGAATTTTTCGCCAATTGAGGTCGACAGTACAATTTTAGAACCGAAACAAAAGTGTCTGCGAACGATGATTGTTCTATTGGCGAGTTATTTTGAGAAAAAAAAGCCTATGAATGGCATACTAAATTCTTTGGAATACTTAGCCTGGTTTAGAAAATAGCTGTACAGTTAAAAAATAAGTGACTTATGGAATCATTCAAATTATTTACCTTGACTCGTTTGAATCTTAAAGAAAAGTTCGCACGCCAACTCTTTTGTCTCGCAATAAGGAGGTGATTTTTAAAATCGATTTTATGGCGAAATTTATGATTCTTATCTTTGATCGTTGAACTTTGATGATAAATTTGTATTTGAAGAGAATATAAAACCCATTCGGCACCTTAGAAGTCAAAGTTCAAAAGACCAACTCAAGGAAATCAAATATTGCAAATGAGCTCAAACAAAAAATCCGGTTTAGGTTTTGTGTGCGATACTTAATCTCGTGTATTCATTGTGTCTCCTTTTCGAACATGCAATCAGGTGACACAAAATCTGAGATAAGATCACGAAGTTTAACTGGATTCGTAATTGCTTTGATTGTTAGTTTGTTGTTTCCGTAGCTGGAAGGGGTTTGGCATTGGGCTCAATGAATATGTTTATTTGGGGATTTTCTTCCAATTTGTGGAGTTGAATGTAAGAGTTCTTGTGAAGTAATTGGAAGAGATTAAAAATAAATAAGGTCCAAGGCCTAACTTCTTACAATACGTTTCGGGCGAGGTGCACAACTTATGGCAGAGAGTTTTGAGGCAGGCTTAGGGGCATAAAAAGAGTGTTTTGTATTTGTATTCCAAAAGATGAATAAAAAGAGAAGCAAACTATCCAAATCCAGGTGCAACTTCAACCTCTGACCCACTGCATTGTTGTCGCTTCACCTTATAAGTACAAACTGTCATAAATTTGCGTGGTAAAGCCACCTCTCTTTTCTAAAAACTCATAAACAATAGACCACCAACGTAAGCGGATACCTTACGTCTGAGCAATAAAACTTCAACCGAAAACACTCAAACAATAGACTACACTAAATTCTCTTGAATAAACCGCAAGAAAGAGACTGAGTTTCGTGTGCATGAACACTGAATTCATTCATTCAAACCTTTATGTAACTGCGCTAGTCAGAGTCTTAAATGAAAACCAACCACAAGCACCACTATAGCGCTTACAATACTTGAATTGATTAATTGCAAATTCCTCAGAACAAGCAGGGAGCGAAAAAAAATCACTAAAAGCACGAAATAACACTTGTAGACCTTGAGATCGCAACCAACCGATATACAAGATACAAGCACACGTGATGTGACTTTTATGCGAAGATAAAAATTAAACAAAACTGCAACTAACATGTAATTTCTAATAGATACGAGAAGGACAACAAAAACAATATGTAATCATCACGAAAAACCTTAAATCAAATAATAAAATAGAAAAAAAAAAACACCCATCAATTATTTACATTTTCTTTTCACCGACACGAGATGAGTAAGGCAACGCAACGTTAGAAGGGGGAATATAGCGGTCAATAAAAAAGAAGAAAATAAATCTCTTAAATCCAAGATAACACACCTGTGTTGATTCTTTTTATTTTCCTTTCTTCTTCAACGATTTCAACGTTTTACCCGCGCCTCTCCCTTCTTCTTTTTCTTTCTTATCTCAGACAAGAGACCCTTAGCCATTAAAAGACAACAAAAAGAAAAGATGCTGCTGCCCCACTGTGATGGGTTTCTCATCTCATCTCGAGAATTGATGGTGATTCTTTCTGTCCTTTTACTTCTGGAGCAATATCGACAACACCATTGTATTCTTATCGATAGATTCAAATCTATCTCTCGCTCAAGTGAACTCTATGAATTCAAAGAAAACCCATCCTAGGACATTAGTAATTCATGTCGTGTACCAGTAGGTATATACAGAAAAAAAATTTAAAATTCTATATTCTCTTCTATGGGCAAATTGATATTCAGCAAGCGAGACTTTAAACGGACATTTTTTTTCTTCGTTGTTGTTTTTTTAAAAATACATTTGCATAAAAGGCAAGTTCGCGCGTCAACTCTTTTGTTTGCTTGCTCTCAACTGCAAGAAATATGAGCGTCTCTGATTGAATTTCTGTGCATAGAATTACATGTTGTATTCTTTGTCCCAAGCTTTAAAAAGAAAAAGAATAAGACCTAATGTATATCGTGTTGAGAGAATGCAAAATAAGGAAGAAAGGTGTGGGAGAATGCAGATGCAGATTATGTTAAAAAGAAGTAAATCCAGTTTAATGTGTATGTATCCAATGTTGATGTTGATGATGCTATATCCAATAAAAACAAGCGCGTATCCAGTTAAAACACATTTCCATATTGGACACTTACGATATCTCGTTTTTTTTTTGGAAATTTATTCAACAACAATCTTCACTATTCATATTTAGAACTAACAAATTAATTTATTCGATTCTTTTTTTTTTGCGCAAAATTTACACACAACACAGAGATTGTTTGGTCAATTTGAATTTTTTTTTTTCTGTTTATTGGTAAGCACTACATAACAAGATACGTTCTACACGGCGCGAAGCGTTCGAAAAGACTGACTAAGGTACGACTCTGCATTTCACTCCGTTCACCTGAGTGCACACATAAAAAGAAATTACCTGTATCTACCTACACTGTGTAGGTACAAGTAAAGGTAGGCCGCCAACACAACCCACAAGTGTGTTAGGGAACAGGTTTTTTCCTAGTGGTAGTCCACTCTGAATGGTGGTAGTGGTTAGAAACAAGTTTTTGTTGTTTGTACCATGGATTGGTTGCTGGCAACAATTTCCATTTCAAAGAGAGAGAAGAACCAATTCAAATGGTTTTGGTTTTGTGTGTGTTTACCACCTTTTACCTGTAGGGTTTCTTTTTTTTTTGCTTTTTTGGATTTTGCAAAACTCAGGGGAAAAAAAAACCATGGATCTGTGCCAAATGGACTCTTTGTTCTTTGGATGCTGAATGATGGTTCTCTTTGTTGATGTTCGAATCAAGAAGCCAAACTATCGTCGGAAGTGTTGAAGACGAGACTCTATTTGGCGACATTGAATTTAGCATAAATGAAAGTTGAACCAACCAACCTAATGATTCCGGAAATTCTTCAATCTCCCTCTCCGCCTACCAACAGTTTTTCATCACCTAAAATCGGTTTCATAAAAAAATTCATGTTGGGCGGTATGCCAGCCTTTGTCCGGGAGGATTTTCCATTGAAGTGACCATCTTGAGAAAGAGTTATGTCTCATGTCGATGACTCAAAATTTATACGTGAGTCACGCACTATCAAAAAAAAATAAAAAGAAAAATAAATTTTAACACTTGGGAATGGTATGTCGGCGACGCATCATTATGTCATGGAGGGAGAGTTTTATTTTTTTCCATCTTTCGGCTCTTGGGGGACCTTGATGGCGTAGTTTCGAGGAATTATGATTTCAATAATCGATTACATACCAATTTCGACTGGGGTTGTTTGTGAAGGACTCATTGAAGAGTTGAAGGCAAGATGGCTATGACAATTTTACGGTTTGAGTGGATTAGGAGAAGAAGACATGACTCTTATGGCATTATGCCATTGTGATCAATTTTACAATTATGTGTTCAAAACTAACAAGGTAATAAGGAATGCTACTTATGAGGGAACCTAGAAAACTCCATTCAATGAAAAGAAACAAGTTTCCCTCTTATACAAATGGACCCTCTAAGATAAGTATACACCATCCAATGATTCATTTGTCATGCAAAATGAACTGATATTCAAATGCAAATATGTTATACATAGTCTACTATAAAAATTCATCCCATGAATGGAGGCCTCATGGGAATGCCGTAAACATTAGTTAATCTGGTATGAATGGCCTCCAGTTTCGCATTAATCTACTAACAAGGTGTAAGGTAAAACCATCAGTATAAGATATCAGGTGTCTCAATCATGGTCATAGAAGTTCAGAGCAAGAGTTAGTTCCAAAATATTGAGTGCGACCTATCATGACCTTTTAAGTTCTTAATTAGTGCAGATTTCATACTCCCACTTGCATACTAGAGGGGACGTTACCACATTACGCCCTGGAACAGAAATCTTAGGCAAAATGCAAAGAGTGCCTTGTAGGGCATGCATCCTGTTGATTTGGAATCATCTATTTGAAAAGATCTGAGGTGGGCCCTTAATAATAATCTCAGTACTCATGCAAGCTATGTATGTCCACGTGACGCATTATTTGCGCAAAGTGGTGACACTGAAACTATCACGTTAAGAGCACCTAGCGGTAGGAGCAAATTAAATTGCTTTCAGCGCCATCTATTGTATCCAATCATTGCCTGCGAAATGGCGGTTGAACTACTTTGCATGGGGTTCTAAGTTGCAATCCAGAAAAATACCATCACGGCTTTCAGCTTCTCAAAAACCCTCCAATCTCTTCTATATGTGCGGAAATGCATTCCAAGCGCAACGATTACAGTTGTGGGAAGCCAGGCCTTGGACTTTATGGACTGTTAATGCTATTGTCAACTCTCGAGCGCAGCCATGCAGGCTCAGGTTTAGCATCAAAAAATCTGCTTCAGAATACTCCTCCAGTTATATCTTCAAATCTATTCAAAGCCAACATGGAGGCGAGCCTTGACACTTTGGGAATGATACCAGAAATGATAAAAATCACTAAATAACTTCTCGTTCCTGAATCCATCCATCCGCTATTGGTAAGGTGGCTTCATTAGGCAAAGAGGCAATTCAGCTTTCCAGTTGGAGATGGAGATTTAAGGAGTTTAACTGACTAAGAACCTCCGATGAAATTAACAGTTTTCGTTATGAAGAAACATTTTCAAAGTTATAGCTCATCAGATCGTGGCTACTGTCAAGGACTACGCTTTTGTCCACTAGCTATTCTTCTAGAGATTACTCCTGCAATACAACGACTGAGGCTATTGCAGGACTGTTGACTTGAACATGGCATACATTTGCTAGCAAAGTAGACCAGGAGACTTAGATTTGCCAGAAATCTTCCTCTTATACAAGGAAGTAGCGTACGTTAACTTGAGTAGCAAGCCACAAGGCTATTGCTGCAAAAATTGTTATTCCAACAAGGCTCTACGTTCCCTTGTTGATTCGCATCTTACGACCTCGGAGGAAATGATCCCGGATAGCATCTGACATCTTAGCTGAAGCTTCATAGAGTGCAGAAGGGAAGAACAGACAAGCGTACTTTATGGGAATTGTTATTGGTCTTAACCCACTTGTGGTCCATCAAAAAAAAAGCGACGAAATCATTAGGATTAGGATAGTTTAAGAGACTACACGTGAGTTACATGGTACCTCAACTAATTTGTTCTTTCCTTTAACCATTCCAAGCAGGAGTTTTCAAGCCAGGGAAGCGTTAGCGTTCCTTTAGATTCAAATGTAACCTAAACTCTTTCCTCAGTTGTAGCAATATCTAAAAGTAGGCTTTAACTGACGGCTGTTAGGTTCCATCAGTGAGAAGCTGCTATGGAAGATTCAAAGTACAAAGACGAAAGTCCAAGAACTCTTTTCATGAGACAGTGAAGTAAGAGAAAGACCCTCCGTGAATTCTTCTCCAAACCACCTTAATCCTACTCCCAGATGGCAATATGAATATGACCTTTCCAATTGCCCAGATGTCCACCAGATTTTCTTCACACCTCTCCTCCATATTTATGGGCGAAAAATCCCATTCTGACTAAGAAAAACCTTCATTCCTCACAGAACTATTGTAAACCACTAAATTCTCAACTTGCAAGTTCACAGAAAACTGTTTTGAGAAGTAATTTTCGCCAAAAACAACCTCTGTTCACGTTCGTCGTACGTGTTTTCCAGTGCACACCTCAATTAACGCACCGCAATCGAGAAAAACAAATAGAAAACCCGCACCCAAACTGCACACATGTCCGAATGACGAACGTGAGAATTCTTCGCTAACAAGGTGTAGGACTTCTGTATTTTGTTTTTTTCCTCGACATGTGTTACTGTTTCTCACACCTAAAATTACACTCGACTAAGTATTGTCCTTAGAAAATTGGAAAAAAGAAAATTCCCACATCCTTGATGGACCATAGAAAAGAAATAAAATCCTCTTTCATAATAAGTTCGCTACTCAGCTCTTTTGTTTGCCTGATGCCGGATAACATGTAACATTTGAGAGAAGAAAAAAAAACACCAAACAACAAATGGAATGAGAACTCTGACATTTTGGAAAATTGCATGAGCATGATGCATCTTCTCCAACAAACAACAGCTTCTTCTGATTCATTTCATGAGTGCCATTCGTACTCACGTTTTTTTGACGCGACGCTGGAAAACTATTTACCTCCTCAACTCTCAATTACTTATTCACATTAAAGGTGAAGCTTCACCTGGTGTGTGCGTTGTGTTGATCTAACTTGCTGTTGGGTTCACAGTGGTGTGCGGCTGACCTTGATGGATATCTCACTTGAATATGCGTATGACCGGCACTAATTGAGGAATTTTACGGTCTCAATTAGAAGGAGGTACCTATGCACTTCCAGGAAGCAACGTATTATTCGCCACAAAGTGCAGGAAGTCCCAATAGGAAGTAGAGACATGTCGTAAATTCTGGACTTTTGCATTAGACGATACCTTAAATTCCCAGGCCATAAATTGGACAGACGGCCGTCATAAAATGTCGACGAAAATCCTAAAGACAAACAATCGCCCCCTCGAATCGATTTACTGACAAACAAATCAAAATCGAACAAAAGCCCTATAATCACAGGTACTCTTGGTCTTGGCTTACCCCTTGTGCACCATCGCACAATCCGTGTAATCCGCGCAGACAGGGACCAAAAGGGAATCCATCTCTTGGTTTGCGGTTCGTTGGTTCGTTAGCACTGCGTGGGAGAATGTCACGTATATCAAT
Source organism: Chalcosyrphus nemorum (assembly GCA_949716465.1). Classification (NCBI taxonomy): domain Eukaryota; kingdom Metazoa; phylum Arthropoda; class Insecta; order Diptera; family Syrphidae; genus Chalcosyrphus; species Chalcosyrphus nemorum. Next base: position 4,341,372 of record OX454332.1, read on the forward strand.
TATAATTCCTTTTTATTCTTTTAATTTTTTTTATTTTTTTAATTCAAATGAAAGGGGGAACCGAACAGACACCACACAGATAAATGCATGGCTATACCATCACGGTGTCATAAGGGAAAACAAAGGAGAAGGAGGAGAAGAGAAAACCTTTTGGAAAAACCTCTTATGGAGAGAGAAAGATAAAAAAGTACAGTCGTCACTTTTCCTAGTTTTTCCCATTCTCATTCTAGATGAGGTCTACATGTGTGTGGATGCGTTTGTGTTTGTTCATGGAACTGTAACACGATGCTGCGCTGCCTTAGCTGTTATGGGTCAATGTACATTCGATAGCTATCGCTATGGCTATGAAAATGGATGGAAAGTAGTAGTAGTAGATGATGATGATGAAGAAAATGATGCAGCGGTTCGGTTCTTATTGCCATTTATTTGCTATTAGAAGGGATTAGTCTTAAGCGTAGAGGTGCGCCGGCAGACTGAATTGGACTGGTCACTAATTTCTTGGCTTAATTGAAGTAAATGACATTATTTGGATTATCGGGTGTGGCGCTTGATTTCCTGTTTTTCTCTTGCAAATAACTGCAAACCGTTAATAGCCTCTTTTTGCGACAAATCTATTCCATATTCGAGGTTATTTTTGCCTTGGAAATGGACTTATATAAAATCTCAAAAGCCGATTACAGAATATCGTAGAATATTTAAGGAACTTGGGACTTTTGAATGACGGCAACAATCCAGGCGAAGGAACCCAATAAAATGGAGAGGAAGACTGATAGAAAGGTAACAGTTGGGGGGAGTAGAAGCCTGGCTTTACGATAACACGAGGAAGTCTTAAGATGGCATAGGTTGTACAAAGGAATCGTCACCAAAAGGTGTATCAGTTTTGACACGACCCGTGTGTTTCTTTGTTCACGCAACACCAAAAAACTACTGAACAAAAGAGGAGAAGATACAACCGCGAACTCTATGAGCTGTAACAAGTTGTGGATGTAGTCCAAGGAGCCAGGATACGCCGACTACAATGGCTTGGTCCCATCGAGCGAAAGTCCAAGGTCAAAGGATCTTAGAAACACAGGCCCCAGGGTCGAAACGACGAAAAAGACTCAACTTGGGGTACAAAGACCAATTTGACGCAGATGCCAGAAAACATGGTCTTTGCAACTGGAACTAGCGTACCCGGAGAGGATGGAATTCATGAAAACAAATCTTCTAGACCACAAATCTGGCCGCAGATGGCAAGCATAGCTGATAGTTCTAAAGATTCCACAAGAGACATGTTCTTTAAGCGTTATACGCATTATGAAGAGGCAGTGCGGGATGCGATCTTGGATTTTCCTCGTTTTTTACCATTTTCAAGATTGCTTTAGGGCAAATCCTGAGGACTTAAGCAACGCAAGATGACAGCGCTAACGAAACATTTCCTTGCTTAAGATCCGTGATCACTGTTGGACTCAAAAGGAGCTCTGAGTCTCACGGAAGGTTTAGTTCTCCCTAGGTGAAGTAAATACGACTGCATAATAAAAATTAAACAAAATAGACGACAGAAGAAACACTGAGAAACATCCTGAAGCTAAAAACAAGCAAAATAGTACCAGAACTTGTCAATGTTTTGACAAATAGAATTCCAGCGGCGAATTGGGCATTTTTTAATTCGCTTGGAGGCCAGCGGCCAATATAAGTATGGGGAGATTGACAGAAAGCCAAGACGAGTTTGGTGAGAAGTTTTGACAGCTTGTCTTAGAGAATGTATTAGATTCTCTCGTAAAGTAAAATGAAAGCTAAAGTACAAGTGCTTAATGCATTCATCACCCTGCAGGTTAAGGCACCCAAACCCAACTCTTTTAGCACAAATTCAAGCTCTTAATGAACCTTTGCAAGAAAAAATAAATTACCCAAAATTGAATCACCAAACAAAGTTATCACGAAATGTGACACCTGGCAGATACAGATACAGATACAAACAGATCAACTCTTTTGATGCATAAATGCTGGTGTATGGGCACCCAATTTCCACTGAAATGCACTTCTCGTGGCTTACCAATAAACTGGGTGACGTGTTAATAATCTCTAATTCAATAAAATTTCATTAAAAAAAAAATAATAATAAAGTCAACATGTCGACACACTTGCACTGCGGACCTGATAGAACCGGCTTCGGTAAATTAAAATTAAATTTATCAACCAAACAACTCGACTCGTTGCAACCCTTTTCTTCTGAAAGTCCCCCTTTGTTTTTTTCATTTTTTTCTTTCAACTTTTTTGGTTTCCAAGAACGATAAGGTTCAGCGTGTCTGTGTGTGCGAGTTTATTTTCACTTTTATTTCATCCGGCAACCGTCAAAACAGTATATAGAATGCACTTCTTGCCTGTTGTTTGCATGGAGACAACCAAGTTTGCTTTTATGTTTAACATTTAATTTAGATTTAGAGAGGGTCTTTCACGTCCAAACAGTAAATTAGGACAAAAAAGATAAAACTTCAACTCTGTCTGTCTTCGTTTTTTTGACTTATGACAGTTATCACTTTTGTTTTTTTAATAAATTAGCACGCACCATAGTGTATAGTGTGACTTTTTACATAGAACTGTGAAGAGTATCTTTTCTTTTTTATTTTATATTCAAATTCAAGAAAATCTAGGGCACATAGGAGCACCTATGGATCCTTGAGTTGAACGAACGAATTTATGATATTTTTTTTGTGAGCAACACGGTCATAAAGTTTATTAAACTCTCGTCGGACAGTCGCCAGCAATGGCATTTCGATTGACTACAAAACAATTCATTTAAGTTGAATTATCGAAGACATTTAACACAATTACAAGCAAATTGCAGATACCGCCTACGCATGGGCATTTAAAATCACTTTAAGGCCATGATAGGGTAATAATTGTAATTCAAGTGGCACCATGAGTATTTTATGATGGCGGATAGGTAAGGTTTACTCTGATGGAAAGATTATAGACTTCCGTTTTGTTTGGCACAAGACAAGGCAAACGACGGACAAAGACGTGGAAGAAAATCTTTTTAATTTGTTTGCTAAAAGGAAAACTCAACGAAGTGCCCTTCGGTTTTATGAGGAAAGGGTTGTAGGGTATTGTGTTGCGAGGACTAAAGGATATGAAGGGATTTTATGAATGAATTGGGCACTTCTTTTGAAGGATAGTATGGGTTCGAAATTTGAGTAAAATTTATAGCACTTCAGTCGCATAATGTGAGCTGTCAAGGGCTAATGTCTATTGGTACAAAGAAACTCACAAATCTTCTGTAAACAAGCGGAGAATAGTCTGAGTTTTATCCAAGTGTTTGGAAACTTCTTGTATAGTTTTTATCTTTGCACAGCTATGGTCATAACAATTTGCCTTTCCAACACTTTACTCACAATCCACTGAGCAATTGATGAATGTTTCTTATAAGTAGTTTATGGCAATGGATCGCTGCGGTCTAAGTGTTTCTGAATCTGTCTTATGTCTACGGACGGCGACTCCAAGCCACAGTATAGATGAAGACAGCTGAGAAATGATGACCTGACTGAGAAACTCTTCTTACTGCCGACATCAAAAACTGACAAGTAGTAACCAAGCACGATACCATCATCAAGGAGGCAGCCAAGTTCACTTTGTTCTTACTATTCAAAGAAGGCCAATACTAGAGTGATTACATGTTTTCAAATGAAGAAGGGGACTCTAAAAGGAGTATACTTGCAGAAGGAGGAAAGAACGGAAGATGAATAGTCTATAAAGTCTCTCAGCTCAAAGATATCAAGAAGTCTCATACAAGCAACGCACAATCTCCAGAATTTCATAGGCAGGCGAGGCAGATGGAAGCTAATTCTAAGCCTGGAATGGTGGTCCTTCGAAACTGCAATGTAGGCGTGAAAGTTCAGGAATTGGAAATGTTTTTGAGGTTTAGAGGCTACTAGGTCTATAAAATAGAAAGAGGAAAAAAGAGACCCAATTCAATAACCAGCCAACAGAAAGCTATTCAAATACATATATGACGCTTTGCTAGGCATTAAACACCAAGTTTTTAAATCGAAGGATACAACAAAGCAAGGCCTTGACAGGATGCATTCAAGAAGCGTGGTTGGATGAAAGAATATCGGTTGAGTGGAATAATAGCGCGATATGATGACTCATGGAGCCATAATCTGTATCAAAGTCTTAAGCTATTTTGCGCGTACAACTATGGTTTCAGATCGATGATAAACCAAATGTTTACATAGAGACAAATCGTTTCAAATATCAACGAGTTCTTAGTAAATATCCACCACTTCTTTATCGACTTTTAAGCAGCATGTGACAAAATTCACAGCCTCGAGCTGCATAAGGCGATGACTGAATCCACGATCACGTCTGAACCCATCATATTGTGTCGTATACCTCTAGGCAAGGCGCAGAACAGTAGATGAGGAGACTCGGCAGATCGGGAGTTTTGTCAGCGAGCTAAAAATCACACACGATGACAAATAAGACAGTAAATTCAATAGTACTGTGCGTAGGATTAACATTTGAGTCCCAGTTAATATAATATAAAACAAAGTGTTCACGATCCAAACTCTTGCAGACGTTTGTCAAACATCCAGTAGTACTATTGTCATGAGAAAGTTCCTTAAAAATCTTCTGCTCTTCGGATGTAACAGAGAATCGTATATTCCTTTCATTGGTATTAAACATTTTTCAGGACATAACATTGGTACCTTAAGGGCTGCTTGTGGACTTTATTTATATTTATTTTAAAAATACCAATAATCCAACACAATAACTTTAACGACATTCTGCACTTCGTTCAAGATAAATAGAAAAATCCAAAAGAAAAAATTACCAACCACTTTCAAGAGCAGTGACAAACTCAAGGTGGATCCCCATTTCAAAGCTTCTTCTCGAAGTTTCTACAAGATCGGTTACCAAACGGGTCAACCAGATAAAGAAGGACAAAGAAGCAAGTAGAACAGCTAAAAAGAAAAGCAAAAACCAACCATTTTCTCGTTAACTTCTTGAGGTGGAAGATCGCTTTCAGCTTTCAGGCATTCATAGCATATTTTTAGGCGAAGAAGTCATTCCTTTTGCTGCTTTTATTTTCCTTTAAACTTACCTTAGCATCTTAATCCGATTGCCCAACTTTAAAATGTACAACTTCACTGATCAAGGTTCCATGCGCCCTAGTGCAGTTCATGAAAATTCCGATCGTAAAAATTCCCTTGCATACTTTTACCCAGAAATAGGTTCCACAAAATCAAACAAATTCCACTTACCTTCAAGGCGCAGAAAATACAATCTTGTCCACTGCAGACGTGTTGGTTCAATTGTCGGAAAGATCTTCTGAATGCGTCCAAGTGCCACAGTACCTAAAACGACAAAAAACACAAACAAGAAAGCAGTTAAAGAGAAATCCATACTATGATTGTATGAGTGGCAGTGAGAAACAAGAAATACATGGCTTTTGAGTTGGTGGTATCGGGCTACGCCTTAGCCTCACAGAGAGTTGAATAGAATGGGTAAAACGGATAAAACCTGTTTCTGATGCTTTGTATCTGCGAAAAGATTGTATCCCCAAGCATCTATGGTACAAGAAAAGCACTAACCCAGGCAGACTGTACTACTGGAAGTCGAAATGAACTGCGCGGTGGGTTGCTTTTGCACAAAATGGGGTCTTGTCTTGGAGACGCTGGCTAGCTGGCTGGTGTGTTGGGGAAACGAACCTTTTTATCTCGTAAGGCAATTTCCTCTTGTGGTGGGTCTTTTTTAACAGCTCTACCCCTCCACACGACGACGGTTATTGTGTATTTATTTCCTTTCTATTTATACTTCTTATGTGGAGTTTAAGTATCTTATGTGGCTGTGGGTATATGGTAGACAGACAGCGCGTTGTGTTCGGGTCAAGCTCCATGGAGTTTTTTCTTTTCGTCTTTTTTGTCAGAGACTCGAAGTATCTGCTGCTCATATTCGTGGATTATATCGTTGGCGTTGGTTTTGAATGTTTCTTTATTTCTTCTTATTGCTTTGTCGCTGTAGAGATTTTCGTTTTTAAATAGATTTGAAAGTTTTTTTTTTTTTTCTGGTTAGATGCGAGTACATGTGTAGCAGGCGGTTTGGATTTTCTATTTCTTCAAGCACAAAGTATCTGGTAGATTTTGGTGTTAAAAAAGGGAGATTGGTGCATGAAATTAGATAAGATTTACATTGTTGCCGTATTGCAGGCAGTAATAGACGAAAACAATTGCAAATGCGAACGAAAAAAACAAAAGAGTTGAGCAAGGAACTTTTTTTTCTTCTTCTTCTCGTTTCCTCTGCAGACGGCCTGCTGCAGAGATGATGAATTACGATTGTAATTGTTGATATCTTAATTGGCTCATTTACTTCTCACTTTTAACGGAGTATTCAAAGCTCTGATTATTTTTATTTTTTCTCTACTAAAACCGAGGTCAGCGGTAATTAAAAAAAAAAAAAAAACAAAATCACATCTTAAAAGAGTTGTAAATTTGCGGTGAATTCTATGAAAAAAACAGGATAATCATTGCGATTTCTTTAGAATCAGCAGCACCTGAGGTCATCTCATAATAGAAGCAAGTTCTTTCCACTTCTAGGTAGCATTTCCCATTCAAATCGTGTACACAAAACTAGAAACTAGTCCAAGCACTAGGCAGACTAGTGTGTCCACTGAATGACCAATTGACCATAAGAAAATAGTAAAAATTATATTCTTCTACCGCGTAATAAAATGTGGTAACAATCTAAGCGAAATTATGTATCTAAATACAAAAGAAATATACAAATACCTAACACACCTCGTAAAAGTGTAGTTTCTGTCGAACGATAGAGTAGTAAGACCCTGTAATTTCACGCTTAACAAGTTAAGAAGGTCTTTAGTGCCGAATTGCTACCAACAACAACAACAGGAATGTGTGTGCCTTTTCCGTTGAAAAATATTTGTACCTACGGGTTTTTGTTTTTTCTTTCTTAGGAACTACAGATGAGTCAGGTGTGGTTAAAGGAAACGTTTAGATACAAATTGGATCTGTATCATCTTACATTCACCTCGAGAGCCTGTATATGAAATTCAAACCAACCAGAGCACGTGGAGCGATATTAGATCTCGTCACATGTGACAAAGATAGATTGGAAAAAAAATAACCTTTCACCTATTTGGGTTATCCATCATGTGGAACGAGACAAAAGGAGAGGAGATTTTTTCTTTTGGTTTTCTTTTCATTAGTGTAACCCTAAACTAAGGCGAGCGATGCTGAGAAATATGATATTGTCCATTAACCGCGGAATTTAACTTCAATTAGATGTGGTGCGGGCTCGTATCAGAAGAAAAAGATTAGAAAAGGGCTCAAAGAATTTGAAGACTTTCTTTTGGGGAACTTTGTTCAATCAATTTAAGGTAACATGCCGTTAGTACATGACAGAGGAATGGCACCAATCCTAAAATATCTAAGTCTAAGTCTTACTTCTATTGACTTGGACTGCGGCAAAGTAAGTTCCAACACCACTAGCTCTTTTGTCTCAAAGTGGAAGCAAATAGAAGCAAAATACCTGCAAACATGCGCCATAGAAGCTTGCGCCATCTGTTAACATTCAAATTTGATTGCCGACATTTGTTGGCATAGATGTCACTGCTAATAGTTAGCATTGTCACTGCGTGTGGAACTGAAACAAAGGGCATAGTGACAATGGAACACATGTCCAGTTGGGCCCTAGCGGTCCAGAAGAACTCAAAGAACGAACGAAGTGGGAAGTCTATTCAAGTACAGTCAGCAAGCCAGGAAGGATCAACTCAATGAATCACCTTTATAAGACTGTAACACAATTGCCAAGTCTGATAATAGAAATCGCGAACAGCAAAAGGAGGAGTTTCAATTAATTGTCCAAGAAAGTTGACCGAATCAAGAAACTCAGACCTCCCACCACTCAAAGTTGCAAGAAATATTGAACTTCAGTAGGGAAGGGAGCCTCAGAAATCCCAATACGTGCCATTAGAAGCAGACGCAGTCGTAGCCACCAACTTCGTGATAAAATTTAGTTACCAGAAGCCAGTTGAATAGTATGCCATATCCTTTAAAATTGAAAGAAGACCTCGAGCCAAAATGTTGGCGAATCTGTTATAAATAATAGCAGTTCTTAATAGAAGCCTGCTTCTCCTCTTTGACAGTGATTGAAAGGTACTAGACCATACGAATATTGTGGTCCAATGGTTAGTGTGCAAGAGTCCTGCTTGTAGCAAGTGATATACTCAGAACAGTGAATAAATCAGAAGATAGTACTAGTCCCCAGACGAAGGAAGAAATTTGTAGGTCCCCTGACATTTGCTCCCTCTGTACGTTAGATATGGATGGATTTGCCCTTAAACGTTGCATCACCATAGCACAGCTTTACGCTGAACGAAGTCCAAGTCGTCTAATCCAGGAAAGTCTCAAAAAGGCCAAATGCAAAGATGTTCTATATTCCACAAAGTTTCAGAGAAGAATGACAAGAATATGGCTAACGACCTGAAGTTGGAAGGGGTTCTTTCGCAATATTTGAGTGAAGCAAGTCGCACTCTAATTGTCACGGATGGAAGCATTACTGAGGCTTTAGATGGTAACAAAAGTTGGCTTCAAGACAAAGGATCTAGATATATGACACAGATGATTCCCAAAATTGCAGCAGTCCATTTAGTTCTTTGGAACCTTTTCTACGGTGGGACGCTCAGTGTACCTTTGCCAGTAGCAAATGTGGAATTCGCTAACACAATTGCGTTTTGAAAGAAGTGTTTCAAATAATCGAAGGCGAATTAGGTTAGGAAAGTTCGACTAATTAGTAGCAGAGGCCAGAGGGAAACCAATATTCTCACGACAGAAAGACAGAAATATATGTCGAGCAATATAAGATGATGAAGCATATGCAATCGTAAGATTTTACTCTCCATCATGTAACTGGGTGAGGAATCGCAACGAAATACATGAAATTGACAAAAAAATCTTTGTAATTTAAGCTAGCATGTCAGAAAGAACAATCTATGTATATGACACAGTACCTATTGACCATGAAGCACATCAAGGAAAAACCCATGTAGTTATATAGAACATAGCGTTTGTCCATCTCTGAACACAGTGCCATTCATTCAAAACTTGCAGCCCTTCGGACTCAACATGCTGAGGAACTACTTGTCAGAGCAATGTCTCAATATTTTGTTTGCCTGCACCAACAATTTCCCACCAAATAAAGTCACACAACCCGGACACTGTGCATTGAGAAGATTCACTTTCGAACCACAACAGAAAGTTGTGTCGAAATTGTCACTCCCAAAGCGTGAAAGAAAATTTCCCTCAAATCAATAATTAACATCGCGCTGCGTCTCTGCTTAACCATCATGCACCTGATGACGTGCGTTACCACCAAACTCTTATGCAAATACCACACTAAATGGTAGTCCCATCTGTCGTAGGTATTTACGATGGCCCCTGCTCATATCTCTCTGGATTGATAACTCCAGTGTTTGCCGCCAGCAAACAAATCTTTCTTAATCCCCAGTCATACTTATACCCATCTCATAGTTAGACACTATTTAAATGTAAATTACCTCAGTGTTTACATCGTTATAGAGGGGACACAAGAAGACTCATGTGTGAGAAGATACTACGCTCCAATAGATCCAAAGTCACACATGAGCAACTTGCACATGGCAAGCCATTGCTTGGGAACTTCCTACGGAAACTACTTACTTTATGTACAACGATGACGCACTCAAAAGGGTTAAAGCCGAGAGTGGGAAACTCAGTGTACACATTCATTTTTTTTTTTTTTTGTAACTTTTTGCAGAGATAGTAATAAATTAACTCGCCTAAGACCACCAATCATCATGTGTGTTTGGTGTACACATTTGGATGTGTGTAATTGGCCGAGAGTGATTAATTTAGAGCAAGTTGTAATTATTTACGCTAATGACACAGACTTAGGGCTAAGAAGCCAGTCGAACTTCATAAATTAGAGCCAAACGACCACAGATGTTCCGAGATGCTTTCTCAATTCATCTTTCGTGAGAACTGATTTGTATTAATTGATTAGAAGACTTCATTCATGCAGAAGATACAGACCCTTCTTACAGGTGTTGATTGTATCTACCATTTGAATGTGTGTGTTTCTTTTAATTTGGCAACAGATGGCTGTGGTTTACGATAAAGGGTGTTAATCAAATTTTACAATGGGATGTGAATTTATAACTCGAGATTTGAGATAGGTATTTGTATCTGCAGCCATTTAGGAAGCGCCTCAATTTTTCATTCATAAACAAGCGCCAGATTGGCCAGAAGCTGTGTTGGGAGAATGAAAAGTGAAGGGGCCGGGTAGTAGACCAAACTGAGGGTCAGATTGTTATGAAGCAAGCTACAAACTCGTTTCCATTCAAACTTAAGAAAGATTTATCGATATGTGTGACATATTACAACGTGGTAGTTAGTCTATTCATATTTTAGCTGTCGCGATGTTTTTTAGACTAAAAATTCAAGCATTGGTCAGATGCTATACTTAGTACAAGCTTTGAGACGGAAAGAAGGTGGAGGAATAGAATAGCGGGGAGCAAAACAGCCACCAAGTTCACGGAAACGAAAAGAAAGAAGAGTCATATTAAGTCACCATTATCATAGTAGCAAAAGGTGAAGGAAGCAGTATCTAAGAAGCATAGACACAGTGAAGGAGTGACTTAACAAGCCAAACCCTTTACTGTACTGAGGCGACGGAGTTCAGAGGCTTCATTTAATTATCAACAAGAACAACAGAATTGCTTCTAGCGCCATCTCTTGCATCGTTTGAAATGCTAGCAGTTACAATCTAACACATTGCATTGCTCACGAGATGGCGCTATCTATAAATACTCGACTTTCTATAAGGTCAACGTAAGGAACATTTTTGGAAGTTGAACCAGCTTTACAATTCAGCGTAGATCTCAACTTCTAGATAACAGATAACAATAAAACGTACAGCAGATTTTAGGTTAAATTTTGGGCAATACAACAGTGGAAACCCTGTTTAATTTCATGCAGTAATTTTAAGGCTATGTGCAAACAAAGAAACGCACAGACAACAACTGAAAATGAAAATGGCAACTCTCGTGTGATTTTTTCTTAAATATTTCCAATTTACCAACACGATGATCGTTCTTATATATAGCGCACAAGTACATTTGAAATATTTTCCAAAAGGATTCTCAGAATCCCAAAATCCCAGCACTCTCTACAAAATCCACAAAATGGACTTAATATCACGTAACCCAGTTCGAACCAAAGGCCTACATTTTAAATCACCAACCACCACGCACATTTCGAACGGATGCTTTGCATCTGCTTATGACACCCACGTTAGTACAAATTTCTTTGGAAATATTATAAATATTACCAAATTCGGGGTTTTTTCCTCTTCGACAACCACACGACAATCAATTAATCGAAATCAAAGCGTGATGAGGAAAGCCGAAAAATTTGTTGGTCATTTACCTTCCGGTGACCATTTTTCCAAACAGAAGCCATTTCTGTCGGTGCATAGGCGATAGGTGTACAGTGCGTGAGTGACACACGTTTTTCTTGTTCTATGGATAGAATAACCCACACATCTGTCATATGTTTGTTTGGACATTTAGTTACCGATTCTTATAGTAACTTCAAATATTTGATTAGATCGAATGTAATGTGATGTTCTATTGATTGTCTGTATCGATTCGTGCTAATAGGTGTGATATTGAATTTGTATCTACACTCCATTTGGTAAGAGGAATGTTAAGGCACGTGATCTAGAGCAAATATTTTGAAAATAATTAGATTAAACGGACTGTTGTTAGATAAGCAGGTTTGTTTTGATTGATTTGGAATAGCATCTGAATGGGGATAGATGATTTGGGTCAATCTGACTTAACAAGAAAACCAACAGTCTATAACAGAACAGAGAAGTGTTCTGATTAGAGAGTACTTAATAGAGCCACCAGACTGCGATGTCTAGATTTATCTGGAAACAGAAACTATGCGTTGTCCAAGCCTCAATTTAGTCGCTTTTACTGTGGACTTCTTGGAATTTAGCAGATGTTTCTGTTGGAAACAACCGCAAAAAGACTGCGAATTATAGACATCCTTTCACGCCTTATCATACGAAACCACGTGTGGACTGAATTACATCCAATTTAGATGCATCTACTACCTAAAGGTTCTTTGGGCAATAATATCTTTTTTGGCACAATCCACCAAAAGTCGTCGCACTCTATCAGAATCCTAAGCATAAGTACTATTAGGTTAGGAGATAGTGTTGTCAGTGACTTACTTGGACTAGGACCACGACAAGCTTAGGCTAGGTTAGGTATATGGGCGACTTTGTTGCTAGAAAGTGTTAACGGCTCACTTAGACCACCTTGAGCTCATTGTATCCAAAAGAATTGATGGAAGAATCTAAACTTACTGTACCGCTCCGCAAAACAACTCAGACATGTGTATGAATCTCAGGAGTTTGAATTCTATGTTTCCTAGATGATCCAGCTTCGAAAGAGATACCGGACACTTGCACAGTAGGTGACAAATGGATTCTATTTCTTCTTCGTTCCTACAACTTCTGCAGAAGTCGCTACGGCCATTTCTCCGCCCTCTCGTTGCCGGGAATCTGCATGTGGCCTGGCACCCAAGACCAAGAGCCTGGCACCTTATTGGCCACTGAGATATCGCTCAGCTTTACGAGCTTTGATCGTACCAATGCTGACTGTAACGCTTTCATGGCTGTTTGACTGTCAACATAGAACCTGATTTACTTTCCCTAAAATACTTTTTCTAAATAAACATATCGGCAGATTATTTTCTTGCTTGTTACGAGCTTGAGCTAGACACAATGCTACAGAAGCAACCTTCCTCACTAAGCTTAGTTTTGTCAGGACACCTAGAAGCTGAAGAACTGGCAAGGCAAGAACATAACCTCTAGACATATCCATTCCGGCGGTGGAACATGGATGTTTTTGGAGACCCTGAAGGGTACTGTCTTTGCGTAGTTTCTTTCCGCATTTTGAAGAGGATTGGTAAAGAGAAAGGACTGCTTATGATGTTACTGGAACTAAAAGCCTTTAAGCGCATATCTGTTTGTAAGAAGCCATGTAAGGTGTTGGTGACCACGGACGTCAAACTGTTTGAGATATTTTAGAACAAACAAGCAAGGTTAAAGAAAAGAAGCTGAATAAATTGAAGCAAAGGAGAAGTAAAAAAGTTCCATTAAAACGTATATTTGAACGAATGCTTCAGCTCTGATAGTACCCGTAGGAACCCTTTGGATAATCCCTTGCAGATGTTGCTTAAGCCTTTCCGTAACCTTTCCCATTCTATTTTCTTATCACTTTTAAGTGCACGCCTACTTAATTTCTTCCCACGATTTGACTGACACCCAGTTCGCTTGCCACCCCTAATCACTCCTCTATAACTCAATATTCTTCCGCATTATAACCACAGGCAAAAATGCACTATTGTCTTCCATGACTGTCCATCATATGCTCAAAATTGCGTACATCCCACCGTTTAAAGCAGTTTGGTACAGTATCCATCGAAGAAGAAAACATTTCTACCAAAAGCATCTTAAGGATTAGATTGCTAATCCCTCATCCCATACCTCAGAGGCAGACAGATCGCACCAAAGAAAACTCGAACCCAATTCAGGTCTTTTCTAAAAAAGAGAAATTGGCACCACCTGCATACAGAATACAATACGCAGTGTAGAAACCTGTCGCCAGAATTGTTAATTACTTGTATACCTACTTCACAGCAGCACCTCCGCCAACAATAACAGTATACCGCTGTACGTGATCTAATGCTATAAGAACCCATCCGCACGTTCTCAACTCAACCCATGCAAGCAGAATTTAATGTTTTGTTTCTTTAAATGCGATGAGCTTAAGCCTTACCTTGCAGGTTTGGAAAAACGCTCCAATATTTGTCGGCGAGAATGCATCACCACCAACCGGTGATAGGCTAGTAGTATCCATTTCTGTTTTATTTTAGTAATCCAATTTGATTGACAGAGGTTGTCTGTTCTGTTCGGTGATTAGTAGTTCAGTTGGCGGAAATTTATTGCCAAACACTTTCGCGCATAATTGCACGAATCACAAAACAAAAAAACAGCGAAGGGTTTGACCCCTTTGGTCACAGGTGCTTCGCTTATTATTGAAAGGCAAACTATAGATACACCTGTCGTGAGACACACAATCAATTGTTAGGGATCTTCTGCCCTCCTGACAGCCTTCTTCTTTTTTTTTTATTTATTTCTTTTTTTGCAACACTGTTCATCCCCTAGGGGTAGTAGTTTTTTATTCGCTCTTTTGTATGGAAACACCTTTAAAGCACACTAACATTGGCTAGTACCAAATAAATTCCATGTAAAGAAGTTAACTTATGGCAACATCTCGTGACTGACGTCACCATTTTGTTGCGCGCAGCACACACAGTTCATGATAACTACACTAGAGGGCATTACTTGGCCCCAAAGGAATGTTATAGATATTTTCAAATCTCTAATGCACTAGAGCACAACACCAAAAAGTTTGTTAATAGTTTTTTTTTGTAAAACAATTTGTTTGTAATTTTTTTTTTTTCTTGATTTTGTTGCAAGGAAATAGAGAAAAAAAAAAACAAGATATCTCTGATAACAGCGCACTAATCACACACCTCCGTCTTTGAATTCACCAAAACTAACACTGACTTAAGTCTCTCTTGGGGGTTTCCTTCCAGGTAGTCTTTAAGACGAAGTTTTTCGAAGAATACCCATACACAGGGACTGGTGTATAAGAAATAAAAATTTCCCTCTATTGCAGTTGGTTACCTGTTCGAATGTAAGCAACACAGGTGAGAGCGAAGGTGGCCGGAGAACAGAAGAGAGACACTTCTCTTTGGATTCGAAAATGCGACTTATTGTGGTTAAGAGCTGTCCAAATAATAATTTCCTAGACGATGGTAAATTGTTAGGGAAAATACAAAAAAAAAACAGCGTGTGCCCACTCAAATGGAACTAACTTGTGAGTTTTTTGGGAAAAAATAAAGGGGTTTTTGCTTTCAGTTTGCATTTTGGGATGGATGTTGTGTCAACCTGATTAATGACTGAAGCCAACGACACAGCATGAAGACAGGCGGCCCTAAGAATGATGTGCCCTGAGAATTGTTCGGAGAAAGAAAGTTCTTTGAATAAGGGTACGATTGTGGGCATAGGAAATGATGGTCGTTGGGACAATGCAATTGCAAATGAGTTTTCAGAAAAATATTGACCATCATTTGGAAGTGGATGTGGGGGCGATGTATATTAAAGAAGACATGCAGGTTGTTGGAAAATGGCTATGGCTAATGGAGGGAAAGAGTTGACTCTTAAAGATGATGGCAGGGAGTTTAAACTGACTTACTCCTGTGAAGACAAGGATTCTGGACATCGAATCATGGATAGTAGACCTACAGACCACAGGCAGAAAAGATAATCAGCGCTTTGTTTTAGTACAACACAAGGCAAGGTATGAGGAAAGTACAGACTATGCTTCCACAAGGACTATTGAGCTCAAAGCTATTCCTTATATTTTTGACACCAGAAACTATACTTACTTTGAAAAAAAGCAAGAGAAAAGGACATACTTAAGACTGATTCCAAGATGAGTGTCCGTGGTTCTCTGCTTCCAAAAGTCGATCCTGAGTATGGAGTACCAATAAGTCGCATCTATTCTGATATATTACTGGGCCTCAGTGATTAGTGCGTTGGACTACTGTATGTGGAGTTCCAGGTACGAATCTCAGAAAGTGTTATCAAAGTGTTTCCACGACTCCACCTCTTGCGAGCATTAGACAAACATTCAAGAGTATTATCGCCATAAGAAGACTTATCCAAAACCCACTACCCTTTGGAAACAGCAAAAAACTATAGATTCTTTCTATACGTGGGAAGCAAGACGTTGGGGCTCTAAGGGCTACTATTTTGATATATATCACTATTTCACCACTTTCTCAGTGTCTACATCGAGTGTCATGCCTAACATATGGCTTAGATTATAGAAAACACAAATATATGCACAAATCCGCCTCTTAGATCTCCTAACAACAAAGATTTTGAGCTAAAAGCAACAGCAAGCGTGTCTGAATCAACCAACATTCAAAAGAGTTGGTGTGCGAACTTACTAACAGATGCAAGTACCCAGTCATTATGTCTGCAATTTACACTGCCAAATCAACTCCTTAGATCGCTTTTAAATAAAGATTCTTAATTGAAAAAGACTCTATTTAAACCAGAATTTGTGAAAAAAAAAAAAAAATAGACTGCACAATATGTACAGCTGTGGGCAGCAAGCGATTGCGTTGTATTTTTCTATTTAACTTTCATTAATCCCTCCACCACCAGGAGGAACAAAGGATTTCACTTCAACGACACACACAACCTCGTCTTCATGATCCATTTCGCGCTATTCCCTCGTCCGACATGAAAATCGAACAACCAACAAACGCTAGACAAATGGAATACCTGGTTTCAATTTCTAATACGAATTGCATGAGAAGAACCCATTAGAAGTAAGGAAAATTTTCCAACATCCAGAGAGTATGCAACGAATTCGAAGCAATCATGGATAGAACCTATCTTACTGCAAATTGAGTAGAATTTGTCTTCCTCTATCAAATTTCAGGAATTTTTCCACTGAAAGGCAGCCATCCTCACTCTATTTTACATTGTAACTACATTTTTAATTCTACTTTCTTAATCTTTATTCATTTTGTGAATTTTAACATCGCCAAAAGGTATGCAACATATATTGTATTCGGCAACGAATTATTTCGAAGTTTGCCACTCAACTCTTTGGTTTTCCCAAAAAGAGAAGTCAACAAAAGAGTGAGATTTCGATTAAAGTTCGACAAAAATTGAGGGAAATTTACTCCGGCTACACCTTCTGGTAGAAGGAGATTTTTCTTTCTTCACTCTCTTGCCGATAGAAACTTAACAATAAGATAGACTTTGTACTTTTTGGCGTAGTACACGAAGCCCCACTCTAATGCTTAGTCCTTTGTTGATTTTTTGTGCCTTTCAGGGTTATTCTCAGTCACGTATCCACTCCTTAGTGGCCTCTCTAACAAAGGCACACGCTGCAATATTCGTCAATTAAATCCGTGGCTTGAATTGTCTCCATGCATATGTATGGGGTTTCATAAAATGGCGGACACGCCACTCCACAACTAGTTTTCGTATAGAAAATCTTTCTCGATTTGGGGCCAACGCAGAAGCACAAGCTAACATTGTATGTGTGTGTCTTTTTGGCTGAAGCATGATCTCTGATTATTACTTCGAAGAAGATGCTCTGCCTGCAGCAGCAGCATCATTCTATTTTTATCGTTTTGTTTTGATGGAGTTGTTCGCTTCTTAAAAAGCGGGAAAAACCTGGTTTTACCAATTCGATTGATGTTAAATAAAAGAAGAACCACAAAAAAGCACAAAGGTGATAGCAATCAAAGTGGTTTAACAACTTGCATTGGAGGATAGATGATTTGAAAAACCATCGACAACTTAATTGCATATGCATGGTATATTCCGCCTACACATCTCGGAACAAAATTGGCAAAAAATCTAAATATCAATCCAATCGTGATTGGCATAAGAAAAAATAAATTTCCATAACCCTGGCATTTTTGCTAGTTGAGGCATCTTCTTCTTCTTCTCACCAAAAAAAAAAAAAAAAAGTATCTCTGACTTTGCAACATCTGGGGGCATTAACATACAGCCATTACCACTATTCACAGCAGACACATTTGGTAGAGATTTCATCTCAACATTTCGCGTGGTTCTTGTGCGGGCTAAGACAAGCTTTTACGCGGAAACCGGTTACCACTGGGTACACAATGTATCTATGTATCTTTTGACAGTGCTGATGTACGAAGAAAAAGTAGTAGGAGCTCTTGGCGTAAAAATGGCCTTACTCCATTCGGTCTTATGTGCACTGTTGTTTGGCTCTATTGAAGACGAAGGAGGAGCGGTGCTGGACACAATGTGTCGATTTGATTATGTGTGCTTGATTTCAAATTCATAATGCGTCTCTCTGGTTGAGTGGATCGGAATGCTTGGATTGAAGTTTTTATGCTTCTGTTGTACACATTTATTAAATATTACCTATGCACACACTATACACCGCTGCCGTGTGAGACTCGGACTGGCCGGTTTCGTTGACTTGTTATTAAACATTTATGGACATTTCTTGAGGTTTTTTTTCTTCTTCTTCTGTTGTTTGGGCTTTGAGTATAAAACAGGTGAAATCACCGCGTACGCGCGCGAGTTACGATCGCATCGTAAGCTTATCCTAATGTCCCTAACAACATGCGACCATCACGTGCCAACCCAAGCCAACATAAATGGAAAATTTCCATAATGCGGCGGGTTGTAAACAACAGGCACAAAAATATATAGATCATGCCGTTAGCACATGCAAAACCAAAGCCAACATGTGGAGATAAAACAACAGGTGCAGCAACAGAAGCTGTTGTGTACAGCCGACAGCGCTTAAGATTAGTCAGTGGCGATTTAGACTTGGAGGAGAAACTAATAATAATAAAGCATCGTTATAAATAAAAGTTTTCTGTTTTTTATTGAACTTTTTTTCCTAAACGTAACTCGCGCTAGAAAATAAGTGGTGGGCAACGTTGCTTGAGAGGAAATTGAATTAACCCAAATAGTAAAATTGGCAGTTAAATATCTTTTTTTGAGAAGGCAATAAGAAGAAATGCCTATTTCCCTTAGACGCACCGAAGGGAGCTGAAGCTGAAGTAAATAATAAGATTTCGCTTTTATTGCTACAATGTGCTACTTAGCCTTGAATGGATCATTCTTTTCGGATGCCAGATTGAAGGTGAAGTTGGGTTAATTATTGCTTAAGAGTATATGTTAGTGATTGGCTACTTGAATGTCTGTACTCGAACAATGGAGTGGTAAGCGTTTCTTCAATCGAACAAGAGAGTGTGGGGGGCTTTGGTACGACTGCCTGCCACTGCTCGAAAGTCAGTCCAAAAAGCCAAACGAGTAGATACGAGGAGTTGCCCCAATCTGTTTGAGAACTCCAGTATTGATCGGTTGTTATGCTTCAGAGATGAAAGGATTCGAGGAAATCCACTCTGAGGTATAAGGAAAGCTTTTAACTGATCCAAAGAATATCTCAGCCACCTTTCTTAGACCAGGCTTTACCTATTGTGTCCTGCGTGAACTCACTTAGAGGCCGAGACTTCCAAAGGAAATGGTAGATTGTTTTTATCACGCCTACAATATTGTAGTTGCAACCATGTGTACTGAATGTAATGCCTTGTCTGGCCATGTATAACCCATTCGGGAGGTGACCTAGATTTAACGCAATCTAAAGCCCATGTCATCCCATAAGAAATGTGCGAGCATGCTGCCTTTAAGAGCCCTCGCTTCCACAAAGTATCTATCACATGACCCAGCAATTGGAGTTCCTCTTTGCAGTATACTACCAGTTTAGAGGAAGACAAGCAAACAACTGCCCTGATAGCGGCGTGGTTGACTATGCAGACAACAAGGATTCTAAAGAATGTGCTGACATTTGTGAATAGACGAAAGCCTGAAATACGGGAAGAACTTCGGCCTTAAAGACGCTGCATGAGTCCGAAAGTCTCCGAAAAGTAAAGAACCTTCCACTGTGATACACATCAATAATCCTAAAATAAGGACGAACTGACCAATTCTCTCCAAAGTATGTAATGCTCCACAACCTTTCCTTATCCGCTGCCCTATTTCAAAGGAGTTAGCACCATAACTTTAGAAAATAAACTTTTATAAGGTCACTATGTGCTCAATATTGTGTACTAATTCACGTCTTCGTTCTGCGTCCAACAGGACATCATAGGAATCATTGGAATCATCAAATCAAAAGAGTTGGCATGCGAACTTGCCACACAAACAGAAGTTAGTTTCCAAACTCTACAAAAGAAACTTGTAGAAAATCAATATGTACAAATCCACCCCTTACTTCTCTTTACAACAAAGTATCAGTGTCGAAGAGGACAATATTGCCTTATAATATCAAAAGAGTTGGCATGCGAACTTGACACAAAAAAAAAACTCGTACCGAGTTGTTACAATCATTTGTAGCCATGTAGGACGAGGCTTCCTTTTTTTTTTTGCTCTCTCCCCTAATAGGTAAGAAAATTACGCGCGAAGAACTCTTATTCCCGCCAGAAAATTTGCACCAGTCTATTCCTAGATTTTCTAGCCATAACTCCATCTAAGGATGAACAGATGCGCGCGCGATAGCGCTCGTGATCATGATATTCCCGCCACGTTCTATTCATATATTCAAGTACTATTCTCTCTCTTCAGCCATCAAGCAGAACAACGTCAGCAGCATCTTCTTCTTTTGAAGCTATTTTTGGAGAAAACCTCCATGGATGGCCCGACAATTGTACGTTTTACTGACAGCAATGAGGAGCCCTTTGACAGCAATCTGCGAGATCTTGCAGCATCATTGCGTTGGACCAACATCAACAGCAACCACATCAGCAGCAGCAGCATAACCTCTTATTCTTGGCCGTTGAAACCGGTCTGCAGGCGGGCCAAACATGGCATCGCCATTACGTCTTTTCGATAAAAAATTGTTTTTTTCTTTTCTTCTTTTTTGTTGTTGTTGTTCTTGGCTTGTCTTCTGGCAATAATTGATGCTTGTGTCCAGCTGGTTGCAACTTCGTTTTGTTTTTTTTATTTTTGTTGTGCAGAGTGTTTTCGTTTTCGGTTTTATGGAGACGAACCACTTTCGAGAGAGAGACACGAGCTAAAAAAGGGTACCTCTTCGCCAGCACGTCTTCGTCCTCGTCGTGGTAATGGAAATTTCCAGCACGAGTTTTATGCACAAGCACACCACACATCACACAGCAGAGCATAGCTCTTTTTTCCTTCGTGCTGAAGTTCATTGTGCTTGTGCAGAGAGCTGATTAGCAGTCGATTGCAACAGCATCATGTAGCACGAGCGCAGCACACAGAGTTTTCTCGTTTCAAAAAGGATACACTGGCTGAAGTTTTACTCCTTTTTTTCTTTTCTTGATTTTTGGCTTGCACTTGGTTCGTGCTTTTTGGCCATTAAATCTCTCTTTTGTTGAAAGTTAATGAGTTTATTTAACATAGCACGTACCAATTGTTGGACGACTGTGCGTCTTCTAGTTGTGTGTGTGTCCCTCTCTTGATGAATGTGTTTAGATTACAGGACTTAAGGCGTTGTCATTGACCGGATTATGGGCGCACAAGAAACAACATTCAACTAATTCTGGTGACAGGCGTAAGGTGGTGGCCAGACACACACATCACCTCATGCTCATGGTATCGGCCACGATCAATTGGCTTCGGTTCGAGACTGGAAATTCCCATTTGGGATCATTAGCTTTTGTGGATGGTCATTGCTTGATGCACACGGCTACTACCACGCACGAGACACAATCAAGGCTGGAGAGATGAATTTATTACTATTACTGTCCCGTTGGGGCTTAACTCTTACGAAGATGGAGGGCGACAGCAGATAATTTTTAATGAGCGTGATGGAGCAAAAGAGTTTAATGGAAAAATGCCTAATTATTATGGATGGAGTATTGTTTTCCTTTTCGATGAAAATCTTTCAAAAAATTTGAATTTTTAACCGATTAGAGGAGTTAATGGGTAAAGTAGCTAGATTTTTGGGAGAGCTACCATTAGGTTTGGTAACTTTTAATCGACTGAGTCAGCAGAAATTCAGGGTGTAATTGGCTGTCTAAAACTTGTTTTCGTGGAAATAATGGGATGAGGGAGGGACAGGTGCCTGAATTTACAGAGGCTATCTAGATGGACCGGCGCGAGCTGCTATTAAAAGGCAGTAAAATTATGAATCGAATTCTTTTTATTACATGATTATCTTGAGAGTTTTGTGGTTCTTAGTCATTCTTTGTTTGTCATGGCACCTCTGAGCTAATAGAAGGCAGAGATATGCTACCCTCATTTATCTCCTCAGTTCCTGCAAAATCCACTTCAGACAAATGTCTGAAGGCATGAATGCTATTGGCAAGGGTTCTAAGCGAACAACGATCAGGGTGCAAGAGTCTGGACACTTGAGCGAAATGAAGTCCTTACAGCCTCTCTGATCCTGTTTGTGGTACGGTTTTCTTGCTTTGTGATATTTTCTTAATGTGGTGCTGTAAACTTTAGTCCTTCAGATTCATGCATTGACAGAAGTCCTAAAAGTCGATGCTTATATTAGTGGCTTTCTGCAGTCTCCAAGGCCCTGTATGGCTTTCAGGTCTCCAAGACCAGTCCTTATTTATTTAGTTCACTTTGAGTAGCCTTGTACGCTCTCCTGAACCAACCAAAGCAAATAAGGTGTATGTACTCTTTCCCAGTCCAAATACTGTAGATTTTTTTGACTCCATTGCGAATAGAAATCTGTCCTCGAAAGCCAAATTACAAATTTGATTTATGAATAGCATGCACCTCGGAATATCCAAATCGTTGTCACCCGGCAGGACATACAGAGAAGACCCAAGCTAATCATTTTAATCGGTGAGAGGTAGTGATAGACACTCCTGAGAGACTACCTTGACTGTCGACGACAATGCCAACATTCACTACAGACATTAGAGTGCACTTAAGCCAGAAGAAGGCGTCGTTAAATGATCAGGGAGGTGAAAGGAGATGCTTAACATTAAGCTCATTGGAGAGTATACTACTATGAATATGGGCTGCACTTCTAAGGGCTACCCGAGTAGGAATAGAATGAGCAGATAACAACCTATTGAATGTCGTCCCAGAGGTCTCGGGGAGGAATAAAGGAGTGAAAGCTCCCTCTGTTATATAGATTCAAAATCAAGAAGTTGCCGAACTGGGATCGCAGCCATGAGGATACAAATAGACGAATGACTAGTTGTTTTCCAACAATATTGAAAGGCTTTAGGAAAGTACTCAAATGTTATTTTTCTTAGGACGCCTACGGCTTAGAATGCATACGGCTCTCAATACTTTCTCTAGTAGATTGACAGGTTCACAGCTTTATTGGTTAAGTAATATTCAGTGACTGCACTTGGTACAGCCACACTTAGGTTAAAAAGGCTCATTGTGATACCGATCGATTCGAATATCCACAGTCCACCCATTTAAATCAGCAGGAGCTCATGGTGAAGCAGTGAAGGTGATTAACGTCTGTGTCTTCAAGTTCGCCTAAATTGGCAAGGAAGTGTTCAATTAAAAGCACTTTCTTTCGGATCCAGAGAGCATAGCACATGCACAGAAGATGAGGTATAATCTCCTTCTTCTCTTTGTCCATGCAGCTTCTGCAAAAACCCTTTGAATCAAGTTGCGTTCCTCCCACACAGTGTCCTGTGATGACACCTATTATAGTCCCAATATGTAACCGGTTTAACTTTTTTAGGTTGCAGCAGCGCTTGAGATTCAGCTTAAGCCAGATCTGTTTGCTAATGGAGCACGTTGTCCATGCAGTTCAACCACCTGCGATTAGTAGCGATGATCGGACTTTGTTTGAATCAGAGTGTGTAAGTAAGAGGTCCTTTTCAGATAGAGAGTTCGTCAGCCATACATTTTACATTATAATTCAGCCACGACAAGGCATCCCTTATCACCATTATTTTTGCCTGGAATACGCTACAGTGATTAGGGAGGCGAAGGGATGTCTTACAGTTTAGATTTTGTGAGCGCTGTTAGTGAAGAAGACAAGCAGGATTTATGGGCTTGTAGTTACGAGGGAATATTTCTTTCGAAGTTTAACAAGTGTATGGCCTGGTGCATTGCCCTGTTTTGTGTTAATAACTCTGCTGGTTACTAATTAGTAAACGAGCAAAGTCATATAAGCTTATTGGCAATTGCCTCTAGTCTAATGTCTTATTCGCAAGGAAGCTTACTATCCCATTAAGTCATACATAACGCATGTTGTTATTAGAATATTGAGAACTGACTTGGGTTTATGCTCTCACAAAAGGGAATGCCAACCAATCCTTTCAGGGTCTTGGGAGTGACTCGCAGATGGGATTGAAGACAACATTTACTTCATTCCACCTCCGTGAAATGTAAATGAAACTCAGGGAGCGGCAACTGCTTTGGCTAGAATTTACTTCAACGAACGTTTTCAGGGCTAACGATGTTTGCAGAGCTGATATTCCAACTTTTGAGAATAATGGCACTTCCAAGCCTATATTCAGCAGCATTATATGGTTTCAATTGCAGCACCTTACTGCTTACTCTCAGCTTTGATACTCAAAAAGGACATAACACTTAAGAAAATTACATAAAAAGGCGATTTGAAATTGTTATAAAAACCCTGCCTCTTTTGTAAAATATTTTTTGCCCTGCACTATCTAAAAATCCTACACAAAATCACCAGCTTCATAGCAAATACAGCGTATACTTAACTTATCTTATTATCTTATCTTACAGTTTGCGTCCATAATTCCTTGTTTCTCAAAATAAGCAATACCTTTAGTCATACAGTACATACCTGCAATCAAAGAAAAATTACAAAAAATTAAACAATCACTTCACAAGAAGTACAAATGGCTAAATTCAAAGCCCTATCTACTGCCCAAATCAATGACCAAGCTAGAAGTTCCAAAATCACCAATAATTGCCCAGCGAACAAAGAACAATAAAGTCTCCATCTAACTGTATAATTTGATCCAGTTCCCCTTCTAAGGTAGTCGACATAACATCCAATTATCTGCAGCACAGCACACGCCAAGACCAAAACACAGCCTTTCTAGTGCAGTACTGGAAATAATTGCCCCCCGCACGCAGAAACCCACTGCCACACACAAAGGCATGCAGTAATTCGATAAAGACACACAGAACATACTTAAAGCTTGTCCGATTTAATTTAATTTGAAAAAAAGCTCACTCAAACGAAGAATTCTTTCATACGAAATGAAAGAGTTGGCGTGCGAACTTTTCAAAGGAAAAAAAAAAAGTATTCACAGGAAGACGCAATTATCCTGTTAAGGATGTGCCACAGGTCAGGGTGGTTGGCAAAATCACCAAGAGACCACAATAATTTTCTGATATTATCTTGCTGCTAACTTCCCCACACTCGACGCCAAGCGTAAAGATATTATTTACAGTGCATCTCGTTAGAAAGGCTGCAAAAGAGAAATATACATTTTTACCGCAATTCAACACCAGTTTCCATGTCACTCTTTGTAGACACACATTTTCTCTATCTCTTCTCATTTGTCGTCTTCTTATATCTTTTCTTTTTTGTTACTGTCTGCGATTGGTTTTCTTTCGAGGCCGTTGACATCTCCCACCGATTTTTTTTTTTTTTTTTTGAGAGGTAATCTCCGCTCTTTTCTAACACTGAGGTGCTAAATAGTCGCCTTTTCTTTTTCCCTTTTGTGTGTTGAGCTGTAATTTTAGTGGTAATAAATCTCAAGCAACTGATGTGGTAATATTCATGACAAATAATGACAGGAATTGTTAATGCCTCCACCTAAATCGTATCAATTATTTAACCCTTCGAGTTCGAGCCTCTAGTAATTGGCTTGAGAAATGAATCACCGGATGGATGGAAGTAGAAGAGCGCACTCTCTTACATCCTTCCGGTTCCATGTGTACAATCAATCGGATATTGGATAGACACAGGATATGATCATTTTTTAACCTCCGTTGGTCATTATTCTTCTTTTTTTTCCTTCGGTCTTGCCTATGATAAAATACGTATGACAACAATTAACCTCGGGACAGTGTGTTTATCACTTGAAAAAAAAAAGAAAAAATATCGAGAGGGCAAATTACTGTCATGACTACTAATTCATTTCTGCTGTCTACCTGCGGATGGGCTCTATCTCAAGTGACCATAAAAAGGTCAACCATAGTTGTTTGCCTATCCTATTCAGAGCAGTTTTTTTCTTCCATTTTGTTCGGGGAGAAGGCAGCCATTGGCGATTAGCACGTGCTAAGACGTTGGATGCCATGTTCTGGTGGTACAACACACAAGCACACCTGGGACTATCGCGGCTGAAGATCTCCTCAAATGTTTATTTATAAATTTGGACTTTAGAGCGATAAAGTGTGTATGTTGCTGAAGCTACTTGTGTGTCGCGACTACCATCTCTTTGGTTTCCTTTCTTTTTTTTTTTGTGTTATGTTCGCAGCACCCTCTTGCCTCCTGTGGCTTGTTTTGCAGAGATACAGAGGTGCATTGGTGTAAATTAAAAAAAGAAGCCATTAATCACCTTTTGCTTCAGATTTAGCAAGTTAACACTTGAGCATGTTGTTGGCCATAGATTGTTGCAAAGCTAAGCATTTGCGAGATAGAATCTTAATTTATTGGCTAAGATGGCTCAGTTAATTGTCTAAAATAGTGCAGATGATGGTAAAATACTCGGTGCAGCACTTGGTAACAATTAAGTTGCACTAATTTACTCAGGTTCAAACGAATTTCAAACTAAATTATCTCGTGAATTTCAATTTATTTTAATTGCAGACTGAGATGTCTTTCTTTTTTCTAAGTCCATTGGTATGTTGGATTATTACCACATCGAATGAGTGATTAAGTGTATCGAAATAGTTCTTTGCAATGTGGAATGCTTGAATTCTTTTGGTAGAAAGTCTTGGAACTTGAGTATTTTCAGCAGTCCAATAGTGATTTCCAAACTTTGACAGGTGATTGCGTCCATATTGCTGAAGCTACATCTGTCAAATTAGCTGTCATTTATTAAGTCTGTTTTTGCCAAATCGAAATGGAGAATTATAGCGTTCAAAGAGATGAGAAAATGAGTTAAATTGCTTTATGAGAGTGGGTCTTCTGTTCGAGCAACATTTCGCCATTTGAGAATCGAATCCCAGTCGTCCTTCCAAGAGGACTCTTCGCAACGCCGTGGGTACATTTGAGTCCATCGGTTCAGTGAACAATCTGTGAATATCCGTACGTCAACGAAACAGAAGATCTCTCGAAAATATCGCCGCTGTCCGTGAGAATGCGGAGAAGAATCCGAGGCAGTCAACTCAGCGCTGTGCATAAGAAGTTGGCTTTTTTGACAGATCAGAACTTGGCGAATTTTGAGTCATAACTCGGACCTACATTCGGGCAAGATTCAACTGACCCAGAAGCTCAAAGTTAGTGACCATTTAGAACGCCATTTGTTCGCTGATTGGGCTCTCAAGCAGTTGGAAGTTGACCCCAATTTCGTTAGACTACACCGATTTTAATCCACACAGGATCCACATGCATCCAAAGAAAGTCATTGTTTGGTATGCACTTTGGACTGGCAGCATCATCGGTCCATACTTCTTTGAGAACGAAGTTGGCAAGGCCATCAAGGCAAGGCGAGTGCTATTGGTCGATTAAAACCAAGCAATTGTATGATTTAGACACCGATGACATGTAGTCTCAACAAGATGGCGCTACGTACCACAATGGACATTTCGCACGAGCAATATCCAAACATTATTATCTCACGCGGAGGCGATCTGAATTGGCCACCAAGATCGTGCGATTGGACCTTATTAAACTTCTTGTGGAGTTTTTTTTAAGTCCCAGATCTATACAAATAAACCACAAACCAGCAATGTCCTGAAACCCAAAATAATCGAATGTTATTGGTCAAATTCAGTCGCTTTTATGCGCCAGACCTAAAGAGAATTGGACGTTTGGGAAGAACGACTCCCAGCAAAACCACGGCAAACATTTCAATGATTTTATATTCCATACTAAATGACATACGTGCGCCCTTAAAATGTAAGACAAATTGCAATGATGTCCTACTCACAGTTTGTTTTATTCAAATTTAAAGATAGGAACCACTTAATAGAACACCCTTTAGAAAGGACTAGTGCGACATAAGCTTGTGCTAAACACTTAAATCGAGGAAAAACCATTTAGAAATTTACTACCAATCATGCTGCAACTGTTTTATAGCTCCCGGTAGACATAAAACCACACAACTTTGTGAAGTTTATGATATCCAAAGTACTGTATAGGCAGTTGTCCAATGACTAAACGGTCGTGCTTACCCACTCGCATGGAAGCAATAAAGTCTTATAACGACTTTATGCAGAACTGCTCTCAATCTGTCTCGCCTCTGATAGCCACAAATCAACTTAAAACAAACGATCATCACACGATTTTGCATTCAATTACAAACACCATCAAGGGCGATAAAAATTCTGAATTTTATTACCTCGCCACGCCACGAAAAGCCACTTTACATCGAAATGTGCGTCCTTAGGTCGCATGTGAGAAAGTGAAATCAAAGTCGTCTTCATACAAAACGAAAGACTTAAGTCACGAACTATGTTTTCCTTCATTTAACCAGTCTAGACAGAGGAAAAGATACTGACGACGTCCAGACCTTCATCAACTTTAAGACCATCATTTCGACCGTCTAGGAATTAATTACCAACTCTGTGCAATGAATTGAATTTTCTCAGGAAAATCTGCGAACCATGGAAGCGGCAGAGCACTCAGTCTGATGAGAAAAGTGTGAATTGATTTGCGAAGGTCAGCATCCAATAAATAATCCACTCTAGACCACATCACTTGGGTGTGTGGGAAGATCATGAGAATCACACTCAATTGAAACGATGATTCCTGGCCGAGTAACGATAATGGAAAATTAAGTTGACACCTGTGTGTACTTGTGGTTTTTCCAATTTAAACTTCTTCCCTTCTTGTTCAGTTCACTGGCCGTTGGAAAGTATCAACCGACCGAAGGTGAGAGACGATACAAAAGTACACTTTGTTGGAACACAGCGATATTACCATGCTTCACGATTGAGCAGTTCCACACCGGGGTTTGCCCTACTACAACTTGAGCTTATCGTGTGAACTAATCTCGATCTCGGTGAGATAGTTATACTCACTGCAACCTACATGTAGCATAAGATTATTATTACTTACAATGGATAGACTAGGAACAAGGGGGACTACTCTTCACTGCCGCCGCCTCTTGTGGGCCCTTCAATTCTTCTTCTTCCGTCTGCATATCAAATTATATCATCTGTGGATTTCCCATCGTAAATGTTACGTGAATTGTATATGCAATGGAGTACTGAGCAGCCTTAAATAAGTGTCTTCCTTCCGTTTCGTAGTTTCGTAGTGGCAGAGCTGCGAGAGCCATTGATGGAAATTTATGCATTTTCGTGGATCATGCTAGAAGCGTGGGTAGGATGTGTCTCTTCGTGTTACACGTATGCCTTGTATGACCCTGAGGTAAATGGGATGGATACATCCACCACATACATATATTCTTTTTATGGACTTTTTTTTTTATTGCGCACTGACGATTTAATTAAATGTTGTTGGAGAGGTTAGGCCTGGCATTAGACAGAGGATCATCATAGGGTTGGGAGCAGTTGAATTGACGGGTTCAGTGGTTTCAATGGGTTGAGTGTGGGCTTTTTTGTTTCTTTATTGTGCGCTTTGAGTGAGCATTAGAGGGCTATAAATTCATGTTGTCAGTGTGTTATAGAGCCTAGGTAATTGTAAATGGTGCGCTTTTTGTATCCTGAATGGGTGTTGCAGTGAGTGATGCATTAAGGGGAAATTATGATGTAAATTACAAGGTGATGCTAGTAGACAAGGATACAAGGAAGCCCTTACAAACTATAATTGATTTGATTAACGGCTGCTGAAGCTTTTAACTGCTGGAGAATTGAAATAGGTTCCTTTTAAGAACATCATCAAACAGAGAGGGTTATCACATGCACGTCCTCTAAGACAACACGCCTCTTCATACAACTGTCACATTTTTGACATAAGGTCAGACATTTAACACCCCCAGCAAGTGATCTCATCCCATCTGGCTTAATGCATGAAATTGGAACGTCTGGCCTATGTCTAGAATTCTAATTTAATCCAATTTGACGGCTGCCCAAATGCTCATGGATTACCTTACCCTTCTTCATAATCTTGACAGCTTGCTGCTTGCATGAATAACGAAACAGCTCCTTGCCCTAATCAATAAGAGGTTTTTCATCTTATGTCCTAAGGCTTATTGTATTTCATGAGAAGAATGCTCCCGTTTTAATTGGACTCTCTCTCTCTCTGAATGCAATGCGTTCTAGATATCCAATTACATAGAAAGGCTCTGTTTACTTCGCAGAGAGAAGTGTTTTTTCTCCTTTCTGCATTAAGCGCTTCTCACTCAATCATATTCCATCCAATAAATGTATATCTAACACAGTTTGAATGCGTAATTTGCCTTATTTTAACAAGGAAGCTCAAACATTCAAAAGAGTTGGCGTGCGAACTTTGTTTTGCATTTCTATCATTCTTCAGTCTATTTGAGTTTTCTTTTTATTTTTAAGTTTTTTTTATACATATTCAGACAGAAAATTAAATAACACAAGAAGGAGAACTACCTAGCAACACCTGCCAACTATATATCACTGTCTATCCTTCGTCTGAAAAGGGTTAACCGGAATTCACTCTTTCTTTGCTTGCATGTCCTCCTTGCTATCCACAAATGGACGAATGGACTAAAGAATAACAAGACACAAATTATATTTAAAAGGTGGTCAAAAGGAGCTCTCAGACAGGTGCTTTTTTTCTCGAAATTCATTTAAAATTTTAGTTGGGTGCTCCTCCTACCACGCGTGCCACTCTCGATTGATTTAGAGTTTTGGTGAAGTTCATGGTCAGATCCTTATATTTTAGGACCACTCTTATATATTCAAATGTATATTCTTAGCACCTGCGCAGATGGAAATAACTTCCTAACCCACTCAATATTTTGACTCACTTTAAGCTCTGCTTGTGGGTTACTTTTCCATATTAAGAGAGTCAAGTAACCAAAACCAGAAGCCATCTATGTCAACATAATTAAGTGATTAAAATTTGTTCCTCAATGACACAACTATCAATTTACCTTCGGCTTATAAAAAGAAAAACTTAATTTCCGAATCCTTTTCAAGTGAACTAAGGCCAAGTATAGAATTTCCAAAGAAACAATAAACAAATGACTCTCCTACACACGCGTTCCAATGAAGCATCAATAAATTTTGCGTGAATATTATCTCAAACTGGTTTTTGTGTTTTTTTTTTTTTTTTTAGATACCAGCCAAGCCCAGTAACAGAGATTGGAAATTTATTTAAGAAAAGAAAAAAAAGGGTCGACTGACACGTCGAAACGTCATCTCATACTTTTATGAAACCAATGTAATTTATTGTTCCTCCTCTGCCGCAGAATGCGTGTGTTAATCCACACCTTGTTTTGTACGTGAATATTGTTCTTTGGTGTGAAAATCATCTTTTGAGTAAGAGGATTAAAATTAAAGAAATTCCATTGTAAGACGCAGAAATGAAAATTAATGTATTGTCTCTCGGTGTGATTAGAGGGCATTTCTAGAAGTGTTAAGTTCTCTGCAAGCGTATTTAACATCTAAGAGATCAATCACTAAATGGATTGTGGGAATTTGTATCTTACAGCAACATCTAGGCTGAAAAAAAGGTATAAAATACTAAGGTCGACTTGATAAGCAGTATTTTAGACAAAGGTAAAGGAAGCTCATCTTCTTTGGATTCTCTTTCCGTCCAAGTATGGTTCCTCTTAGCCTCCTCTGAGCTCAGCATCTTCTTCCACCTCCCCGACCATTGAAGCATATTTCAGGTGGAAATACTGGCAATCAAATAAGCTCCGTCATGGCTAACGTGTAGTGTACTATTTAAAAAGGATATTAGCATTCTCGCAGACAGTAAGGAAGCCATAAGGTCCCTGAAAACATTCACAACCACATCAAAGGCCGATCTCTGATGAAGATCTCGGACCATCCTAACAGCTATGATAGGTTTTAGGCCACAGGCATATTCCAGGAACTGTAGTAGTGCCAAACCTAACATAATCCTGCTAATCGAGCCTGATAAGATGGGGTTGGTACGTCACTTGCTACTTGTAAACTAATGCTCAAACTAGATGCTACCTGCATTAAAAACGCCAATGTTCTCCGGAAGAACAGCCATGTTTTCAGAATCTCTAGGAATTTTTGGCCAAACCTGAACCAGAAGCGTTTAAACGAACTGATGGTTATGAGTCGCTTAGACCTGAGCATCATCATCGAAACACTGTCGGATTGCTAGACGTCTCGGCCTCTCTTCAAACGATTTAAGAAGAAGTTTTAGGGTTAAAGGTCCACATGTCACGTCTTGCATAGGGGAAGGCTGTCTGAGGAATTCGAAGTCCAAAGTGGGGTTCGACAAGGCTGCATACGTTCACCAATATTGTTTTTATTGATGACTAGCGAAGTGCTGAATGCGACCTTATCAGCAAGAAATGGAGGAATTCGATGGACTCTTACATCTGAACTCAAACACCTTGACTACGCCGACGATGTATGCATTCTCGCTCACAGAATAATAGACCTTTACCAAACGACAGCCAATAAGGAGAAGCAGGCGTCGTTGGGCTGAAAATTAACTCGGCAAAAACAAAAATGATCAGCCCAGGACCGAACTCATCAACTCATGTATGCATTGCTGGACAAATAGTTGAGAGGGTAGAGAGTTTCCAATACCTTGGGAGAATTTTCTCAACCGATGGCGGAACCGAACTGGATATAGCCAGCCGAATAGGTAAAACAAAATCTGCATTTGAAATGCTATCCAAGCTACGACTGTTCCGTTCCAACGTTGAATCCATGATGCTATAAGGATTTGGTAGCTGGAGAGTGACCACCACTATCATGAGAAAGCTGCAAATGTTTGTCAATAGGTGCCTACGCTATTTCTTAAGGATATTCTGGCCAAACCGTATGTCTAATGCACAGCTTTATCAGAGAACAGAACAGACCATGAACCTATAGGCACAGCTACACGATGACGAAAGTGGCAGTGGATTTTCACACTCTCCGAAAGGGTGACAGATCCATAGCTAACGAAGCGATGCAATGGAACCCGGTTACTCAGGATGGCAGAATACGTGGAGTGTTGTTGAGAAGGAAGCACGGCAACTGGGAAAGAGCTAGGGAGACAAGACATAAAAAAGTACTTATTCCAACGAAACAAGTCTAGCAAGACAGCAACTGTAATGCCATCAGTCACCACATAGCAACACAGCGCCAAAGTCATGGACAGCGACCTCACATAAGGACTCAAATTGTTGTGAAGAAGTTGAAGCTAATGCCTAGACTAAATCGCATACTTATCTGGTTCACCATATAGTCATAGGCAATCATAGCTCCTTCTGTGGGATAATTACTTCCAAAAAAAAACTACCCAAGTCAAAGAAAAGTAAAACTACCTTCTTCTTCGACTTGACAATCCTACCTTTCACTCTTTTAATGTATGTAACTAACTCTCAGGACTTCTCAACCTCATCAACCTTCTTAACAATTAAAAAGTCCCTTTCAAATTGAATAATTACCCACTCAACATTCTCTCTGTTATTATCTCAATCTTCATCTATCTATCAGATAAAAACCATTAGTACAATTTGCAGTGCATGAACAAGAAAGAAAAAAATCTATTCCCTTTCCCAGCACCAGCACCAGCACAACCACAAGATATCCATCATCCCTAATAAGAAGTTGCACTTTCTGTGTCTTGTTCCATATCCACTTTCGAGGGCAATCAAACAACAAAACTCATTACAATCAAGAACACACAAAATAAGAATAAAAAATATGTATCTCATGTCATGTGAGATTCATGCCAAGACCTATTGACTCTATCTCCTCCTAGAACCGCACAATAGAATTCTCACATTTGAACATGAACCCCACACCCTACATGAAAAGGAGGACCGCCCATCATCTCTCAAACAGGAAATTCGCAACTATGACGCCACTTAATTAGACCTCCTCTCATATGCTATGCACGGAAGTCCATTTCCCATGAAGAATTGAGTCTCGCGTGTGATGCATACAATTTCGCGGGTCTCTGCATTCGTTTTAATTGTCCTCCTCTAGCACACATGGTGGGGAGCTCTCATTTCTTTTTCTTTTTGGAGCAACTAAGACTAAACTAAGACTCACCTGAACAGCACAATTTAGGAAGCAATTATTCTGGCCCGGTCCATTCAGCAGACCCTTGGACGTGGGTTCCAGTGTTGGTGAGAGTATTGCTGGTGCACTTAACAGTTGCATAATCCGTTTGTGTTCATTGTTGTTGAAATACTGTTGCAGTTGCTGATTGACTGGTGGCGAATTGCACATGCCACCGGGGCTGCGGTACAGAGTCACAGCACTCAGTGGCGAAGCCATTTCTTCAATCGACTCCTAACTCGTTTGCCGCATAGTCTGCAAGGAGAAGAACAAAAAATTCACTTAAATCTCAGATATTTCACATAAAGCCTTAAAGATAATAGTAAGTTCTGGTCTAAATTCCGGTCCGTGCGCATGTGCAGCCCACACGATGCCGATATCATAAGCGATTTGCTCTACATCGAAATTAATTACGACCGCAGAGTGAAACCTTTTTCAGATCAAAAGATACAAGTGTACACCTGTTTGGTGAGCACCAGTTCTCCGATGGATGGGCAATAGATGTGATATCCTATGCCGATCGTGAATACATTAAGTTGCATTAATGTCAGACGAAATTGGTTGGTATCGCTTCGGTGTATGCGGATCATAATCTGGGAGGAGATTCTGAAAGAACTGTGGGTTTGAGGAAGTATCTTAGATTGAATATTTAGATGTGGACTTTGATTGAATTGCTATAAAAGTTTGATTGGACCCTAAATTAATAAAAGTCGAACGAATTCAGATTAGCTTGGAGATAGCTGGGTACCGGAACGTACTCTATCCCATTAAGGCACTTTTTGACCTCTGGATATTTATCGATAGTCAAATCCAACGCGAGGTGAAGTCAAAGAAGTGTGCCAGGGTAATTCAATTGCTTTCAGTTTGTCGTTTTCGGAATCTTTGAACTGATTTCAGTGATAGAGGAAGCTAGAGTCTAGTCTGATACTTATGAAGGTGCTTGCAATAGCATCGCTTCAGGAGCATTTCAAGGCCACAACTCACATCCTTAATTATATTTTACAGATCAGAGGATCAGATCATACATCAATGGCATTCAGGTTATTTTTTGCCCAATACTTTTTTCTTAAGTTGTTGATCTGCCTAATGTGCGCTGTCTGACCAAGAACAGTGTTGACGGGCTCAACAAGAAAATGGTAGATTGTTTCTACTGAATTTGCAACTTCTTTATTTCATTAAATAAAAACAGAATCTTACTTCCTTTTCATGAATAGTCTAGTACAATTTGTAAACCTCAGCCTAGTCTCTTTTCTAGAGCTAGTTGTCAAACCTTCTCACTGAACTCCTCGACTTCTGTCAAGTGTCAACCTACTTCTAAGATGTCAGCCGCTAGTTTACAGGCAAATTGTGAAATTTTCAATTCGCCATTGAAGTTTCGTCTGTCAAAAGTTGCGGCACAATCGCGTTGCTTGACAGTTTCACTATGTTTCTGCTTGTTCACTTACGTAATAGCCTTTGAAGAGCGTACCTAAACTCTTGTGTTCTACGCCAGTTCTTATTTGGCGCAGTTCCACCACCCATTTGTTGTGCCTTTGAAATAAGAAGATACTACCCCTTTTAAAGCCCTGCTGGATCCCTCCTATGATACATGCACCCAGAGGAGAGTAAAGTTCCTCTTTTGACTGTTCCAACAACTTGGAAGATAATGTAACAAAGTTAAAGTTCCCTGGCGCCGAGTGCTGGACGATAAAACGATAATGAAGAAAGCTGAACCATAATTGGGCACTTTCGAGAGAAAAGTACTTCGTCGGATATTAGGCGTGAGGAAGGCGAATAGAGGAGAAGGTACAACGCGAATTGACACATCCCAGACTACAGAGCACGGAAGACAATCACGTCTCAGGCAGAGACTTTACAAGGGTCGAGAGTCACTTTAAGGAAAGGAAGAAATGTTGCCTTCATAGAAATCAGACTGTCAATTAGGATGGCTTTGATAATAAAGGATGAAAGTAAATGTGGACGATGAGATCACGACTCCAATAGGGTACTTTACAAGCGCTCTACGATACAAGTGGTCTGCGATATTGCAAACAAAGGCATTTCAGGGATTTGTTGCATAGGAGGAGAAGAAGAGAATACCTCCAACTCTTCCAACTGGAGACACATTATGAGAGCACTGAGGAGCATGCGAGTGCCAAATATCCTAAACATTTATGACCTATTTTGATGACAGCTTCTGTTCTATTAGAAAGGGAAGCATGAAACACCACTGACAGTATCATCCAAGCCTTATACAGCATTAAAATTTTCTCTACCAAGGAATGCATTGTCTACATAAAGGCACAACAGGATAGAGTTTGAAGGCTGTTTTAGCACATGTACATGCAGAAACATAAATGCAAGCATACATACAGCTTGTGCGTTCCCTACTCGTTTACTCTTTTTATTCCAATCAACTATGGATGAGCAATTACTCACAACTATGATGTCGTTCCTAAAGTTGACAAAGTCGGTAAGAGTTACAGCCAGCCACCTTGGTTGATTACAAAATGGTAAGAGCAACTGTATTACATTCAAGGCCTCAATTGGATATGTTTTCATGGCTCGCACTGCACCGAAAATCGAAGTTTCCTGCACTTTATAAATAAGCGTGATGCCATAGCTCTTTCTCAGTACGGATCACCTACAACAAAGTACAGGACCTATCACTACGATGAACTTCCAAAAAGTCGTCTTCGGGCGAAGTCTAGTTCTAGCTAGAGGTTTCGCAATAGGCATATGAATGCCTTTGCTCTTTATTAAGCTTAGATCGATAACCATTTTTAGGTACTTGTCGCTGAAGGATAAAGAGTGATGTCTAATGGATTAGTGGCTCAACCAGAGTTAGAATCACAGGGAGGCAGATAACTATCACTTAGTGTTTCAGTTCAATGTAGGCAGCGATTGAGGAAGAATAGAATGGAGATATAGTTGAGACTTTCAATACGAAATGAGACATGTCCATGGGCATTGACTTCTACCACGAGTCAACGTTGGACACAGACCAAAGTGACAGTGGAAAAATAAAACAAAGAACCATCTGATAAAGTGTCACAGTACACAAAGAAAAAGAAATCCCTGTACCTAGCGTGATATGGTCATAATGTAGCGTAGCGCCCCACCTTTAAAGCTGTAAGTTACTTTGATTTTTATGATTTTTAAAAGTCAAGAGCGCCACATTTGCAAATAGTTGTTATCACCCCATAAGTCTTGTGAAAATTAATAAATAAATAAATAACAACCTAAGGCGCGCCAATTTAAAATCAATTCTCCACACAAACAGCGACATAAAGTGACTCACCTTTCACAGTCCACATTCGCGTACAACTTCCTTATCATAATTATTGTTACAAAAGTAAAAAAAAAAAAACCGAAGCCCCATTTATTTCCACTTGCAATGAGTGAAAGACTCATTTGTTAGGAAATTGCTGTTTGCACAATCAAACCAAACACATTTCGATATCAACGGGTCAGTAATCCACCTGCTCTATTGGCATAAGATAGTAAAACGAAACTCAACTGTGCACCACACCTACGGACACATAATAGCCTACACGTCATGCCAAATAGTACAGAGACTCTCTGACCACATGGGAATCGGTTCGTGTGAATCTCTGTCTCAATTGGTACAAGCGTAATTAAAATTCCACGAAAATTACTTGCAAAAGAAAAGTATCTACAAACTAGTGTGAGCCACCGTGTGGGATACGCATCTTTTCATACACATTTTCCATTCCCTCTCGCCAGAACCAGTAATGGAAGACAGCCACACAGATAGTACGGGTTGCCAGTGAAGTAATTAGGCCACTTTAAAGTGGCTGCTGGAAGATTGGCAAACCGGTGTGGAGGGTTGGTCTGGCTGTGGCTTGTGGCAGACTATTTAATTTTTAATGAGAGTCTGTCTATACGCACGCATGTTGAGTATTATATACATAGGTGATTTGAAGTCATTCTGGGTATAAAGAGCTCAAGTAGATTCCAAGCGGCAAACATAAAAGCTCTCCTACACAGCACTCCACTACCGTTGATTGGTTCCTAGAAATGCCCAGTCCATTCCAAGACAGACTACAAATTAGAACAATGCCTCATGTCAAGCACATACAAACATAATTTGTTTTCTAAAACAAAACATGACACAAACGTCCCTCAGAACAGTGTACTTGATGGTGAACCACCTCAAAGTCGTGCACCCAGTGGACTGTGCCTAGTACATGGACAACATTAAATCGAATCTGTAATCCGCTACCGTATTTGTCATTTTCTTTTTTCCCAATACCGCGCACGGCATGCATATTTAATTAAAAATTGTTATAAGGGAATTTTTATTTTAATTTTCCATAATGTGTACACAATATTGTCTATCAGTCATTATTCGCCCATCAACCAGACTGTCTCTGTCTGAATACCAAATAAGCTGTGCCTGTTCAGCATATTTTATAGCTCAAAGCATATTCATCATAAAGAATAAGAATAGAAGTATCTATAGGATGTGTATGCTTTGATTTGATTATCTACGATGGATAGAAATTGGGAAAACAAAACGGACTGATCGAGCAGTCGAGATACAATAAAACAGATACACAACACAACAGAGCCACTTGGAGAAAGATGATTTACATTTTAATTTTCCAGTTGGTTAGGTAAATGAAGCAGTTTTGAATTTTATTTAAAAATAAAATTAATGAATTCTTTTGGAAGAAGAATTTCTTGAGAGCTTTTCTCCATTAGGGTCAGATTTTGGTCAATCAATTATGATAAAGTGAAGCGGATTCAAGTGCGGCAGGCCACTACTGGCTACCATCGACAGTTTGAAGTTTTATTTGAGAATATTTTCGAAATGAGTCACTTGTTGTTTTTCAATTAGAATGGAATTCAAATTAATGAAGGTCTTAAGTACAATTTAAGTACGTGAAGGTAATTGGTTGGATATTTCGCTCGGATTCTTAGGAAGGCATGCAAAGCAGTGTGTAATTCCCTTTAATTTGGTATGCCACAATAATAGGATCTCTCTACGTCAAATAGTACAAAAGACAGTGATAGACTGACAGACGGACACAATGTAAGAGCCATAAGTGTCAAGTGAAATGCCATTTTGAGATAGTTGACTGGATTCGGTGGCAAGCTTTGACAGCTGTCTTTAGGGATGTGTCCAAACTGAGCGTAAGAATAGAAAATTGTAGTAGATTTTTTTTTGTTAAAAGCTATAGTTCTTCAATTATTTTTTAACAGAATTTTTGTTACATTATAAGAACACAGGATTGTTCTAAAGATGGATGCAATTTGCCTATAAGAGCGAGAGTTGGCCATTACTTTATGGAAAGTGAAGCGTTAGACGTGACAAGCGCAATTACATCAAGAGGCTGCAGCAGAACCGTTTACAGAATCACCAAAGAGCTCATAGGTGAGAGCTTAAGAGATGGAAGGAGTTTATTGCTTCGGTTCTAAATCGAGTATTCGCCAGCAATATGCACCCAAGTCAGACTGAAGTGTCTGTAGAAAGAAATTCCTGAATTCGCACCACTATCCCCAGTAAGGAAGAGATTATTACTGCAATCAAACCAACAAGGTAGTAGGACTTGACCCACGGAACTTTTTCAAGCTGTGCCAACAGAATCTTGTCGGGAGAACATGGGAAGCCAAGAGTTTTCCGGATGAGTGGAAGAAGGCTACATATGATGGGTCCACATGTCACGTCTTGCAAGGAGTAAGGTTGTCTGGGGAATTTTGTGATTAGCGATGTGACTTATCAACAGAAAATGGAGGAATTCGTTGGACTCTTACAACTGAACTCAAGCACCTCGATTACGCCGATGATGTATGCCTTCTGTCTCACAGAATAATTGACCTTCACCAAATGATAGCAAATGTGGAGAGGGAAGCAGGCGTCGCGTCGTTGGGCTGAAAATCAACTCGGCAAAAACAAAAAATGATCAGCCTGAGACCGAACTCATCAACTCATGTATGCATTGCTGGACAAATAGTTGAGAGGGTAGAGAGTTTCCAATACCTTGGGAGAATTTTCTCAACCGATGGCGGAACCGAACTGGATATAGCCAGCCGAATAGGTAAAACAAAACATGCATTTGGAATGCTATCCAAGCTACGACTGTTCCGTTCCAACGTTGAATCCATGATGCTATAAGGATTTGGTAGCTGGAGAGTGACCACCACTATCATGAGAAAGCTGTAAATGTTTGTCAATAGGTGCCTACACTATTTCTTAAGGATATTCTGGCCAAACCGTATTTCTAACGAACAGCTTTATCAGAGAACGGGACATGAACCTATAGGCACAACCATACGACGACGAAAGTGGCAGTGGATTGGTCACACTCTCCGAAAGGGTGACAGATCCATAGTTAACCAAGCTATGCAATGGAACCCACTTACCCAGGATGGTAGGAAACGCGGCGGTCCTAGGAGTACGTGGCGCAGAACGGTGGAGAAGAAAGCACGGCAACTGGGAAAGAGTTGCGGGGAGCTGAGGCATATTTCCAGAAATCGCACACGATGGCGCGTAGGCATTGTAGAGGCCCTAGGACCCATGATTTAACTAAGTAGGTAAAGGGGACAATACCTATATGTAGACTGCAAATGTGACTCTGCTAAATAACAAGGTGTATACGAAACATTGCTCTTAAGGATTAGAACAATGGGATGGATCAGATCTTTGGTTGTCTATTCAGATTGTGGCCAGTATATGAGACGAGTTTGCATCTTGCTTGACTCTCTCATAGACATTCTCAATGATTCTGACGTCTAGCATGATTGTGTATAAGGGATTCTAGGTCTGAATCAGTCCTTATAAAAAACCATCACTATTCCTGGGGCTTATAACTGCTTGACTATAACTAGACTGTTTCTACCTTATGCATCGATAGTCTAGAAGAAGATGGTGACCTCGTTTAAGAACTTGATCACTTTGCGCGCCAAACTTTATCTTGATTGTTATATCACAGGATGCACTCTACGAATGTCTCGTCTTAGACTGTGTTTCAATCTCCTATGCAACTGTAACAATCTTGACTCAACTTTCAAAGATATGCTGTGCAATGCAAGGAAAGCACGTACGGTTTGGGCTACAATCAGAATCAGAGAAAGGTCTGAGATCAAAATATTCGTCAAAGACTCTCCTACTCTTTGGACAAACATGCAAACTTTCTGCATTAGGTTTAAAGCCTCGACTCTCAGACTATTGGCTGGGTTCCATGTGATACTGGGAGTCCGGGCTTGAACAAGGGTTGTGTCTTACTGTGACTTTGGTTTCTCTCACGTGAACAATTTTGTATATCTACAAGCTAACGAAATGAATGCCAATGCTTGACACTGGCGTTTTTGCTCCCTCTCAAAAGGTAGGAATGCGGACAACTTCTTAATGAGGCCTTAAACATCGCGACGTTCCAGACGCAAGTGAAACTGATGACCTCTGAGACCAATTACTGGCATAAAGTGATGGATTTTCGTTACTAATGAAGTTATTGCTGATACTGTAAGCTACCTTCGGCTTTCTTTGAAAGTCCTACAATGGAGCAGTTGCTCCTGAATGCCAGAGTTAAGTTCCTCCAAGCTAGGCAAAAAGAAAAGAAAACACACGCAACAAACGACACCAAACAA
>OX454332.1:4383100-4459268 GCA_949716465.1 Chalcosyrphus nemorum
TTTTGGACGTCAAGAGACTGCTTCTAAGCCGGCGGCTGATAGTAAATTTGATTGGATGTTACTTGCCTGTAGTTAGAAACCCAACTGACTTTGGACAAGACTTTTGCCTTAACATGATGCCACCTATAACATTACGATTCCATGCTTCCTGATAACTTCCCCTTCGTTGTCGCTTCTTACCTTGGCATTCAAATCTTCCATCACTATGACAATTTCTCCATTAGATGACGTGTTGAAAACGGCGTTTAACTGATTGTAGGACGTCTCCTTCACTTTCTCAGACGAGGCCTCAGTTAGAGCGTAACACTGGATGATGGTGACGCGGCGTACTCTACTCCCGAATCTAGCCGCAATAATCCTGCTAGGATATTAGGCTTTTGCGGGCTGTTGGTGTTAATAGTCAGCCAACACCGCATTCACGTCGGCTTCCCGCTGGTCTTCCGGAATAGAGCAGCACAGTGTTACGCAGTGGGGACTGGTACTCTCCCGCTTTTAACCATCTCAATTCGCTAATCGCTAGGATATCTAACCTATATTGCATGAATTCTCTCTCGAGTTCGAGGAATCTGGCATTGTGTGGTCCTTCTTTTCCCGAGTCAAGAAGCGTCTGCACATTTCAGAATCCTATCTTTGTCCGGGTACAAAAGCCAAAAGTCGACATATTTAAATCAGACCAGATTTCAGTACCGCGGGTTGTTAACCTACGTCACCTAGACTAGAAAATGCTAGACCATTAGCGCTTGCAATTTTAGCCTACATGTATAAGGATTTATACAAGTAGTTGCCCACTACGAGGAGGTAAAGCAAGCACTACACCACGAACTTGATTGTTGCGTTACTTGTCCAATCCAGTCAGTAGTTTCCCGAACAATCGCAATGCAGATCTTATGAATCTTATTTGAAAGCATTCCAATGGCCGCACTTTTGTACTAAGTTCACTTGGTTTTTTCCCCATTTTCAGACCACTTTTCCCTATATTCCCTATTCAATGACACATTTCTCAACATTCCCCACATATGGTACTGCTGGCTGATAATACTGCCACCAGTCACTCAGCTATTTGACGAATCGCAGTGACTATGGCTTCAAAAATACTGCAATAGTTTTAGGGTAAAAACAGAGGTTAACCATGACGGAGAACATTAAGGATTGCAAGAAGTTCGCTGCCACTGCTGCCACAGTTGTTGCTGAGGCTGCTTCACCTACCCCTGTGAAGAAATCTACTAAAGAGGAATCCGTCGACAAGGACGACATTATATGGACTTCGGCCTTTTCGATTCAGTGGACAATGTCTCCTTCTTACAAGACTCCAGCACGAAATCTATCCTCTGTTTTGGACCCCTCGCTAAAAGTTGATTCTTTGTACAGGACATCATGTTGTGTCCATTCAGTTCTGTTTGGTACTGATTATTTGCAGTCCATCGATAGTATTCTTCCATGTCCAGTGCGTTGCTCTTTCCATTGTTTGGGGCTTTGGTTTTAACGACAATTGTTTGGTGACTTTGTCAGTTAGGAGAACTAGGTACTTCACACTATAAATTTACTTTGCACCTAAGCTTCATAGTTCCTGTGATGGCTAGACATCCGACATGATTGTCAAAATCGTTTGCTGGATTTCGTACAGCATTTCATATACTATTTTTCCCATTTTCAATGTAGCTTCCCACTGAGATGAATTAAGAGTAAAAATTTCAATTAAGTATTTCCCAAGTTTGTCCATAAGTACAATGCCATTACATTATCCAGCAGATAGCTGTTGTTCCCCATTAAATCTATTACGAAACACATTACAGTTCAAAAGTGTACAAGAGTACTCATCACTGAGATTACAGATATGGCGCTACACAAACAAAAAAAACCTAAATATCAAACGTCAAAACGTTTCAAGATGCTTCTGCAACTTGATGTTCGTGATGACAGTTGAGATCAGAGATCGCTCTTCTTCTTTATGTTCGTTCGACAGGCTTTAGATTGAAACGTGATTGTTCCTTAGCCAGCACACAACTTTCCCTCGACCTACCGTACTGATGTCTCTGCGAGTCAAACTCACGATAAATTCCACTTTTTTTTGTTTTTTTCTTAAAAGCAATTTGCTATAAAAATTATTTTCACCACCAACACGGACTATGGAGTTACTGAAAAAAAAAACAAAAAAGAACTCGAAGAAGTCGTTCACACAAGTATCTCAATGTTATGGCCTCGCACTTGATGGTCC
This sequence comes from Chalcosyrphus nemorum, assembly GCA_949716465.1. Taxonomy (NCBI): domain Eukaryota; kingdom Metazoa; phylum Arthropoda; class Insecta; order Diptera; family Syrphidae; genus Chalcosyrphus; species Chalcosyrphus nemorum. The sequence continues at coordinate 4,385,316 of OX454332.1, forward strand.
TTTTTTCTCTCGATCGGTTTCAATTACATACAGTTTGCAAAAAAAAAGTATGTACCTTCTTTTTTTAGTACCTCGATCGCCCATGTTGATATGGCTAATTATGCTTTTGGGTGAAAATAACTGAAAGGAAGCCTAATTGATGGCGTTGATGGCGGCAGCAGCAAAAACCTCAACCATAAAAAACACACTAAAATACCGATCGTCTACTTGTTCAAGTAAACGGAGGCCATTGCTTATAATTGTTTAAAAAAAAAAAGTGGAATTTTTTCATCAAAGTACTTTGAAACAACGTGGGAAGATCGCTGCTTGGGAATGTCAAGAGGCTTAGTTTGAAATTGATTGAGTAACACGTCAAGGGAAGTTTTGCTTTTGATTCAACATTCAAGTGATTTCTAGTCAATTTTTTTGAAAATTAAATGACAACAAAGCAACGTAACATTTGCGATGTTAATTTATTCATCGATGGCAATATTAAGAGAGGCTTCGCAGATCGTTATTGAGTGGTTAGTTGTGAACTAATTGATTAGCCGCAGTCATGCTGGGAGCTTCTGTTTAATTAATGGGAATCCATGGTGACCTCAAGGGGTTTTCGTTCGATGCGATGATGGCAGAATATTGGGTCTAATGAACTTTAGAACGCAAGATGTTAATGTTAATGGTTTCTTGTGGATTGACCCTGGGATCTGTTGGAAATCTCATGGCGGCTCATTTGATTTTAAAACTTAGGGATCAATCGGAAAATTATTTACCAAATTAACCAAGTTTTGTTAAGGTGAAATAAAATAGGGTGCACAATAAAAATTACAGCATCCAAAAACATATGACAGATGGCACAAGAAACACCAAAAAACTTCATACTGTCAACATTTGACAGCACTTTTGACAAACAAATTTCCAAACAGCGGAATGGAAATATTGGAATTCAACTGGAAACCAGTAACAGCAATAGCTGTGGGAAACTTTTAGAACCAATTCTTTTCAATGGAACATAACATATTGACCACAGGAACAGTAACAGCAACTTCAACGTTAGGACTAAGTTCTAAAATGGGCGTTGAAGTTGAAGATGGAATTAATGTTGCTGTTATTGTGACCGTGCTCAGTCCGTTGATTTCCATTGAAATACACATTGTGTCCTGTTGCTGTTGCTGTGCTAATCTGTTTCACATCACAAAAACGGGGTATTTGCCTCTGCTGTTGTAGTTGCTGTATCAATGTGTCATTGCTATGACAGAAGTTTAGGATGAGTTCGCTGAGACGCTTTGACAGCTGGTCTTGTAGAAGAGAGAGAAAGAGCAAATTGTACTAGATTTTTCGTAACAAATGTGTAGTAGTTTAAAAAAGCTATACACTCTCTGCATTTTTGGAAAGTTGGAAAATTTCTTAGCAGAAAATCTTAGATTGGTTGGTAAACTGTAGTTACTGTCACAGACGCACATGGACGGTGGTACAAGCCAGTAGAAAGGAGCGAATATATAGATGAATTGGCAAGATTCGAGTCTGCTATAAACATCATTGAGACAGACACATATTAGTATTAGAGAAAGACTCATTCTTATCACTCAGAGAGAACTACACAACTTCTCGGACTTTTTGCCAAAGTGGAATAGATCGACCAAAGACCCTACTGATAATGAATCAACCCTCTCTCCACATGCTCACTGAAGCAATCACAGGACACTCCGCCATAGGAACTATGCTCCGCAATGCAATGCAGAAGCTCCAGCGACTTACAGGGATACAACGCCTTAGAATTCTAGACCATAGATTCTTCCCTAGCATTGCAGAGGTAGTAGAATCTTTTGTGCACATTTGTTAAAAGCACCATTTGGTTTAAAGGTAGACCGATACTGAAATAGATGTCCACCTCCTTTCTTTGAATTAGTCTCTGAGTGCACGTGATGAGTTCTCTTTTCATCACCCACCCTCATATGTAGCTTAACTTTACCTAACCTAAGCCCGTAGATAGATAAACTCTATTCTTAAGAATGGCCATTGGTTGTATAGCAGAAGAGAAGTCATCTTTAATAAACATCCAAACAGGGGCTGCGTTCTTTGTCCAGCGATGTTGCAACCTGGACTTAGAGCCGTACCTTGGTCCTGGATAATTTCATTACTGAAACTTACCAATTCCTGGACTTGCCCTTCTTTCATGTTTGTCTTGAAATTTTGATTAAAATTGCCATTAAGGAGTTGTCAGGATCTTTTCTTCGGGCATGGCAATATAAAAAAAAGCCTGTAGATTTCAAGAGCTTTTCTCGAATCCTAAACAGGCTTTCATCTGACTAAATCGCTATTCTTGTAGGATTGTATAGGATTCACAAAAAAATGTATGCACAACTTCTATTCTGGTGCCTGAAAGTCTCGTAATGAGATGCTCACAGTACCCACATTCATCATATCAGCACATGGAATCTGCCACCAGACATGAGCAAAGGCAGGGCAATCAGTTGTTTCGTGCCCTAATAAATTTAGGTTTTACCAAGCATATTAAGGTGAGGTAGCAGCTGCCAAAGCCTTCTCAAAGTCCACCGACAGTAAATGTAGCCAAGTCATTTGCTCGACTCACTGTTCTATGATGGTGTATTGAGGAGGTGCTTACAGAAGGTTGAATAGAGAAGCCTCAGAGGGAGCTCAGTATTCTTCCTAAAAAAAATGCGCTAGGCATGATAGAGAATGAATATGAATACCTATCCACAATCCATCATATAACATTCAGAAGCTTGATGATCATTAGTCTTATCCACATCTGCTAGAATTGCTCATCTATCTATATGACCAGGTTCTTCGTACTTGAAATAGCTCATTCGAATTGAATGCTAAGGTTTATTTGAATACAAGATTATATTGCTGTCTTTGGAGATATTCAGAAATGTCCTCTCCATCTAGTGAGCTGATCCTCACCTGATTACCATCTAAACCCTTTATACTGCCTGAAAATTTGACCAGCAGTAGTAATGTGATAGACAGCGACATTGTCATACCTTCTTGGTGATTATTCAGCACTTTAGGAAAATAAGTCAGTAGATTGTTTATGGTCAAGTCTTACATTCTATTGGCCGCTCAATAAGGTTTAAGACCTAGAAAAGTTTAGCCTGCTATTTTTTACTTTTCATCTCTGAGCTCAACCATCAAGAGCTGCGGTTTCTCCGCTGGGATTTGAAACATGCATACATTAAGATTGCCAATGTACATACCTCCAAACTTGTGGAAGAAAAGGCTGCAACAGTTCAAGGGAATTGCTTTTGCTCTATAATCGTAGGAAATTAAAAAATTAAGTAAGGCTCTAGGCATGAATAGTTTCGACCGCAGTGAATGCCAGTTTTAATCCTCCTTTTTCGTGTTACAAGTGAAGTAGCTAGTCACGCTTAAGGCAGTAATTCGTAGTCAATCTGAGGAGTTAATTGCCATTAAAATGAATCTACGAGGCCATAATATTTTATAAGATGTGAACAGTACTATTTGGCTGATCTTTTAAACTCCTTTCCTCATATCGTATAATCAGTCATTTATGTTTTAATTGTTACGTTCGTGCACTTACTTGACGTGACTAAGGCTAACAGAGGAGGTTGAAGTGAAAAATTTAGACCCGAAAATTCTATTGCTTATAGAACAGGCATTTATAGATAAAAGCCTAATGACCGGATATCCAAATTTATTAGGAAAACAACGATAAAGATACGAGTTAAGCGGTACCATCTCATAAACACCAACCTACACCCAATCGGACTTCATGCCTACTCAATATAACTTCAAGTTAATGAATCGTTCAAAGCTTAGCTTCCGATCAACTCTGTAACACTTCTTCTGTCCTAAACAACTGACACGCAAATCAAACACAAACAAAAAACTTGATCTCGGCTGTCAGTTGTCACCGCTAGCACTGCGCGCCGATCATTACCACAAATGCAGTCGTTCAGCGGTTTTACGCATGCGCACCAATCGGCTTCATTAACCACCGCCAACATATTGTACACCTCTGCACGATCATCACCATCACCATCATCATCACCATCATCATCAGCGTTGTTGTCGACGTCGTCATCATTATCACGGTATCCATAGGTGTATCCAAACTAATAAAATTGTATCTCAAACTAAACACGCTTGCTAATCCGCAAAAAAAAGAACAGCAAGATCACCGCCTGACTGAACACCAGTGCAGCAAAGTGTTACGGTAGCCTTAGACGAAAAAATTCATACACGAAACCGTCATCGAATCGCGAACCAGAAAATCTAGTATGGAATGCTGTTGATCTCCATCTGTTAAATGCGCTGGGGATTCGAAAAAGTTGTATCTAGGTGCCATCCGATGAGGTGCGATTGAGGAGATACCTACCTACCTGTTGTTGTATCTATGGCTGTCATGCGAATGAGGAGGCAATTAATGTTCAAGCCGCATCGCATTGGCGTCGGTAGTTAATTACAAAAAAAAAAAGAAACACCGAAGAAGAACGAAACGAGCGAAGCAAATTTTGAGAGAAGAGAAAGAAACCAGCAAATTATGTACCTCACGTGAGGCGAAAGCGTCAACTATGCGCGTCTCAGCGAGAAGTTTTTCTAGTTTCAACTTCAGGCCCCCAAAAACGAGGGCAAGTGCAGTGCAACACACCGACAATAGATGGCAGTGAGAGATCAGTCATTTGGCGATCTGCTTGGCTGCTCATGAAAACTGACTTTGACCTTAGTTACGAGTTGATTGCGCACTGTGAAAGGGAAATTATTTTGTGGAATGTGTCTCTCGAATGAGAGGTTTGATTTGGAGTTAGGTGTGCTCAATGCACACAGTCGAGATAATTGCTATTGATCGACATTTATCATGTTTGGCAACAATTGGAATTCTTTTGTAATTTTAAACGTTCTACAGTTGAATTGTAAATAAATTAGAGTTTGATTTGATTATCTGGAGCAGGTGTGGTTATTCGAAACACTTGGTTGTGGGAACTATTTGGAAGCAATTCACTCTGTCTTTCATTAGATTCTATAGTTAAATTGTGTAGCCACCGTTTTTCCTCTGTCCACAAAGAAAAGCATTGAAATTGCTGCAGCCTTAGTATATATTTTGTACTATCAATTATATTCACTTAATTTCCATAGAATTAAATTTAAATATGTGGCTCGGAAAGCACTAAGTTCATTCCAGCATGATTGCGAAACAAATACTGTGTTTTAGGAACGAATGCTAAAATCACATACAATTCTCTTGAGTAGTTTGGACACAAACCACAAACAATTTAATATTGAAACTCATGTCACTGCAAGAACTCTGCTCTCTCATCTTTTCTCTTTCAAGTACCCCTGCGTGTATAAGGGTATTGATATCACCTCTTGGCATGCCCTGATAACAAATGGGATTAGTTTAGTCAGTAGGTAAAATTATTCTGATCTTTTGCGTGATAAAAGCTAAGAAACGCTGTTTGTACGATGCCCGTGTAATGCCCCTGTAATTGCCTAAAATAGGCGAAGCTTAAATTTTCAATCGAGAATAAATGTGTGAACGAGCATGTGAACAAGGCGCACGTAACTTTAAATAAGGCGTGGTGTTCCTTTCGTTTGACAAACCGCATTTTCGTCAGACTGTCATTCAACTAACAGCAACAAAATGTACAGAACGATTCTACGAAATGGCTGCACCCGTAGAAACTACCATCGATTAAGAATGTGTGCGTGAGCTCCGATTTGATTTTGCCGGAAACATCAGAACACATTCACAATCTGTGGTAATTCTCAGCTTGGGAGAGCCAAACGTCAAATCATCGACCGAAGACGAACATCCATATTAGTTTGTCTATGAGTGAGTTTCTGACCACTGGCATGCTAGTTTAATCACCGATGTTATCCAATTAAACCCCCAAATTACTGCTAATGGACGAAAACTATATTGAACTGTGTAAAAAGGAACAGATCTCTTCTACTCGTAGGTCTAGCCATTGGCTTCATTCCTTTGTCTAAGTATCATTGGTATAAAAAAACTTTTTGAATTCCATCAGAGGACGAGAGCTAGGTAAAATCCTATTTACAGTTCAGCGACCAGAGAATGCGAACGAGCGAGTATTCGGAAATTTTGACGTTTCATTCACAGTACCTTCTTTATCTGCGAATTATATTTGACATTTATCAAAGAAAAAAATGTGAAGTGTTAATGTGGATGCGTTCCAAATTCATGTAATGTGACGGTGAATTTGACAGTTCTCAAGAAGAATTCACCTATTCGCGGAAAAATCAGAGAATTGTTGATTTCTTCGCAGAAACTAGTTATAATTCAATTTTTCTTACATAAATCGATAGAAAAATTTGACTCTCTTGTTTGGGCCTACTAAAAATGATTTGTCGGTGGTTCGTCCATTCGCTGGACGCTGAGCTGTGTACCTTTAGGATAGGCGGCTATCCGATATAATTGGCAAGAGTCAAATTAGTCCACTGGCTTGCCACATAAACCAGTGCTTCGTACCATTTTAGTTTGATATCTATCTGTGTGTTGTTCTTCTAGATGTCTAAATAAAAATTATACATAACGTCATAAGTCTGTTAGGATACTGGTGTAGAACTTAATTTCCTCCTTGCCAACCACTTTGTACGAAAGGGTTCCTTTCTCTTCCAACCTCTCTAGTCAACAAATAGTACACTATTGAGCCAACCAGCTCATCACAACTTTCCTCCAACTTCCCACATTAATCACGTCTGCGTCCACATGTCCCCAGCCTCGCTTGCTCAGCATTTATCATTTCGATTCAACACTCGAAAATTGTTAATGTAAATTCGAGGGAAGCACTCAAGCCCCCACTCCGAACCGTTTGACTTTTGATTAATCAAAACCATAAACAAAGACGACATTCCCCATCAGTTGATTGATAAACAACTGCCTACGTACCATGGTCATCTGACTTCATAGACAGATAGATACACTCCCCTTCCTCGCACCTATTTAAAACAAAGTACATACACATAGTGAAGTCGTGATCATGATGCTTCACATCTTACCCATTGAGTCATCTCAAGTGGCGGGAGTTGATTATTGCATCTAATCAATGGCATCCACTTGAGCATTCCAATCAAATGGATGTGCTGCAATTTTTTTCACGATTAAGTAATATGTAGCCTGGCTTGCAGGTGCGCAGCATACAATCGATCGCATTCCTAAGGTGAATATGAAATGAATTTCTTAGAATTTATTAAAACTCCTGACCGCTTGTTATGTGTATAGTAAGCTCTCGCCCTTTTTGTAGACCTCAGTTCGGTTTGGCTCGGCAGCAATACTGCAGCAAGGAGTCCAATGACCCATGCAAATTGTTATGCTTATCACTCGATGTACACTCGCACTTGGCTGCTGTCTTTTTTTGTGTCTAGGTTTTGTATCTATGAGGAGAATGCTAGTGTTTTTTTTTTTTCAAACAGTTTTTCCTCATCGATTGTACGAGAGAAGCACAATTGACCCATGGATGTGCATTAGCCATAGCCGCAGGCATCGATTGAATAATAAATTCATGACGCAAATTGAATAACAATATTCAATTCTCATGGGTAAGCCCAGATAGTCGATCGACGGTAATGGGCGGTATTTTTGTCTGTGTATCGACTTGTATGGAATTTAGTGAAGTTTAAAGTGTCGTTCTGATACGAATATTACTCGTATGCATGTGGCTATTTATGGTGATAAGTTGCTTTAAAAGTATTGAACAGAGAACCAACTTGTTGTGTTCGAAAGGGACCCAGCAAAGAGTATTAACTTTAGTACATTGGCATCACCATTTTATATCTACAAACAACGAAAGGAATCTCAGCTTAACAGCCAAGTTCCCAACACTTCTCTAATCTAGCTGCTAGAATACTCTTGCACCGGGAATGTATGCCGTGTTCCATTTGCCTAATACAAATTTCTAAATGGCTCGTCAAATCTTTCGACTCTTACGGATTAGTGCTTTTAAGTTCTAGTGTTCCGATTTATCTTCTAGATGGTAGCTTCTCAAATCCTTTGCAATTTCTCATGTGATTAGAGCTGACGATCGAGGATCCACCAGCGGCCCGAGCCCGAGCAACATTCACTTGATTTATGGGTGGATTTTTTGGAGGAGAAAGGATATAGTATTAGTCCAAGAGAAGCGAGAATACCTCCACTGCCCATTCTCTGACTTACTCCAACCTATTCTAGACATTGCGTTCAAATATTCGATACCTGTATAGTCAATAGTGAAGCCACTTCGGCTGAAGACATGGCAGGAGTTCTCAGCTTGCTTTCTACCGTCCCCCAAGCTCAAATAAGGCTTTAAAATGTACAAAAAGGAAATTCATGGAAAAGGCAATATCAATCAACATTCCTTTAAAAAGTGGAGGAGAGGCACAGCTTTGAATTCCTGAACTACACAAATGGTTAAGACTGAAGCATTTAATTGCCCCGAGTGACAATTTTTCGGGGTCAAATCTGCAAACCTTTCAGACTAACCAGAAAGAAAGTTGCAACCATGTCCATCCAACTTTTACAACAAATAAATTAAACTAAGTCAAACTCATGGTTCGACCAGAGCTGTAAAGAGGCTATCAGGTTGAAAGAAGTAAGTTTTCGGGCTTATAAAGCCAATAAATGTGAGGAAAACCGAAAAAAGTTTAAACAAGCCAGAAAAGACTGCAATGCCCATATTCTACGTGTAAAATTCCTATACGACCAAAAATTGAGGCAAGAAATTCTACAGTGTCCCAAAGGTCATTCGTCAAAAACATAAAAAACTCAGCCTCACTGCCATCCCTACACTCATTTACAATGACACTCCAGTTGTCAGCTCCTTAGACAATGCCAATCTGCTTGCTGCACAATGACATTTCAACTGTGAATTATGAACGAATGCAAAAATAACATACAACTCTCCCCAGTCAACTTGGATACCACCCAGTTTCAAATACCACTTCACCAACAACAAGAAAGTTTCTAAATTTCCTATAAAATTGCTCAAAAACCATGAGTTTTTTTTTCGAAAAGTGTCGATTTTTCAACTTTATTGTAACAAAAATTCTGTAACCGCCGAAAAATTTCATTTGAAATTTAGAAATCGAATTTAAAATTCAATTAAAGTAGCACACTTTTTTTACGTGAGATCTAGCACATTTTTTTAAGGCAAATTAACGCTCAACCATAATTGAATTGACTTCAACGAGGTAAATGCAATCACTGACTTCAAAGACTTTAAGGAATCAGTTCAAATAATCCAGAGCAATCAAAAAGATTGCATCCTTTTTGACTCTACCATTCTGGTTGGTAAAAATGATAGCTGCAATCATGAGTGGTAATACATTCCTTTTTAATCTGAAATCTTTATTGAAGTCAAATAATTAAATCATTTCTCGAAGCATTTCAATGAATTATATTCAAAAATGTTTGCATTCTTTTACAGCTTTGCCACCCATAATGCCTTTCCGCTCAGTTTCTTCGGGTTTCGTTCAATTATGACATAGCACACTTACTACAATGGTGGGGCCTTTACTTACTTTTCTAGCTTGATAGCTATCATAGACAAATCTAAAGTAGACAGACAACTTCGGTTCGTTTGACACATTCGCTCCCCCAAGCTAAATTTTGTCATTATATTCTGACCGTCAAGCAAAATCAAATGGGAGCTCACAAATTTCACACATGCAATTGCAAAATCCGGCGAATTTTTTGATATCTATGGCCGTAGCCATTTTGTACATACAATTTGCTACTTCACATTTATTCACAAACATGATAATTAGGCTCCTCCTATTTGCAGCACTAATGAGGCAGGGGAAGTTCGAGTTGACTGTCTAGTTTAATTTGTCTATGACAGCTATCAAAGCTTCCTACTTAACTCATAGTAGCTTTGTTCATTGAGTCTGCTCAGTTCAGTCCAAAGCATGTAAATTACCTAGGTTTTCCTGTTCAATGAGAAAAATTTCAAATTTCTGTTCAGCTCATGTTTGCTTTTTGTTCAATAACTCTGCCTAGACTCTGCCCTGAACAGAATTTGTGCACTTACTTTTGAGGTAGAACAGATTTGTGAGAAACGTCAAAATGTATTTGCTGTGTTACCTTTTATCTGACAGTTTTCACTAATTTGTGATGCTCTGCGCTGCCTTTTTCAACTGTCAAGTTCTGACAGTTCCATGGTATTTCTCATCGCTTTTTTTTTCCTTCAATGTTATGAAGCCCACCTTGTAGTTGCCTAGCAATATTAACTGGCTTATTAAGCAATACCAATTGTCTTTTCCCAAGTCTAGCTAAAAAAAAAATGTTGTAAATGTTTGGATCCTAAACCACTAAGCAAACGCTTTCGAATCTAACGGTACACTTTCATTCAAGTTACATAAAAAAGACACCTCAAACAGGTTATACGTAATGAAATAAAATTTACTAAAACTCTTTGCAAAAAGCCACAAATTTTGAACGCATTTTATTAGCATTTTAAAACAAAAGCAAATTATTGTCCAATCAACACATTTACCCATCAACAGAGGTGATAAAAGTGATTTGTTTGTTGATTCGCTAACGACCGCGTTAATTGTTTGACGAAACATCAAAACTTTAAAATTTTTTTCCTGTCAAACTTTCATAATGAATTTGATGTCATATTAGCATAGAAATAATGTCAATAAACTGCTAATTTTAAATCCTCTTCTATCTTTGGATGAACTGTTGTTATGTTCTTTTGTTTCCCGATTCTTAATCGATATCTTACGTAGGTGGATGAATATTATTCACCTGCAAACGAATAAACGAAAAAAAAAAATGAATAAATTGGAATAATTTTTCAAAAACCTATCCGCGACCCACTGATTCAAGCTCGTGCTGTGCTCTCTTGATAGCCATCTCTTGGAATAAATAAAAACAAAAAATAAATTAAAATGGTAATTAAACTAACCACATAGCACGTGGCTACAACAGCAAGTCGATATGAATTTCGAGTATCTGTTTACGCGCGAAAAATCATACGCAGGGGTGTTGACTGTTGACTGTTGACTCTAAATATGTCGACAAGCCCAGAATTTTTTTTATTCTTCTTATGAGTTATGAATACAAATTCAAGTAATTCTTGGGGTCGGCTTGGGTTTTTTATTTTCAATCTGACTTTATGCGGCTGTAAAATGTAATTGCGCCGGCGCGGCGTACTCGAATAAAACAATTAATTCGAAAGTAAGTTGTTTCAAGTGAGTGTTTCTTTTTTATTTAGATTTGTGACTATGAAGTAGTTTATCATACAATCGCGCATTGTTTTGGTGAAAAGGGGGAAAAAATGAAAGTGCGAAATAAAGACACTTATGACAGGCAGTTGCATGCAATTAGACAATGGAAAGTGCTTAGGCTCTTTCAATGAAAAAAGCCATAAAAAAAATAACTTGCTTTGTTTTCAACGAATAATTATTGATGTGAGGGAATTCACTCGATGTGATGTTGCTTGAACGTGAGCTGTTGAAACAGTTGCCAAGGTTTAAATCAATTGTTGGAATTTTAAGGTTAATGTGGAGCGTAATAGTGGTTAGTTATAGAGATGTGTATATGGAGAGTTACACTCTTGAAAGCGGAAGATAAAGGTTTATTCTCTCAAGTTTGTGACGAAAAAAACACTAATGTCAATAAATTCATCAAGCAAATGTCATCCTTTATGTTTTGAAACGATGCCTTGGGTTTAAGACCTATGGTAGGGTTGATTCGTTTGGAACTTCCGTCCAGAGGCCTTAGTGAAAAGAATGCTCACCCTTTCTCTCATGGAACTACTTGCTTCTTTATAGGAAGGAGGTCCTACATTGCTGAGACTATGTAGGTAATAGGTATTCAGTCAGACTAAAATTTCTGATGGTGGTGACTCCAGAACACATGCATAGTATGTGACCGATAGTCTTCCTTTCCTCATCGACCCAACACCCTCGGAAATCATTGTGGGGGATTCCTCGTCTCTCAGCATGTCTTCCTGGAGCGTTTAGCGAGTGTCTTCCTTCTATCCTTTTTTGAAAGAGTTCCTCTCTTGTGTTTCAAAAGTCCAACGAATCTAAAGCCTAAACTATGTCCTCCCAGCTGCCAGCATTTGATTGCCATGCAGAAATTGAGTAGGTCCTTCGAATGGTTACATGAGCCTACTTCTTTCAGACTACTAAAAAGGTATCTGGCTAGATGTAAAAATCTATGTCTAGAAGTGCCCTCACATTCATACAGTATGTTCTGGTAGATCCTCACAAAACCTACAAATAACCGGCTCTGGTAGTCCTAGTCTACTTGCGTGCCTCTCAGAAGACAATGTCTAGAGTGGATCCCGATCATAGTTCTGATTTGTGTTCTCCCCAGCTTGATAATTTTACCTGATCTTTTATAGTTGATCTCAGGCCATAAGGCTCTGGATACCCTATGTCCCGCCAGATTAGCCCATCTTTGGTTAGCCAAGTTGTATATTTAATTGGTAATACCTCTCCTGGCAGTTCGCAGATGGGAGTTTCACAGCTTTCAGTCTATCGGCGCATTCCTCAATAGTTCACAGTGTCCAGGCACCCAGAACAATCCCTGACTAACTCAGATTTGATGACAAATATTTAACATAAGACGTTGATGCTTCGATAACGAAGATGCTATTGCTATCAGAGATGCCTTGTCGGGCCAGCTCATTGGCTTCCTTCATAGGAGATTCTCCAGAGAGTGAGATTCTTCTATCTATGTTTCTGATTATAAGGTATACGATAGTCTTTCATAGCTTAAGATCTAATAGTGGCTGTCTAGCTGTTAACGTGAGGTGCCCATTCGTCATTGATATTCTTTTAGCCGAGCAAGTCAGCAGTTTGACGAAACGCAGAAAAGGCAGCTGAAGGAAGGAGTGGCGACTGTCTCTCTAGTACAATCTATCATATATCTCTTTCATGGTGAAAGTTGATCATCAAAAATTTGCGAAAAGGTTTGGTATTCTTCTGAGTTGCCCCGGATTAAAGGAGAAGCCACACTTGATCTTGGGTGGTGTATACACGAAAAAGATCATATTACCCTTTTGTAGGATTTGTGGCTCCGCAATTGATAGTGAAACATTATGTCATATGAATTTGGTTGCTGTCAGCATGTGCTCCTTTCTAGCCTTCTTAAGGAGAGAGAAGAGAGCCTATTGTTGATAGAATATTGGCTTATGTCGTTTTTCTGACTTTCTCTATCCGTGATGGTCCGTTGGAACGATTAGAGGTGCTTCCAAAGAATACGCATACGATTCCGCTCATAGGAATAGAATACGAATTCTTCTCCCAGTGATCTTGCTTACATTAAGTACTCTCTGTCCCCTAGTTACTAGAAATCTATATCTAGCAGAGTATGTAGCTAAAAGTTAGTCCAACAATTTGGTCCTTTTCAGTAGAAATTTCTACCGATCTTACTCTTCTACCAGTCACCATCACATAGCAGCACTTGGGTATGTCTCTAACTTTTGCATTCTAGCTTTTAGATCGGGTTGTACTGCCACAGCTTGCTGGGCTTTTGTCATCAAGAGAAAGCGTTCTTATGCCTTTAGAGCCCAATCCATCGTAGCTTGTGTAAGAGTGAGTAGCTATTTCTTAGACAAATCCTTGAAAGAACCCATTTTGAGTTCAAGTCTATCTTTGTCTAGCCAAACTTTGTCCCAAGAAGTACGATGTTGTACTCTCTTTTCATCTTTGGGTCTAATTGGGGATTGAAAAGTTGCTTAACATTCTGTCTGCTGACACCGAACTTAAGCTATTTAATGAAGCCTACATCGGCGTACAAAAAGCACCATAATTTCACCAGCTCTTAGACAATATTAGCAGTTCGCCAAAGTTATAATTCCTAGTTGTTATCTTCTTCGAATGAAGGTATTAGAATGGAATAAATAATTCCGCCACATTGTCTCTTTATAGCACTAGTGATTTTTGGCTTTAGCTGACAGATTAGTTTCGATGACAGTTCAGTTGGTTGCTAAGGCAGGGTTCTAATCGATTGGCTGTCGAGGCAGGGTTGTTAACATCTAGTAAGTATGTTGCTCCTCGTCGGTGCACTGTCAGACAGGAGCATAATAATTTTGTGTGCCTTACAATGAAGATAGAAACAACAGATTTGTGGCATTACATGGAATGTCCTTATAATCTACTAAGTGAAGTAATGTTGAAATTGAAGGTGACAGACTCCCAGGATTAAGCAACAAGTTGACTGTCAATAGTAGGGAAGGCGCAAGGAGATCTTAGATCAGAGAGAACATCTGCACCAACACTCTGTGTGAGACCCGTCTGTATAGAAGCAAAAAAAAAACACAGAAGAAAATCCACTTAATACCAACCTCACATCCTTACATCATCTCTTTTAAGACCGCAAACACACTCTCAAACTCAGGTGTTGAAACAATTATTTACTTACTACGCCTCTTGATGTATCTGCCCATATTCCTTCCGAATGAATTTATTTCATTCCACTCATCATAAACATCTGAAATTCCATATTCTTCCATAGCTCGTTAAGCGGCTGTTATAAAGCCCATAAAAATCCCAAACCAAAGGCGCGATTTAATCATTAAAAATCGGTCGAGGCATATTGGATTAGATATGTTTTCTTTTTTTATGGATTAACAAAGCCCATTCAGTCCTCTCATGTATCTCATTTCATGCTCATGCCCATGTCCATCAAAGGAGAAGGATTTTTTTATGGTTCTAACCAGTTCGATTCCATTCGAATATGAAATCGATCGTTAAATCAAAAATAACGATCGATTTTATTTCATCGAAATTATAAATTTCAAAAAAGAAAAAATGATGATGGTTTTATGGCCATTCTCCTATGCGTAGGACAGATTAATTAAAGAGCAAACATTTCACACAAAACCAAACCCTAGGGAGATGCTACTCAATCGATTGAAAATTCCAACAAAAGATTCTATAGACTGTGAACTGTGAATGGGATTCAAAAAAAAAAAACATTCACAAAACATACACACCTCTCCAACTAACGAGGTCACACATCGTATGCGCAAAAAAAATAACATAGCTATGCGAAAATATTTACGACATCCCTGTGGTGTTGCGTTCCAGTTAATTGCCCAAAAGTGAGTAAAGTTCGTGACTTTGAAGCGTCAACCGAGCATGCTTCGGTACGTGACTTTAAGTCAAACACCAAAAACACTCATTTAACCGACAACCTCACACGTAACATGCCAATTTTGGTGTAATACGTTCAATGATACTCGCTCCTCGGTCAAGAAACAATTAACAGATACATTTTGCATCAATGCCGGAGGTTAGAAACTTTGACTTTAAAGATTCCCATGTACGTGCAAATGGAGTACAAATATTTACATAGAAACCAAACCCAATAATGGCTCAATTAGCCAGGTAGATGGACACTCAAAGTTATGAGATACAAATCTTTTCTATTAATCTCCAAAGGAAATGGACAAACATTATCGTATTTCCATTATGAGCACAACACAAAGAAATGGCATTAGAATGCCTGTAGATACATCAAAACCATGAAAAAGATACTTTTTTTTTTTGTCAATTTGAATTGAAGGAAAAGTAAAATATTAGACCACTTCACGCGATACATGAGTGGGCCCATCAATCAGTGCCGTGCCGGGTATTGTAATGGAATTTGAAATATTTTCTTCCAAAGAAAAACGGAGAACGACAACAGGTAGCTGTAAATACATTTCATAGATACGCATCTTGAGTGGGTATACTGTATCTTTGCAGAGTCTCAGATGATAGATGTCATCGTAATTATTCCACTAATCAATCAGGTCTGGAAAAAAGGAGAGGAGTACTCGTACTATCTCATGTAATATGACGAGGCCACACAGGCGCGCAGATGGGTATCTTTTGTATCTTTAGCGATCTTTTTAACCTTGTTCTTGGTAAAAAAAGAAAAAAATCTAGCACAAGACTCGTTCGAATGTCAAACAAATTGTAAAGAACACACACACAATGGGTTGTTGGGGTTAATTGCTGGGAGCTGCTTTCATTCTTTCATTCTTTCCCCTTTGCGCTATGTGATGGTCAATTAAACCAGAGTCAGTCCTCTTGTTGAAATCCACCGCCACATTGGTCTGGTTTGACGAAACATGCTTGAGTTTATCTAAAAATAGTTAATTTCGACAGAATACTCTTATAAGCAATGAATTTCATGTTTTCTGACGCGTGTTCCAAAAATAGTTCCCAACAGATACTCGATGATGTGTGGTGCAAGTGCATTGGATTATCGAGTTGAGAACACGTGCTCTACATGATCAAGATACTTTTTTTTGTTTTTTGTGAATGTTTATGTTGGAAGTGTATTAAAAATCGGTCGGAATTATGTTCGATTACGAAGTGTGGCATAATTTTATCTAAAGAACGATGAAACATGTGCAACGTTCGAGTATTTATTTGGGCGAATCAGCTGAGCTCGTGCCATCGGGAATGCCTAGTTGGAGGGACTATTTCGAGATGGATTTGTTTACTTTAGTTGATTTAGATGTGTGGCTGGGTTTTTGAGTAAATTCTTGAACTTTGGGGTGGCAGCAATATGATTGACGATCACCGCTGTGCAAATGATGCATCTGTAAGCGGGAGATGGATGCTGTTCAGGAAAGATACAATAATAGAAGAAAAATCTATACGAATCACTTCTTCGATTTTGAAAAATTTGGCCACAATGCCAAGTCAGTCACCTACTCTAGGCGTTGGAATCACACAGCTTAGTCTAGTCACCATTGGGGTGTCACTACCTTTTATGAGCAAAGTGCGTAGTATGCGTTTTGGAAGTCAACATAACCGATAGCCCACACTCCCTCATCGGCATAGTACACAGATGGCTTTAGAAATTTAGGTATGTGGGCACTGGCGCCGGATTTTATTATAGGAAATTTGTTAATGGGGGAATTAATAACAGCCTACAACATTACAGCATTGTATTTCACTCAGTAAATGTATGAAATTGAAAATGTTCACATCTTAATCTTGCAAAATTGATATTAGATACTTTTGTTGCGAGTGTCGCTTAGGAGTCTTTTGAATCTAGTATTTGGTTACAATTCCAAATTTATGGATGGCTTTTTGGTAGAAGACCATAGTTGGAAGCTTTTGGGTCGCAGACTGATTCGAGAGAGCAAGTTAGTTCACACAACAGACCAGCCAAACAGATGTTTATATCGGCTGATGTCAGCTGTCGTTTGGGAATCTTCTGTACAAATTGCAACCTACTCTGCAAGTAGACAAGAAGAAAAATGAATTCTTTTGCTGAGAAGAAGTTGTAAACTGCACTTTTCAGCGACTACACTTGAGTGCGTCACAATTAAAAAAGGCATTAGTAGGTTCTGTATTCCTTAACCTGATTATTCCGACTCCACATGCTTGAGGTTACAGATCAGATACATCCAAATACCATCATCCAAGAGGGGTACCTAGTCTGGGAGCCAGAGAAAGCTGCATGCGCAATATTCTGAGGTGTGCTCATTTAGAAGCTGTCATCTCTATCACCTATAGCTATGCGCTGCAAAACAGAGGCTTCGTCAAGCATACGATCTTCTAATTTTCACGAGCGTGTCCAAAACAAACGGAGGCATTGGCTTGTACTTAGTCATGCTACGAGCAAATCCATTTCATCCGGGGTAAATAAAAAATAAAAGCAAGTAAAACACTGCCGCGAAAACCTCATCAGACTTTCAGAAAGCCACTTAGTTATATTCTTGTGGATCCTAGGATCTTGCTGTCAGAAGCACTACTTCAGCCTTTAACTTAAGCTTATCTAACAAACGAACTATCATCTTCAGTCCAACGGCCTAGCTCCCAATAGAACTAACTTCCAATGAAAAGAACAATGCTGGCGGAGATTTCTTCCACAGTAAGACAACCCAGGCACCGGATTTGCAACCACAGTTTGGAGGAAAGAAAACTACTTTACCGAAGCTAATACGTGTAGCTTTCAAAGAGTTAGTACCACTAAACTATAGCCCGGGAAAGATGAAGGATCTAAGGGTAAGGGTGAGCCCTACAGTCGTTCAGTAGATCCTCCAATTCGTTCTGTCGACCTACCTCCTCTAGTTTACTAAAGAAGTGCCTTCCCTGGCACCGTCACACACATCCGATGCCTGTAAGTTTTTGCTGTGTCCTTCCAGAGTAGCCCATTAGCGGTTAGCTATACTGTAAGGTCTGTTCAGAATACTTCTACTACAACACATATCAGTGGCTTGATGCTGTCAATAATGTTGCCTTCTATATGTCCGTATGCCTAGGTACCCAGCATAGGGTAGCACGATTCAGCGTACATTGTGCGGCAATCACTGACTAACTCAGATTTGATGACAAAACACTCTAGCGCTTTGAACGACTGTCTGACTGTCAATATAGATGACAACATCCTTATTGGATATTTATTCCATCTGAAGTAGTATCGCTGCCTTGAGCATGGCAACTGACATTGCCATGAGACATTTTAAGCTTCAAGCCTTTTGAACAGATGCCTTGATGGCATGCCAGATGGCCCCTCATTGATTTAGACCCCTGCGGACCTCTGTATCTTAACTAAGAAGTACAAGTTACAGTATCTGATGGATCTGATACTTAAGAGGCTGTCAAACTTATTTAAATTTTGTCAAAATTTGGTTTTATTTCTGGGATTTGAACCCTAAATTCCAGCGCAATTGGCCAATGCACTAACCAACCTCTTATTGGACCTAAAGCTTCGGCTTCTTCCCAGTGATATGAAAAGTTCTATAAGAACATAAGTTCAAAATCGTAAAACATTGGTAAACATACATAAGTGTATACTGAAGCATAGGTTTCTGTACAAAAGTCAAGACTTCCGCAATTAGCCGCCCTACTATTCGCCGAAGGTAAGACAAAATAAAAAAAATCTGTTCACTTGACAGACAGCCACTTAAGTAAATGATCCAATTTTTGTTTCAATGACTGTCTCGGCTTACATTTAAAAGAAAACAAAATAAACAAAAAAAAAAACCGATGACGTATTCATTTACCAATTTAAAACACATGTGTTGCATAATGCTAAAGATACGTAGGCATTCGTCAGTTACCCTTAAATGTTTACTTCCAAAACCGTCTCAGGTTTCACGATGTGTTTAAAAAAGAAACAAATCGATTCTTTCAACGACAACAATTCATTGGGATTTCGAGCGTATTCTCGCCTTGAAATCTGAAACCTCAGCATTTGAGGAATCCAACCAAGATTAACATGAAGTGCAACACACTATACCCTACTGCGTTTACCTCAAAAACAGTCGGCTAAGAAATCCGCAGCAATTATCTTTACCCTCTCACAGAAAATATGAAGAAATAAGAAAAAAAAAAAACGAATTATAATCATGTACGCTTGCGCAAACGAGGGCAAGGAACGCGCAGCGCAATTCGCGGTCTTCGAAGAAAGCCGCAAGATAAGTATTTTTTCCTCTCTAGCTTCATACGTTCATATAAAGTATAGCAAACAATTAGCTACACACAATACTGCTGACAGCAAGAATAAAAGTAGAAAGATTGATTCTGTTCTGATTATTCCTTTTGGTTTCTTCGTACATATGTCGGGTTGGACTTACCTACGAGCGATATAAACCAAAAAGACAATGCTTAATTGTCTGTTTTAATCCTTTTGTTGTTGAGTCTGCTTATTCGTTTCGTCGTAATCCGTTTCTGGTGCACTAGATTTGAATATTTTGCACAAAAAACACTTGTAGATACGTTCTGTAACTACACCCACTATATTATTAATTGATAACACCTTTTGTTTTATACAAAATCACTCAAACACTTTAAACAAATTCTAGCAAGATCGGGAAAACTAAAAACAAAAAAAAATTCGCAACTTTCTCTTTGAATTTGACAATAAAATTAAAGATTTTCCCCAAAATAACCTCAATTAATGCTCAATCAAGTATTTTATCGTCGATCGTTGATCGTTGATTTTTGATCGTCTTTCGCAACGCGCGATCAGTAGAAAGTCTGTCGTGTCAATTGGGAACGCAAAACAACAACAACAACAAAAAAACTATACACCGATGTAAACATTCACCAAAAAGGAAAAAAGTATCTTTCATCGATTGATCTATGAAGATCTTTCCATCCGTAGTTTCGTTTTCGTTCGATAGTAGATACACGCGACTACGTGAACAAATTACATGTGTGCGATCACTTGCTTACGTTACAGCGAACTGTCGTTCAAAACATTACCAGCAAGACATCAAACTCACTTCAGTCCGATCCGATCGTATACGAATGAATTGTATCTGAAAAAAAGGCATTGGAAAGAAGAAACATGATGATGATGGTGGAAGCAGGCAAAAGCAAAACAACGGATGAGGCAAAACGATCGTTGGTGCGTTTGAATACGAAGTATAGTCTTGTATGAGGTTGAGATACAGGTGCACTGTTCAGTTATACTTTAGATAAGTTGTGACTGCGGACTTTTAGATTTTAGGACAACGGATTGACTAAATTAGTGTACAATAAGATTGCAATGTCGTATTTGAAACTGAATTGAAAACGATTAGTTGAGGAAGATCTTCTTTTCATTCTCAGACGATCGATCTTCTACATAATTGTAAAGTGTCGTACTCTTGTTCGAAATCTGGTCGTTAAAGTCTCTTCCTAATACGGCCGCAAGGAAATTAAGTCTCTGCGTAGTGTCCCACTTCATATCTACTGGGTCGTCTGAAGTTAGTTACACATGTGTTCGACTGCTCTGTCGCCCCTATTATCTTGCTTACTCGTGAAATGTCCAGCTTGCATGCATAAACTCTAGCTCGAGTCAAAAGAATCTAACGAACTGAAATACAATTGTTAAGCGTCTGACTGTCTAATTCAGTTCGTCTATGGCCTAAATTTGTTGGAGACAGCTCATTGAAAGGGCTGTCACATTACAAGATGACTTTGATATATATTTTAAACCTCAAAAGTCAACATACATATTTGGAACACCATGCCAACCCAATTGTTCACGAATACGGCCAAATGTACGCATGATATGTCGCCAACCTTGTAATCATTCTTCGCAATGAATATGCCAAGCTTTCGCAATGACAGCTGTCATACTATCTTCGAAACGCAATTGACAATTTAGAAATGTCATACAATTTAAGTCGGAAGCACTCTTTGGGGCAGAAGCTAAGCCGAGACTACATTTTAGGCTAGACATTACTTGAAGTCAAATATTCAAAAGTAAATCCAACAAGTGCACCTGACAGCATAAAAGAAATAAATATCTACACAATCAACATAAAAAGTGAAGAAATCCAAAGACTGAAGAAATCTACAAAAGAAACGCAAACTAGCACGGAAAGAAGGCACAAACAGAAACCAAAGAAAACACTACAGAAACAGAGACTCCTGCTAGATCAGCAAAATCCACACTTTACACTGTTATTGGCACACAAACAGCACACACACACAAGACAAAAGGTGTTTCTGTGTATCTACCTGAGGAGAGCATTTGGATTGTGATACACCGCGCGATCAGAAACTCCAGATACACGGAAGTAGTGCTTCTTTGGGCACACACACTTAAACACACGCGCTAAAGCCTCACTCAAGAGCGAACTCTTTTTCACCATCGCCATGCACACAGTTCGCGGCTTCACCACTTGATACGTTATTTTGTGTGGGTGATACTTGTTGCGCATGTGTACGGTGTAAACAACCGGCGGCCATATTTGTTTCTGAAAATCAAAAACCACTTCGCCGTACGCTCTCTTGTTATTGTTGCTGGTGTTTGTGCTGCCAAAAACCACTTCCACAATTCCAATTGGGATTCATGGTCAATAGAGAGGCTAAGCGGGGGGACTTTTGAACGAGCGTTAGGTGACAGCCGCCGCGATCTCATGCTTTTCGTGTCACCATTCGACTTTAGAGTCAATAAAATTCTAGGATTCATGTTTCAATTTATCGAGGGTTTTTTTTTTTTAGGATACTAAGCACTTTTCTGGCATTCAACCAAGAAGACGACAAGTATTACCAGTTGGTTGGCTTCATTTTAGTATGATGATTTGAATAATTCGGTTGCGATGCGATGTTTTTGTGGTCGCAAATTTTCACGTGTATACTTCTAGGGCGAGCACAGTCTCCAAAAAGGGGGACGGAGGGGAAACGCTCTTGTATAGGGGCATTTTCTAGAGCAGAATTATGGTTATTACCTACTTACTCCTCGACAATTTTGCATGTGAGCGAGCTGAGATAAGGAGAAGTTTTTCCGCAGCACACGAGTTGCGGAGGAGAAGATGATGGTAACGAGAACTTTTGAGATATGGACACGGAAGAGCGGACCGAATGATCTCTGCTTGTGGATCATAATAAGCGAAAGGTGTTACCTATATTTAGTATATCTTATGGGAAATTGGTAATAACTTATGGAATTATTGGCCATGAGCTTAAAAGGCTCGTAAATATAGCGATTGCCAATAGAATATACGACTTTTATTATGAAGGGTCTTAACTTCATCGAGGAGTTAGATTTTTATTGGGATTTTTAAATTAGATTCATTGTGATAGATTTTATTGAGGGTAGATATAAGAAAGTGCCTCAAATTGAGGAGTATTTTACTTGACAATTTTGCAAGAAAGGCAAATGGCTTAGAAAAGGTTTTCAGAACAGAGTAAGAACTACGAGCATCAACAAAAGAACACAAACATTTGAAGAAGGAGTGATTCCATTCTATTCATATGATGCCAGTGACGAACCACGCATTACAGTGACTAAGCTATATTACTTACTTACTTTCTTAAATCCTTTCATCCCTTCCTTTTGGGGGAATATGCTATCATCAACGAACAACTTTTTTAACAGACTGTCTCACTGTAGTCTGCTTCAGTGAGCTAATTCTATCACTTAAATTGACGGATAGTCAAATTGGCGGATCGGCGGATTCACGGATGCCCGAATTTACGGAAGCCGAATTTCGGAAGGTCGAATTTTCGGATGGTCGAATTTTCGGATAGTCGAATTGGCGGATTAGCGGATACCCGAATTTTCGCAAGGTCAAATTTTCGCATGGTCGAATTTTCGTATAGTCGAATTGGCGGATTCACGGATGGTCGAATTTTCGGATGGTCGATTTTTCGGATGCTCGATTTATCGGATGGTCGGATAAGCGGATTGTCCAATTGACGGGTTGTCGATTGGACGGATTCACGGATAATCGAATTTTCGCATCGGCGGATGGTCGAATTGGCGGATTAGCGGATGGTTGAATTGATGGATCGGCGGATTAGTGGATGGTCTATTTGGAGGACTTTTTCGAATTAGGAGATTGACGCCGTGTTATAGAATTGACGGATGGTCGAGTTTTCGGACAGTCGAATTTTCGGATGGTCGAATTGGCGGATTGGCGGATTCAGAGATAATCGAATTTTCGGATGGCCGAATTGACGGACTCACGAATTGTCGAATTTTCGGATCGGTGGATAGTCGAAATTTCGGATGCTCGAATTGGCGGATTGACGGTTTGACGTATTAGCGGATTCAAGGGTAATCGAATTTTTGAATCGGCGATGGTCGAATTTTCGAATGCTCGAATTGGCGGATTGGCGAATGGGTGGATTAACGGAATTGCGGATTGGCGGATTGGCGGATTGTCGAATTTTCGGATGGTTGAATTTTCGGATGGTCGAATTTTCGGATGGTCGAATTGGCGGATTGACGGATTGATGGATTGGAGGATTGGACGATTGGTGGATTCACGGATAGTCGAATTTTCGGATCGGTGAATGATCGAATTATCGGTTAGTCGAATTTTCGGATGGTCAGAGTGGCGGATTGGTGGATTCACAGATAATCGAATTTTCGGATCGGCAGATGGTCGAATTGGAGGATTGTCGAATTTTCGGATGGTCGAATTGGCGGATTGGCAAATTGGGGGATTGGCGGATTAGCGGTCGCATTGGCGGATGGTCGACTTAACGGATTTGTGGATGGTCGATTTGACCTATTTTCGTATTAGCATATTGGCACCGTATGGTCAAATTGGCGGATGGTCAAATTGGCGGATGGTCAAATTCACAGATGGTCAAATTGGCGGATTGGTGGATTGGCGGATGGTTGAATTGGCGCATGATCGAATGGGCGGATGATCGAATGAGCGTATTTTCGTATGGTTGATTTGGCGGATCAATGGATGCACGAATTGGTGGATTGGCGGATGGTTGAATTGGCGGTTTGACAGATTGACAGATGGTCGAATTGGCGGATAGTCGAATTTTCGGATTGTCGAATTGTTATTTTTCTAAATGTGATTGCTTCAAATCAGTGTCTTTGCCCACTTGAGATATATTTGCTTCACCTTTCTCCTGCAATTTGATTAGAAAGCAATAATTTACTGTTCAGCATTAGTCAGTCATCCAACTTTTAAACTGTTCTAATTGGGTTTTAAATTAACCCTCTGCCCCCTTTTGCAGTACCCACAACCAAAACAAAGTTAAACAAAAGAAATTCTAGGCAATCATCTCCCCGGGCGGCATCATGCCACAGACGACCATCCAACTGCTGTCGCCACATCTACAAAAGAAAGTGTGCTCAACTCCTAAATGCCGCTTCCAACACAAAACGAATCGCACAGATAATTGAAGCGGGAAATCGAAGAAAAATTGTCTACCTGCATGGAATGAAAATTAATTGGCTTCTATGTATCTCTATGTTTTGTTCTATGCTGCCTCTAGAGTGCTTACAACTTGTAATTAAAAAAAAAAAAAATGTTTTATGTTCAAAACTCCTTCCTAACTACGTGAGTGCTTGTTGTGCATTTTGAAATTTATTCGAATTTTAAATCATTCCTCCTGCTGCTGGCCATTCATATCTGTCAGATGAAATAAAAACCCCATTTAATCGGTTGAAACACTAGACCAGATTGGTAGGCGATCATTAGCCGCAGATACATATTGTATCGGCATAGAGGCAGTTGGGCCGTCTGTGACTATGAATCATTGCCAGTAGCTGACACTTGGTGTTTGTCGCAAATGTATCTAGTTCCATTTAAATGTGATTAACTCGTGTGCCACCGTCGCAAATGATGTGTGGTATTGATTGCAAGAAGAAAGCTAAGATTTCAAGTCAAGGGCGCAGCCACAATAAGCGTGTTGGTTTTTTCTTAGAGAAGTTTCGCGGCCAAGTGCAACTGGTTTGGAGTCGAAATGGGACTAGAGACCCAGAGCATGAAAAGATCGAGGAATCGTTAACTTCATACTCAGGCTCATGCTAACCCATTTTGATAGTCATTGTCCTGTTTTGCAGTTACGATTTGACTTACAAACTATGGACTTGATGTCATTTACGACTCTGTCCGTTGGCCCGCTAGGTCCTGGAAGAAGTGTCTCTCGAGGAATTTCATCGAGATGTGATAGAGATCTGGGTATTGAAACAGAAAGTAGCCTCATAAAGTACATTGTGCCATGGTAGCATCTGCAAAGGCATGTCTGTCATGCGATAACTCATGGGAAAAGTATACATAAGTCTAAGATACCAAACCTCCTCTTGCCAATACATCAACCTTCTCATTGCTTGCCTTCTGTCCAGTGACCCTGCAAGCTGTGTTCCAAGTACCTCAAGTTTTTCTCGACAGATTCGATTTAATTTAAACTGAAGATGCTTTTCAAAATGTTATATGTACGTTCCGGTCGTATTATCCTCATCACAGTCTCACGGACAGCAGTTGGCTAAGATGCTATTCCATTCTAAGGCCGAGTTAGATAGCTGAATCCTCTTCAGTTCTTCCTTCCCATCTGTAATAGGTACCTGACGTGATCCATTGCTTTTGGTTTTCAGCTTACCTCTTCTGATTATCACTGCTGATGACTGTATGCAGATAACCAATGGAGCGTTCTGAATGCAACCCCTCTAACATATAATCTAGTTATATAGATGTGCATGATTTGCCAGAAGATACCATTAGAAAGATACCTTTATAAGACCCCCATAGACTGCACCAGTCAACAGATGAAATAAAAGAATACATAAAACTGCTCATCGTTTCCATCAGTCGCATCCATCACACACTTAACGACTAGGACTATGCTTCCTAGGCGACAACCATGAAACATGATACATAACGTAAAAGCTACAACTCAGCTCTCTTGTGGTTAACTCCAGAAGTTATGCATTTCTATGTCGCACTGAGAGATGAGAGAAACTGCTGCTGTCGCGCAGTGAATTAAATGCTGCGCAATGAAATTCCATAAAACAATCGAACCGAAGGTTGCGAATGGTTTAGGATTGCATTTTGCGCAAAAGAATTGTCTGCACATGGAAAAAGTCCAAAGACTATATGTTGGCATTACATTAAATTGTTCATTCACTGTGTGCTTCCTGGATAAATGTAACTTGAGCTTTGACACCACCTACGCCGAAAGCAAGAGAAAAAAAAATAAAGAAATTGTTCTACATCAAGAAGTGTAAGTTATGCGGAATTCCGTGAGACTCATTCGAGACAAATGAGATTCTAATGTCAAAGGAAGTCTGTAAGAATGAAAGATATATTTTGATGTGAAGGTGAGAAAAATCCATTCGATTTAGATGGATAGCACTCAACAGAAGATAAAGCTTCGACCTTCGTCTTTGAATATGTTAAAACGTCGTCTGTTGCCTAGAGGATGAGATTTATGTGGGCTATATTAATTTTTAATTGCAGTAAAGAGATTACTCGTAGAAGAGTGATTTTCGTAATAAAGCTGAATAATTTGTAGACGCTGTTTTGGGCTGTACCTTTTCACGATGAAATGTCAAATGCTACTCAATAAAAAAATTATGACAAATTAACACGACTTGGAATTCAACTGTCAACAAATCTATAACCAAAAAAGTACCTCTAAATGATTCACTCTTCACTAATAGAGACAGAAATATATGAGAATACTACAACCCGTCTGGAACGGATCCTAACTCAAACAAGTTATGGAACGTCACTAACAAGGCAACCGCAATGACAACAGCGATTGATGACAGCAGCTCCCTATGAGTCTACCGCAAGGGCAACAGCTATAAAGGCAATTACTGCTACAGAAATACAAGCGTAGCTAGTCAAGTGCTGTGGCGAAGAGTTTAAGATTCTTGAAAGAGAGCATAAGGTTCTTGGGCACGAGGGTGTTCTTGGCAATGAAAAAGCGGATGAACTAGCAAGAAAAGGTTCATCAGATATACTAGATCAAACTGATCTCTTTGTAATCATCTCGCCCTGCGTTCCTAAGCTAAAAGAAGAGAAGTTAGCCATAAGAGACCCGAGCTTAAGATGGAATTCCATGGAAACTTGTAATATTACAAGACAACAATGCCCATTGTTCGACATGGCAAGAAGCGAGAGACTTAGGGATACAAGATTCCTCTCCATTCTCTTGGGAATCACGGAGCATAACACTGTGCAATAGAATATTTAAAAACTGCGCCAACCGGAAGAAGAGCTCTGCAGAAGATAGAGAGTTTTACAGGGTACCACCCCCTTCCTGCCAATGCCCTGGGAAATATAACAAACAAATTTCAAGTGCCCCATCTATACGCAATGAAGAGCAACATTCATGCGATGGGACCTTTAAGTATTTGATCAAATGTTTGATTCGTTTGCAAAGTATTAAGTACCCAACCCATAGTCGATCCGTTGTTCCGTCATTTTTAAGTGACAGCTTACGCATTTTCATTGGTGAAAGAAGGAGAGATAATGTAGAAAAACTGTCATCGCCTGTGACAATCAGCTGATTGATTGGACGGGTTCTATGGGAATGTCAACGTTCAACGGAACGACGGAGCAACGTATCGACGAATTCTATGTGTTGACCCCTTTATTGGTAAACGGTATGACAATAACTTCTTGTACTTTCATGTCAAGGACTTGCTATTTTTCTGTATCTTCAGCTGCATACAAGAGCCCTATTGGAGACAAGATTCTTACTTTCTTAACCCACGTCCAAGCATTCACACGAAGATTACGCAAAAAACAAATCTCTCAATTCTGTCAATTTATTCAAATCAAATAATTCCTCAGCGAAAAAAAAAAAAGAAGCTTACAAATAAAACTCTAAACAGGTTGTGTCGCTTCTAAAAGAAGAAAGTCCATCTTTAAGAACAGATCTATAAGAACTTAAAGATGACTTACGACTCATTTGACTAATATTACACGTAGTTCCGAATCTTCATTTACAAACGTTCTGACAAAATACCAAATCTAGGCAAATACCTGTGGATTTGAATTAATTATCGTTTTCTATCTGTTCACTGTTCACTTTCTTAAGTGACACCCATTCGCCCTTAATTCGGCTCAATATTTTTACAATCGTACCGATACGGTTCGTAGAACTCTGTTCCCAACTTAATTAATTGTTCGAATATTTAAATAAGACTATCAACAGTTTATTAGTGAGCTCGGAGAATTGAAATTTTAGCAATTTAAATTCAAAAAGAAATCAAATGACAAATGGATTAGTGGAAGGTAATTAGTTAGAGGCTTTTGTCCTGAGTTGAGTGGAAAAATGGTTTTTGAAATCGAATTCAGAGATGAACATACTGTGAGCTTTGTGATTTGTTAAAAAGATACTTTATTGGCTGCCGTGAGATAATTTGACTGCCGTCAACGAGGTGGATTATAAGAAACGGCTGGGCGGAAAGTGTTGATAGTTCTGATTTAGCAGATAGTATATTCGACTGTAAATTAGGAATCTTTGGCAAGGTATTTACTTGGATTCCCACTGGATTTCCTAACGCAGTAGCTTTGTATCTCAATAAATTAGTTTATGGCCGTCTCTTTTCTGTGCAAGCATTCAACTAGGATACCAACATATGTACTTAAGTAAGTAAGTAAGTATTTATTATGAAATATAAATAAGCCATGGAAATTATTAGTAACTCATGCACGTATACACGCCTTATGCCCTGAGTCCCCATGAGGACACAGAGCCTCACAACGACTACGCGCAATCGTCTGTGGTTTCTCGCAATGTGCCTCAACTCTTTAAAACTTCTCCACCTTTGGCGGAACAATATTGGTATGAATGCAGCCTTGTAGAACGCCACTTTGGACTAAAAAAATTTCAGGCAGACTTCCTCTTATTAACCAGAGGTATTTGGCACTTATCTTGAATGCCTCTCAAGTTGAATGCCAAGCAGTAGGTGGAGTGACGATCAATATTCGATGCGCTGCTCAACGCACTAATCACCGCAGGGTGTTGATGGGACGCAAAAAGATCCAAATGGGAAACTTGCTTGTTCTGCATCGAGTACAGTTCCCGACAACATGACCAACTATCGTGCCTCAATATCCACTGTTCATCGACTCCACAGTTCATGAAACTTTGCAGCTTTCGGTCACAATGCAAGTCTCAATGTTGAACCTGTACAGTCACCCGATTCTGGACAGTATATCAAACACAGACATTGCTTTGCTTGTTCTGTCATTAATAGAGGCAATACTCTCCGTATGGAATGTGCCATGCCAAAGAAACCGCTCTCTACGAAGCCAAAAATGAAAGAAAACTCGACGAAAAGTCTTCGTATAGAATGTGCTAATGAAACCGCTTTGTACGAAACTAAAAATGAGCAAAAACTCGACGAAACTGAACGGAAAGACATTGTGGGTGCAATATGCATGTGCGACCACGTCCACAGCATTAATTCAATTTGAGTCGAGCTTTAATCTTTGCAGAGTTTGTTCGCTAAGTATGATTAAATTTAGTGGAATAGGGTTATGAGGTTATCATTATATAACACTGGGCAGCGAAGAACCAACTTTCTGTAAATGGTTAAAGAAGTAGCTTCCGAAGTCTACTCCTAGCAATGACCACATATTCACATATTGCATATGTTATCTCGTCTGAGATATTGTAAGCCCGTCTCTTAAGTTTTGTATTGTGTTAATGTTTCAATTTAGCATTAGTAGCCTTCTTCAGCCTACGCCATCCTAGCACTTAAGAAATTAATAGCAGCATGAATCGATTTCGAGATACTCTTCATGGAAATCTACAAAGTTGATTGAACCTCGAGTGGTTCCGCTGATGGATCACCGAGAAAATCTTCTCTAACGTAACAACTGATGACGCACGATATGAGTCCAACTCAAAGATAGTTTTGGGTGCGGAACAATTGGTTAACTCACGCGATACAGATAAAAGAAACTTTTCTAAACTGATTTATTCACAATTTTTTCTCTTAGTTCCATATGTACGACCCTCAGTCCTGACGTAACATAAATTCAGTACAAAGTAGTGTACACTGTTACGCCCATTTTATTCAGAGCTTTTAATTCGAATTGCAATGTTAGTTCCAGGCAGCAGACAGCACTTGAGATACAAACAATAAAGCAAATAAAAGTGACACGTCTGTGTCACACCTTTGTTGCACGAGTCACTGCGACGGTTTCAGTTGTAGATTGATAGAGCACGGGCAACACGTATAAAATAGGAAAGACGATAGTACAAAAAAAAGAAAACAAGTTTAATAGGATTGTGTACATGAAATAGATACTGCACTGCGATTGATCGCTGCGACAAAATTATTGAATCACCGGATGAAGTGATTACCTTTGAGTTTTTTTTTTATTTATATGGGATGCAGCTGGCGATTATATTAGAATTTTAATCGAGAATTGTACTTATATCCTGACGGTGAAAGATTTATAGAAGCAACACTCAACGGGATTGAGCATCGCACTTTAAGTGAGGTTATACCAGATCTTGTAAAAAATGCGCATCTTTATTGGACAAGATTGTAAGTGATTTAGTGCTAGTCTTAGGGCTCTTCCCTAACAAGTGTATTGAGCTATTAAGTTCTCTTTGGGTATTTGAAATAATAGATGACCATTGGTACCAACTCAGAAATATCTCTGAAAAGTTCTAAGCCCAAGAGCATCATTCTAAAAGGAGCATGTCACAATATTAGCGAAGGCAATTTATTCCTTTAGACATTGATTTTTTTTTTTTTTTTTTAGATTTAGATATTCTTTATTCAACTAGATTTTTCTTTAACAATGTTTATAAACCTGCGAAGCCGAAGTGGCTTATCTGCAGGAGACTGTACTTTACAAGTTATTATATATATTAAATTATCAAAGTGAACTTTGGACTAAGTGATTAACAATTTCATTAAGTATTGACTTTTCATTATTATTATTATTTAATTTTTATTTTTTTTTTTTTTTTTTTATTTTTTTTATTTTGTTAAGTAATTTGTTCTAAATAATGTTCTTTCAATTTTCTTTTTCTTTTTTTGATTGACAAAATATTTTTTAGGGCTTGAGGGAGATCGTTTAAGATGTTTGGGACCGTGTACATCAATTGCCTCCTGCCGTAAACGTTGATGTAAGATGGAAGCCAGTACATCCCGTTCGCTTGTCTTCTCGTGTTGAAATTGTGATTGATTTGTATTCGAAGCCGATCTTCATCGTAATACTCCAGTGCTGCTGTCATCTTGAATATCTGCTTCACCTTTAGTATCTTTGCGTTGTTTTCTGCCATGTTTCTTCGCTGCAGCAGTTTGATAGCTCTATTTTGGATATTTTGCAGTTTATCGATATGCGTATCTGCAGCATTTCCCCAAGCTAGGATACCATATCTAAGCCTTGACTCAATAAGAGCGTGGTATATTTGCTTTTGAACGCTATTCGTTGATTTGTATTGCATACAAGACAATGCAAACATGGATCCTCTCAGCTTTTTCCGTAAGTCATTGATGTGGGTTTCCCACAGAAAATGTTTGTCGATGGTAATGCCAAGGTACTTATACGTCTCCACTACCTCTATGACATCAGAAGTGGTTTGATTGGTGCAATTGTAAGCTTGAAGTCTAATTTCTGTTGTTGGGTATTGTGGGCTGCGAATATGCATCACTTTTGTTTTAGATACATTAAGCACAAGCCCGTTGTCGTGGCACCATCTTCCTACTTCGTCGAGCTCAGTCTGCATCATTCTAGCTGCTTCTTCTAAATTTTTGTGAGAAACAACTATAGCCGTGTCGTCAGCGTATGCAAATGCTGTACTCCGTGTAAGACAATTCAGCATACCATTTGTGTACAAAATGAACAATAGAGGGCCAAGTTTTGACCCTTGTGGAACTCCATATTGCACCTTGTAGTCGCAACTAAGATAATCATTAATTTTTACTCTAAAAGTCCTCGCTCGTAGATAATCTCTTAACCATTCTGCTAATGTTCCTCTAATTCCTGCTGTTTCTAAAGCACTAATTATCTTGTTATGATCGAGTGTGTCGAATGCTTTACTAAAATCGAGGAACAGGACTAAGACGTGGTATTTCTTTGCAAGGCTGCTGTTGACTAGGTCAGCGAAATTCCCGAGAAGTTTGTTTGTGCTTTTTCCTTTTTGAAAGCCGTACTGATTTTTGTTTATTAAATTGTGTTTTTCGATGAATTGCCAAATGCGATCAGCTACGATTTGTTCCAGCATTTTCTCTATAGTTGGTAATATTGCTATTGGGCGATAGTTTGCTATCTCTTTTTTGGCTCCTCCCTTGTAGATTGGTCTAACAAGTGCCTCTTTGAGCTTTGTTGGTACTGTTGAGGTCTCCAGACTTATGTTAATTAGTTTCGTGATTATTGGAGCAAAAGTATCGGCATGTGTTTTTAAGTCAATTGCACGAATACCATCTATTCCTGGGGCTTTTTTGACATTTAATCTATTTAGCAGATTTACTACCTCTAGCTCGTTTGTTTCTCCTAGATAAATAGAATGCGGTATTGTCATGTTTTGATGGTTACCTGCAGTTGTGTTGCATTTGTGGATAATAGAATCTGCTTGTCGCGAGAAGTGTTCACCAAATTCTTCTGTTAGTGCAACTGCGCTCGTACTTGGGGGGAAGTTTTTAAGGATCATTTCATCCAGTGACATTCTTCTACGTCCTAATACTTCATTAATTAACGACCAGGTTTTTTTTGGGTCAGATTTTGTTTGCGCAAACTTTTCTTTATAATACGAATCCCTACTCCTCGATATTTGTTTGTTGATTCGATTTCGAAATATCTTATACTCATTTTCATATGTCAGGTTATTTCGGTTATTTTTCCATCTGCGATACAGAATATCTCTTTCTTTACAGCTATTAACGATATCCCTAGTAATCCATGCGGCATTTCTCCTTTTGTCTCTCATTCTTCGCATAGCTGTTGAGTTTTCGTAAATTTCTGTCATTTTATCAGCTAGCGCGTTAAAAAGTGCGTCCGCGCTATTATTTTCCAGTATTGGGGTCCAGTCTGTGGCTCTTATTAGTTGATTTACTCGAGAAGTGCTTATGACTGATCGCAAAGGTGAACGACTCTCATTAGAGCATATCATATTATCATAGACTCCGTATATAGTGCTATAATGATCCGATATATTATTCTTAACTATAGCTGAAAATAGTTTATGCTCTGTTAGATTCACTAGAATGTGATCAATTAATGTGCTTGTTCCTGCATGTAGATCGATTCTGGTTGCTCCTGTGATGATGTTGGACAACCCATTAAAAGCTAACATTTCCAGATAATTAAGAACGACGGGGTTAGTACTTTCTTTAACATTTATGTTAATATCACCCAATATTATTATACCATTTTGCTGTCGCATATTTGTTATTCTCTCAAACTCACTAATAAATTCATTTTTATTATTCTTTGGAGGTCGGTATACTCCACTAACTATTTTGTTTTCTGAAGCTGAAAATATCTTCACTGTCAAATTTTCGTACGATTTTGTGGCAATATTAAGCCTTTCGTAATTTAAATACTTTTTTATAAACATGGCTACACCACCTCCTTTCTTTTTCTCTCTATTTTCAAATTCAGCACTGAATCCATCCAGGTTATATAAATTTATTTCTTCTTTTTTAATATTGATTTCTACTAACACAATTACATCAACAAAATTCAGTATCGGATATACACTCGCACAAAAGACGTCCCAGTTTTTTCTCAGTGATCTGATATTCAAACATAAACAACGAAAATTCATTTTTTTTAATTCATATTTCATTTCAGCAAAATTTCCAAACTCCATAAAGTTTAAGTCTAATATAATGTTATCTGTATTATCCATCAAAAATTATAATTATGATTGTGCTCCAATAAATATTAAATATGAAATTAATTTCGTTTAATTTTGTTTATATCATTCATACATTGGATGAACAATACTTCTGCTCTATCCTCTCTTCTCGCAAACACTTTCCCGGAGTTTACCCACACAAATCTCCAACCTTCTTCTTTTGCTGTTTTCTTTGTCTGCCACAGCAATTGTTTGTTGACGTTTGTTAACATATCATTTATAAAAATATTGTTGTTGGTATTTGCCTCAGTGATTTTCGCATTTCCCATGTTTTGGTTAATTTTTGCAATTGTCACTGGGCGGGTTACACGTGCATTATTAACGAAGTTATTTTTAATTAGCGTGCTATTAAATGTTGCTACAATTGAAGATCGTTCGGGGTTTTTCGGGCGTGTGCGATATATATCGGAAATATCAGTGTTTGTAATTTCATGTTTAATTGTCTTTCCAATTGCTTTGACAAGATCCAATAAATTTTCGTCTTTCGTTGGTGGTATATTTTTAATTTCAATTGTGTTTCTAAATTGTTGTTGTTCTAGTCTATTGATTTGTGCTTGCATTTGTGAGATGCATTCATCTTTTTGTTTTTGGTTTTCTTTTAGCTTCTGTATTTCATTCATTAGTGTGTCCATTATGGTGTTGTTTTTTTCAATGTTTTTATTTATGTCATCAAACTTTTGTGAGACAAAACTGCAGAAGTCGGCTATTCCTTTTATTTCCATTTTCATGTTTCTCAATTCGGTCATAACTTCATTCGAGTTTATTATTACAGAATTTTCCGAGGTTGATTCCGTATTTTGTTTTGGTGGACTGTTCAGTTCAGATCGATTTCTTTTATTTGCTTGCAGATCAGGTGTTAGTGGGCGCGATGAGGTTTGTGGTGGAATAGTGCTGAGAATTTCGTTGCTGTTCCGGCAGAACTGGCACTTCCATGATTCCCTTTTGGAACCCATAGATCTCCATGACCTTTCGGTTACCGTGGTGCAATCGAAGTGCAGTTTTCGTGCGCATAGTGGGCAAACGACGAAATCGCCAGAAGAAGGCAGATTTTCCTTACAATGGTCACACAAGTTCATCGTACTTACTGCGTGCAAGAGAAAAAAGCGATGAAGTAGACAGTAATGGATGAAAACAGTCAGCTGCTGCAGTTATTGTATATATATATATATATATGTATGTGCTATTGCTTTTATTAGTGTTTTCACTATAAAAAGGCACTTTGTATTGAATTTTTACAATAAATATTAAAGTCACTGTCTTAAATATGTTTTATTTATATTTTAATTTAAAAAGAAACACTTTTCAAGGGAATTTTTCAAAAAAAAGATTGATTGATTGGTGAGTGCTAGAGAGTCTCAACCAAGACATCAACCAATGTGTAACTCTAGTACACAGCTGGGTACAAACTGGAAAATAGCAGCACTACAGCTAGAGAGTGCTGCCCCTAATAGCAACATTAACACAGCCCAGCTGTGACCAAAAGTATAGAAACTAAGGAAACACATGTTTGTATTTGTCAGGCCTCACTACGGACTCTAAATTCTCACACCGTAACTTCCAGGCTACTTAGGAGTTTATATGGCCTTGCAAAATGCTGGACTAACTAAAAACAAAAGCACAAATAGAGCAAGCAAACTACCTTTAGGTCACAGCCACCATACAGGCCGCTAAAATTATAGACTATCTCTGTCTATAGACAACCAGGCAGTCATTAAGGCTCTAGCTCTAGAAAACCTGCAAATACGAGACAAAGTAGTTACTTCTTCTTGGAGCTGGAGGACTTCGGAAACGTTAACTGATGAGGTCCTTCATATCACCACGAGTATGTCGGTGGTTATGAAAACAGCATTTTCCCAAATAAAATGATTAGGAACCAAATTTTTGGAATAAGTGATTGAAGACTCTATTGTCATAAGGCACTCACTTAAACTACTCAGCAGCCAGGAAGACTACGATCTGGACTCTCAGATACAGACATCTGCCGACACGATTAGCACAGTAACTTGGAACACAGAACCCAAGGCATTACCGAAGCCAACCATTGGAAGCCACACTTAGGTCCATTGTGATTCCATAAAAATTGGGGTGTTTCCAAAACAGTTAAGGCCGCCTAGCCCATTGACATCTTCCCATAACTACTGCTGGACAGGAAACTAATTTTCTGGCACGTTTCTGTTGAGAGCTTGAAGCGTGGCACTTTCCAATCGAGCTCAAGAAGTCCAATGTAGGACCAAAACTCTACTAACAAAACAAACAAGTCGCACTACTAAACGTCGTATATAAACAATTTGTTGTACGATTTTTTGTACCTATACTATATACAAATCTGATCACAGCTCTTTCAAGTGCGTCCAAACGGCGACGATCCATATTGAAGCCGCTGTTACCACTGTTAAAAGCAAGACCAAAAATCAATAACAGCTTCAACATAATTCAATCACAAACACGGCGAATTCACATCTAGCAAATACTCCCACCGGGAAAGTCTACTTCCAAGTATTTTCTGTCAAAAAGTAAAACTAACTTTTATCCGGTTCATGTATTAGATAATTATTTGGAGATACCTTTATTCAAATGTAGATGGCTACAGTGTGCACTCTTAATCTCACATTCAAATAAAATTCCAAGTATTTTTAAGAGTTTAATTAACACACATTTTAAGGACTTTCGGACCAATTATCCCACTCTTGCATTTCTCCATAAATTGGTAGTCCTGGACTTTCTGTGCCTTGTACTTGACGAGCAGCAAGTAGTTTAAATTCCGCACCAAGTTCTCCTAAGGCTTTGCCACATTTTAAGAGTTTCTTTGCGGCCCTTAGAGCCTTTACTGTAGGTAGCTCATCTGGAAATAGTTATTAACTTAGAAACTACATTGTATTTTTATGTATGTCATAACGTACCTGAGAAATCACCAATAAATGCTATTCCAGTTCCATTGCGATTATAGCCATAAGTGTGAGCACAAATTTTATGCCATCCACATCCTTCGTAGATGTTTCCATCGTTACCAATTAAGAAACTAGAAAAACAAATTATTTTTTATATTTGTTGTTTTGGTAGAATAAATAATTGAACCCTTCCTTGGTGAAAAAACCATCGTCCTCAAATTTTCCATAAAATTATGTTCAGAGATTGCATTTAGAGAGAATAAGAACAAAAGCAGTTTAATCTCTGACTCTTGATTTTTATACCATCAGTTTTTTACCTAGGTCTCTGACATCTACAAGTTTTGATGAACGTACCCTCGAACTTCGGAAGAAGAACACCTCCCCAAATGTTTAGGAAATACGGAGCCAGGAAGATGGTTCCAAATACGTAATGTCTTTCGGTTTATGAACGAATCCCTGTGTTTGACAGTACGTCCGAAGTTGGGCTTTAAGGGTGAACACGTATTGTTGGTGAAATTTTGAAGGGCTTCTGGTCATTTCGAGTGAGACTATGGAACATAGACAAACTTCCGTCAATTTGACGTTCGGCTCCACCAAGCTGAAAACTCGTTTGTATTTCCGGCAAAATCAAATCCGAGCTCACACACACATTCGTAATCGGCGAGAGTTTTTATGCGGGCAGCCATTTTGTAGAGTCGTTCTATACATTTTTTGACGTTAATGTGTTATGCAAAAGCAAAGAAAGGAAAGTTACGTCTTGTTCGCATGTTCGAACTCTAGGCCGCCTACTTTTGAGGAAAGGCTTGACATATGAACCGGCAAACGAATTCTGACAGTTTGCAGAATTTTCTTACCTTTAAGTCCAGTATACTACCTCAAAAATAAATTCCTTACTTTGGAGTCTAAACTGAATCTCTCGACGATAATTTATAAAAATGGCAAATGGTCGGAGACAAAGCAGAGCCTTAAGGTGCGTCCAGACCGGGTGAAACATTTATTTGTTTCTGAAATGATTCCTAAATGTTTCACTAGGTCTGGACGCCTAAATGTTGTGAAACATTTATTAAATGTTTATGAAATATTTCAGAAATGTTAATAAAATGTTTCACGAAACAGTGTTTCATAAATATTTCACTCGGTCTGGACGCACCTTTAGAAAACACCAGTATTTCCAAGATGAATCGAAGCAACTTAGGGATATTGAATGCTACAAACCGTAGATACTAATCCATGGCCCGTAGATCGGCGAGGAAGAAGATTCGACTTTTTTTTAAGCAAGCTGAATAATTACTGTTCTGTTTTTTCGCAAATATGGTAGTGAAGCGAAGGACAGACAGAATACTATAAAGATTTGGCCAACGAGAAAGTACAGCACTTCAGAGCTTTGGATGACACACAATTTGCACAGCAAAGTTGTGTATCTTAAGACCTTTAAGGACTACTGCAACCGTATGAGTGCCAAAGTAAATTTTTTCCAGGCGAAAACTCTAGCACAAGTGGAGACAAAGAACTATCTGGTCGTGTCTAGGGCTCACTGCAAAATAAGGAGCAACGAAATAGGCCTTTTCCATTTAACTGACGGTTGTAAGGCCATTGTAACAAAACCGAAGAGAATAAGATTTCATGCAGACGCACTTCTTAAATACACGTACATTGGACACTCATCAATAAACACTTCAACTGACACTTAGACAAGTCTGTGAACTATAAAAACAGGCAGTAGAGCCTTTAAAATATGGAATAACTCTCAAGTTAACCAACTGATCAGCCCGCTTGTAGCAATTCCCCAAACAAAATAACAAACAATCGAAATTTGCATGCCTAATTAGAGCGATTTTTTTCGACAAAAGTTCATCTCTTCTGTCTCTCTATCAGACAGCTGATAACCGGTTATCATTTACAGTAATCAATTATTGCAATCAACTAGACTAGCTCTTTGCCCCCCCTTATCATTGCAAAAATACAATTGAATATGAATTAAGTTCTACTTAAAGGCATTGTTCTTACTTACTTGTATCCAATGTCATCGTAACCGATACTCTTGTGATAACTCTGCATGTTCTGCAGGATAGTTGCGCAGGACGCAAAAGTATCACACTTTTGAGATACAGTATGATGAACGATGACGTATTGCACAGGAATGGTTTGGTAATCCACTGCCTTAGCTGCTGAACCGCCCCATTGTAGCTTTGTCTTAACCGGTGGACAATCTGAAAGTACAATTTCACATATTAGAGTCCTGATTCAGTTCCTTTATGTCGATAGTACCTCTATTCTTTCCACTTTTAACAGAAACAACCAATGCGAGTACAGAAATTAGTATGGAGAATTTCATGACTGCTGTACGTAGTGCTGGCTCGAGATACAATCTGAAACTGAGATGTGGTCAATAATTGAATGAGCTTCATTTGAATCTTTTATTTACTTTTGGTATGAGGGGGGATTTTTCACTTGATGCTTTAGTGTTCCAGTGCTTGAGAGAAATGATACAGATACTTTTGTATGCTTCTTGAGCTTAAGCCTGTCTGTGAAAAATTTGTTTATTTTCTTGGTAGTCTGACGCATGCGGGGAATCCCTAGGAAGTTTGTGTTATCATTGGGTTTTATTGCTAATCATTTGCTAGCTATTTTTGTGCTACGGGCGTCAATTAATTCGGTGAAGTTCAAATTGTTTGCAAATGTGAAAACTCGTTTTAGAACTGGTATAGTTTTAGTCTGCCCCGCGGAAGTGGATCCAGTAATGCATTAAAATTAATTGATTTATAAGATGGAAGAATTCGCGTTTTGACACTAGTGCTGCACGAGCTTAATGCCTTTAAAAGAACCACATCGCATAGCGACAGTTGCCATCCTACTTTCAAATTTTAAGGCATAACTTGGATGAGCTTGTTCATATCAGATACTCAACAATACTTTTATAAGTTCAATTCTTTTACCCTTCGGGCTTCTTACTGAGACTGAGCTGTCTCTTTTGCGTCAGATTTGTTCTGCTCAAGTCGACAAATATCAATCACCGTACACAATTCCAAAATCTGTAATCGTTGATCACTAAAATGTTCCTCATCGATCAATTATTACACTGTCACTTTTCACCCTCTGGAGGTTTTGTCTTTGTAGCCATCTCAATCCTGGAGAATAGAATTAAAATATCCTCTTAGTTAGAGCGTTGTTCTCCATTCGCTCGATGTTGCCGAACCGTTAAAAAATGCTGATTCTATGCTTATTCAGCCTCACTCATAATCATAATCCACATTTGAAAATCCGGCTGATAAGAACACTTTTCGAAAAAATTTACTTTTTTCAGTAATTTTGCATGAAACTTGATAAATGTACTTTCTTATCTCCTGTATTCCCTTATGGAATCTTGCGCCTCTATTATGCCTACGCGCCATCGTGTATGGTTTCTGGCAATGTGCTTCAGGTCTCCCCAACTGCCGTGTTTCCATCTCGACCGTTCTGGGCTACGTTCTCCTCGGACCGCCGTATAGCATGGTTAGCTATGGAACTGTCACCTTTTCAGAACAGGTGACCAATCCACTGCCACTTTCGTCATTGATCGATTAATGATCGTGGTTATAGGTTCCTGTCCCGTTCTCTGGTAGAAGTGTTCATTAGAAATACGATTGGGACAGAAAATCCTTAAGATGTTTACAAACGTTTGTAATTTTCTTATGATGTCAATGGTCACTCTCCACGTGCTGAATTGGAGCGGAACAGTCTAAGCTTTGACAACATGAACATACTGAACGCAGATATTGCTTTGAAGATTCTGTTAGCTATATCCAGTTCGGTTTCACCCTCAGTCAAGACAAAACTCCCATGATATAGCAGGAAATTGTCTACTTTCTCTTCCGGTTGTCCATCAATGCATATTTGAGCTGATGAGGTAATTGGTAAAAGAATGCAACCTTGTCTTAGCCCACTGATCTCGAACTCCTATGATAACCTTCTTCTGTGCAGGACATGACATTTTGACCCAGCATAAGTGGCCTTGATAATAACAATTAATTTATCTAGGATACCTCGCCTGTTTAAGGCACGCCAAATAAACTGCCTGTTGACACTATCGAATGCCTTCACAAAGTCAATGAACAGCAGCAAAGACAACCCTGTGACCTTGCTCCTTGAAATCGAACAGGACACAATGTGGGTTGTCACAACTGATAGCCAGTAGCTGCCAAATGCTCGTAAAAGAGATCGTGTTTACGACATATACGATCTAAAGCGTTGGACCCCATTGTTTCTACTCAATATGTCAAAGCGCAACCGCGCGAACGCGACATTGTGAATTGGCCATTAGAGTCACACAAAAATGATATGACAAATGGTCGCGTTTGCTTAGTATAATTATGGCTACTCACAGAATTTGACAGCACGCGAGGAAAGTTTTCGTTCAATTGTGACATTAGCTATCACATGCTTTATACAACTATGGTTGCGCCTTTAGCATGAGTTTTATTGTAGGGAGAGATTTAGTTGTGTGCATTTTTACAAAACTCTGTCAAATTTGTAGGAAACTTCAATTTAAGAGACTGAAAAATGTAAAAGGCTAGAAAAACAGTACAATCAGGAAAAGTATGTTGAGCACTTTATATGGTCATCTCAAGAGCATCATCTGCATGGCGTTGCAATATTTTGGTCATGAAAAAAGGATTGATAATGCATCAGTTTGTCATGGTCATGGCTTTTCTGCAATCCAAACCCACCCAACAGAAGAAGCAATTGCGACGACTTATAATAGTATATAGTCTTTGTCAGCAGGTAAGAGGCGAACGATATTCATCGAAAAATTTACTTGAGTAAATATTCACACAACTAAAAAAAGAGCTTCACCTACTATACTTATTATCAGCTGCCGTTTGAAGGTGAAAATTGTGATGGGTAATACAGTTCAACCAGTCGACCGGAATATATCGAATGATGACCGAAAGTAAATCCGAATCGAATGGGTCTAAAATCCGTCGAAATGAATGATAAATATGTTTCAAGACTATTTATTCCATGCGGAAGATGTTTCACTATAGCAATAGCATACAAAGAAATTATTCGTCTTTATAAAAGAATCATATGAATGAAACAATCAATTAAGGAACAATTTTATTAAAAAGAACAAAAAAAGTAAAGTATAACTACACAAAACAAATAACCCTTTTTTTCTTAAAAATATTACGTTTGTTCTTAAAATTAATCAATTTTAATCAAAACTC
Source organism: Chalcosyrphus nemorum (assembly GCA_949716465.1). Lineage (NCBI taxonomy): Eukaryota > Metazoa > Arthropoda > Insecta > Diptera > Syrphidae > Chalcosyrphus > Chalcosyrphus nemorum. Next base: position 4,427,368 of record OX454332.1, read on the forward strand.
AAAAAACAAATATACATATATTCTTCACTCTACGAGAAATTTGCTCAATTTTAAGGGATTAAGTAAAACAAAAATTAATTCATTATTTTTAAGTCCAAAGCTCAAAAGCAAAAATAACTTATACAGTGAAAACAATATTAATTATTGAAGATATAAACTAAAGTAAATGTATAGAAGAAATTAGTTGACTCCATGTCGTCCAATGGCGTAAGTTGATAATTCCACCAATTTGCCATTCAACATAAATCCTCGAATGCTTCCCGTGAAACCATTACCTTCGCTTACAGTCCCTCCGATTACAAAAGGCGAACTCAACTGATACTGATAATTCGGGGCAAAATTACGAACTCTAGTCCTCTCGGTGTTGTCGACAGTCAACACAACTTGTTTGCTGGAAGATATACATATGCAAAGACGGTCAAAGTGTAATATAAATATGGATTTTTAAAAACGTCATTACCGATTTCTCTCCACATGGACAGAATGCCAACGAGTGTTGGTAAACGGCTTTGACCTCTCCACAAAAAGCGAAATTATCCCATTGCCCCCCTGAAATTGGAACTCCAATCTTGTTCCATTTATTAAACTCATTTTAATAAGGTCCGTTGGTCCAATAGCATAAAAGAATACTGCTTGCCTGGCAGCCGTCTTGAACTGAAAATATACATCGCCAGTTTGCCCCATGTTATACGGTGGCAGTTCCATTGTCGCATTACTAAAAGTAATAGAGTAAGTGAATAAAGGATCGCCGATACAACGCATCGGTCCGAGCTTGTAACTGGCTTCCTTGTGATCGTAGTAAGTTCCAGTGCCACCAAATCGGACAGCACGCACTGGCAGAAAATCCTTTTCGCGAATGTATCCGCTGTCTTCAGTCCAAGCGGTTTGATCGGCATCACAGTTGCAAGCGCTTTTCTTGTCGATGCAGGTTCCGCTCATGCCACAAGCGCATTTTCTAGAGCCCGGTTGAGCACCAGCCCAGTAATCCATGGCCTCATTGTTCCTCGAAACCCACCATGTGACTGGACGGAATGGTTCAACTGGAGGGAATAAAAATTAAAGCTTGTTACAGAACGGACACTTAAGACTCACTAGTTCCATTAAAGAGTTTGGCATTCCGGCAGTAGAAGGACAATCGTTGCCAGCAGGACATCGAGCGTCTTGTCAACTCCTCTAGTTCTGGCCAACCGGTACCGTATTCAGATTCGTGGTTGAAAGATCCCGGTTTTTCGAATCCATCCACTTTAACAGGCTTTGGGTGATTATGCCTGATTGTGGTGGTGATCTTACCATCTTCTAAAGTTTATAATTTATAGAAAAAAAGAGATTATATAGGTATTTCCAAAAAGTGCTTACTATAAAATTCACAAGTGACTGGAAAAGGTTTAAGGGGACCGCTGCCATCCAAATCGATCTTGGTATGGACTATGGACGCTGCAGTTCTAACAGCCAAACACGAAGGACCATATTGTGCTGCAGGAAAAAAAAAATTAAAATTAAATACACGATCACTTCTATGAAACCGGAAGCATTGTCCTTACGTGTTAGACAAACTGCGCCCATGTATCCAGTGCCAGTGCAGTCGCATAGAAACTCACCATATTGAACCTCACATGTACCGTTATTGTAGCAAGGTTTTCGATGGCAACCACCAGCACTTGGATTAATTTCGTAGTCATTTTCAGGATAATATGATGTTGTTGGATCAGTTTGAGGTTTATCTGTAGAATCGATTTCGGGTGCATTATAGCGGTTATCCATTGCAATGATTTGGACCGCACTTTTAGGCTCGACTGTTGAAGAAATGTTTGTTATATCCTTAGGTCGCTCCACTGCACCAATTTCGTTTACATCTCGGGGTCCGACGGTTGTAATATCTTCAACCGAATTCGAGGTATCCGCCTTGTTTATACGATCGATTTTAGAAAAAATTTGAGATTCATCCTTTGCACTGATTTTGGTTGAATTAGGACGATCTTTTGTTGGAATTATTTCGGTTGAAGGCTGATTCATCTCTGCGGTCACATCTTGGGGTTCAACTTTGGTTTTGTTGTTTATAAAAAAGGTCATGACAAGGTTTCGTAGTCGTCCGTCTTTTTTTCGATGTCCGGAATCGGTTGCAGACAAATTTTGTGGTTTATCTGTTGTATTGGTTTCAGTTAAACGAAGTAGATTGTCTTTTGGAATTATTTCGGTGGAATTCTGCCAATCGACCGTTGAATTTTGAGGCTGGTCCATTGCACCAACTGTGGTAACATCTCGCGGTTCGACTGTTGTAATATCTTCAACCGAAAGTTTAGTTTTGTTGTTTATAAAAAAGGTCATAACAAGGTTTCGTAGTCGTCCGTCTTTTTTTGGAAGTCCGGAATCGGTTGCAGATAAATTTTGTGGTTTATCTGTTGTATTGGTTTCATTTGAACCAGGGAGATTTTCTAGTGAAATAAATTCGGTGGAATTCGAACTTTCGACGGTTGAATTTTGAGGTTGATCCGTTTCACCAATTTCAGTGGAGTTCGAAGGTTCGACGGTTGAATTTCGAGGTTGATCCGTTTCAATTATTTCGATTAAATCTTGCGGTTCGGTGGTTGTAACATCATAAACTAAATATTTTGTTTCGTCGTTTGTGTCAAATGTGGATAAAGTTGTTGTTAATTCCACCCCATGGAATGTTTCAGGACAGTCTGTGGCAGTATAGAAATCACGATATTTCTTTTCTAAGAAAAAGAGTAGAATCAATGGATTTTCACAACAAAAAGGGTGTTACTATAGGGAGACAACAAAATTAAAGAAAAGTCACCGAAATCGTTTTTCTTCTCTCAAATGCCTAACTCAAGAATAGGTGGAAAGATTTTTTAAATAAACTTTTGTCAACTTGAACCCGCTTAAATGAATGAGAACAAACTTTATTTTTGATCATTAATGTTCGCCTGTGAGGCTCAGCGTATTCTTATAAATATCAAAGCTTGCGACTCGAGCTTGTGAAATCGATGTGCAAGTGCGTACGATGCATTCGTATACGTAATTTTTTCTTGATCAAGGTTTAAACTTGGGAAAATTTCCAAGTAATTAATGCTTACTGCATCCTTTAAAACAGCTGAACAATGTAAATTATTGGCCACGTCCCAACCCAATATAGGAAACGGTAAACGAATTTTTGACACTTTCAACAATGATTTAAAAGGTAGGGAGAATTATCTTACCTTCCAATCCAGTCCACTATGTACCTCAAAAAGAAATGCCTTACTTTGTAGTCAATTTTGACCAATCATAAACGGTTGTTTACCTAGTCGCTAGAATGCGGTACGTGTCCATTTGCTTCACTAATTTATAGGCCCAGACTTATAAGTTTCATATAAACGACTTTGACTGTGCATAAATGTGGGCAAAATTACAGAAAAACATATGAAAATGCTACAATCCGCCTGGAGCGGATCGTGTGATACCCTATCCCTTGCCTATATACATCTCCTACTTCTATAATTATAATAACTTGAAAAAGTTTTTTTCTAATTTTTTTCTAAATTTACTGCATAACCTGAATTTTCTCAAAAAATGGGCGAGGCAGTGGGCGCATTTTGTAATTTTTTCAGCATACACTTTATATTGTTCTCAAGAAATCATATTATTCGAATGAAAACATCGAAAACGTTTTCTAGTAAAAACGCTCCTTAAAAGTGGGCGTGGCCATGTATAATGTATCGACGATTTTTAGAGTAAGTAAATAACTATATATTTGCTTAAGTAAGTTTTATCGAGTTTCATATAAAAATACTGGAAAAAGCGTGTAAAGTGAAAAAAATGTCAAAAAATTTTACACTTGTATTGCTTATGTTTCCAAGGATCTCGTATACAAAATTTCATCAACCTAGCTCAAAATTTTAGGCCCAAAAACTGGTGACATACGGACGGACGGACATGGCTCAATCGACTCGTCTACTGATGCTGATCATATATATATATACTTTATGTGGTCTATCTTCAATATTTCTCTATGTTACAAACTATGTATCAAACTTAATATACCCTTAGGATAGGGTATAAAAATAAGGTGAAATACATTGGGGTGACAAAAAAAAAAGAATCGAATCGTATGTACAATGAAAACTGCAGGAAGTCACGAATTGGTTTACACTTTTTATCAAGACTCTATAGAGTCACAGATTGAGGCAAAATAGAAATTTGTTTCATGATAAAAATAAAGTTCACGACTGGGTCGTACAAACTTAGGTTTTATATAGACGTTTTATGTTGAGTTGAGATCAATAAAATAAACAATCTATATTTAATATCAATAAAACTATGTTCATTTGGACATAAATTAGGTACCGTTATTACCAACTTTGGCCATCTCATAGGACTTCCTAAAATCAGTCCAAATATGAAATTAATCAACATTGTCTTAGCCGTTTATATGATGAACGCATTTTATTAAGTAAGCTATAAGTAAGATTCCGTTATAAGCACTTTTGGCCGAAATTCGTTTAAGTCATTTTATAGCGATTTGTAATCTTATATAAAAACTTAAATGAATTCGTTTAATCCATTTTCTTTTAGCCAAATTGAAAATAAATTCCATTACAAGAACTTTTGGCCAAAATGTAGAACTTCATCTTATTGCACGTACATATGTACTTTTAATAGTCTCAGTGTGAAATTTAAACAAAATATTTTGAGTCGTTTTTGTTTAAATCGGCTTTTTGCAAAAAAAAAAAAAAAAAACATACGACTGGGTTATACAAACTTGCACCAATATCCATTAGTTTTTTATGCAGTTAAGATCCATAACACCAACAATAAACTTATATAAATTTTTAGAGTAAAACTTTGTTATGTTGGCTCTAACTGAAAAACCGTTATTACCAACTTTGTCCAAAAACATGGTATGCTTTCTCATAGGACTTCAGAAAATGAGTCCAAATCTGAAAATTAACCAACACTGCCTTAGCCGTATATATGAAAATTGCATTTTGTTAAGTTGCTTATAGCTAACAAAGTACCCTTATTAACAAATTTGGCCAAAAAATCGGTACGTCATTTTATAGAGCTTTACTAAACTAGTATAAATATGAAATTTTAAGAAAATTGTTAGAGCTGTTTTTGAGCATATTGGCTAAAACCCCTAAATTCTTAAAGAAAGTACCGTTACAACCAATTTTGGCCAAAATGTGATTAGCCATCTTATTGCACGTGTCTGTACTGGCCTCAGAGTAGAATTTGAAAGAAATTGTTTGAGCCGTTTTCGCGAAAATCGCAAATTATAAGTAAAGTAAATTTTGGTAAGAAATATTGTACGTCATCTGATTGGAATTTTTCAATCTTAATTGAATATGAGATATAGTCAAGATCGTTGGAGCCGTTTTCGAGAAAATTTAATTTTTGTGAAATTGGCCTTAAGTAAAGTACCGTTAATAATAGGGCTAAAACAAACATTTCAATTTCGCCGCTAGGCGAACAATCCCTAGATATGAAGTTTGGTCGAAATCCGTCTACCCGTTCAGACCTCGGGGACACGCAGACAGACAGACAGGCAGACAGACGGACAGACGGACAGACAGACCTACTTTTTCGAGCTTCTCTATCATTGTAATGCCAGAATTGATTAATACCTCGGGTACGAATTTTTGCACGAATCCAATACTTGCCCTACATTATAGGTGCAAGTAAAAATCTATTACGCACATACAGATTCGTTTAAACTGAAATTCATAGAAGTGATCGCTCATCACTTGAATTCCGAGAAAAGCGTTTCGGTAAAGAATTTTAAACATTTTAATTTATTGTAGTGTAGTTATTGGATCCTTGATTTCGAGATATTAATCAATTTTGATATTACGATAATTTTTAAAACCATTTTGAAAGCAAAGGATCTAGTAGAAGTACGTCCGATAAGAAAATACATATGTATGTTTGCATACACCCATTTAGACGTTCGTATCGTACTTCACCAACATAACATTTTCTAAGAAATTTACTTTCCTTTCAACCAAAATGTACAGTCGTACCTAAACTACGCCGCCAAATCCAAATTTCCCCGAACGACTATGTAACCGCCTTGCAACAGACAACAATACAACCACATACCTTCTTCGTTTTATTATCAGAACTAGTAACGTTAACAAGTTAACAATTTTGTTTTAAATTATTTAAAATGTCTGTTTTAAACCCAACAAATTCCACGAAAAGCGATAGTCAAACGGTTACATACGAGAACATATATTTTACACACAGATTCATTTAAACTGAAATTCTAAGAAGTATTCGCTCATCATTCAAATTCCAAGAAAAGCGGTTGGGAATTTTGAATTTTAAATCGTTTTATTTTGTTTCTTCAATATTCAACTTACCCAATCCTTTAATTTTCAATATTAAAGTAAGAGACAACGATAAAAATATTATTATTGTTATTATAGAAAAAAGTTTAAAATAATCCATTTTTGTAACTTTAGTTTTTCACTATTGCTTTAACAATGTAATCACTTCAATAAGATCGAACAACGAATGCGAATAAAGGAAAACGTTTTCATAAGTTTGTATGCGGTGAAATCGTCCTATGTATTCCTTTGAGTGAGTTTTGGTGTTGGTTATTGCAGTTGCTAGTACTGAATGTAGTAGTCAAGAGATGATATACGATATACGATGAACTTGGTTGATGCTTTAGATAATAAAAGAAGAACAGAATTTATGTCAATAAAAAGTGGAACTAGATGTCCATCAAAAATCATAGAGTAATTTGAGTATGCACTTATAATTGTTATGAAATATGCATATGCGTACGATGACATACATACTTCATATCTAGGGTCTGAGATATAATCCCTATACAGTGTCCCAGAAAAATAGTCTGTACAGGGAAGATAGGATGTTTGGCTCTCTGACTTACAGGGTTGCCATCGCCACAAATCAGAGAGCATTACCCATAGGGCTTCCATCTGATGATTTAAAAAGAGAACAAATTAGCAAAGATATCTACATATGTATATATGTATGTAAATAAAGGTATACATATATAAAGTTTATAAAAATGGTGTGAAAAATGTATAGTAATTCATCAATTAAGAACGGCTGGGTAGATTTGGTTCACTTTTTTTTCCAGTTGTTCGTAATTGCCAGGAGAAAGTTTTTACGAAAGACAATTTCGGGAAATTGGAAAAATTGATAATTGATTTTTTGTACGGAATTTTGTGTTCAATTGTTCCGGAATAGCTTTTCCAATGGAAAAATAGAAAATTCTTAGTGGAAACTCGGAAAACTTTCGACGAAATGCATTTTATCGCATTATTTGATGAGTTTGGACGATGTAAAGGTGGAAAATTCGTTGTGAAACTTGGAAGATTTCGGATAATTATGAAGTTAATTGTGATAAAAGACGTTTTGCGTGCATTTTGGGTGGAGAAGCTAAGGAGATAAATAATAGATTGCGCTGTGCTGAGATCAATTCTTCAACCCGATAGATTGCGTTATACATTCGACTTAGGCTGTGGGCAATTTGGCAGGTGTCCTTTTCGGATTGTAATTTTTTTCTGTAGGCAGGAAATTTTAAAATCACCAGTTTTGTAAACTTAATTTGTGAGCTGGGACGATGAAATTTTTTAAGCGAGATCCGAGTAAAACTTTTTAAAAAACCGTCCTCTGGTACGTGTACTTTTGAAAATTGCATTTTTTAAGTAATTTTATATAAAATCGAGAAAAAAAAACTTACAAAAGCAAAAGTGTAGATATAGACACCTCCACCTTTTGGTTTTAGTATTTCATTTTGTCCTTTTCTGATCGATTTTTGTTAAAGACCTATTGGTTCTAACCGTGAGTAAGGAAGGGGCAGAACAAGGTCTGACTGAATTTTAATGAAACTCTAGTATTTAGTAGAGTATCAATACTATCAATTTAAGCAATAATTAAATTTATCTTTTTCCTCAACATCTTGCGTTAAGACAAAAGGTTCTGTCATAAGAATACACCCAGTATCACCACAACGCATTTATTTTATTACTTCTTACACCACGAATCAATTTAATGCTTCAAATTCAAGTCAAATGGCAATTCCATCACATACTCAATTTCGAATAGGTATTTGCTTTCGAAAGCGCAAATTCCCAAAGTTTTTGAGAAAAACTACAGAAAAGGCACTAGCAGGTTGCTCTGATTTCCTAAAGGTAACTCTGTAACGATGAACTTATTTTTAACTCACACAGCGATCACGTCACGGGTAGATTATGTTAGGATGCGCACGCATTCTACGCATTCTTGAAATTGAATGCCATGAAAACATATGCAAACACCAGTATGTTGAAAAAAGCTCTCCCATAAGGGTTGTACTGACTATTTTTCTGGGAAAGAGTGTAGGAATTAAATGGCTTAACGCATTTTGGCCAAAATTGGTCAAACTGAAACATTTAAGAGCAATTGGTTAAAAAGTAATTTTCTTGAAATGTTTTTATTAATTTTTTACAATAGATTATCAGTAGCAAGAGCTAGAAAATGACTTACAAAATATTAGCCAAAAGAGGTTAGATCCGATTTGCTCGAAAACGGCTCCAACGATTTTATTCAAATTTTATATGTAGATCAGTTCAGTAAATTTCTATAAGATGACATACCGCGTTTGAGAAGTTTCGTAGTTTTTCACAGAAGAGAGTGTATTTTCGATTTAGTATATTTTCAACCTTTTTTTGGTGAACCTGTTAGCTCTTTCTTTGGCAATATACGAATTGTAATGCAAAAATTAGGGCGAACCTATGTTCATACCAAAATGAAGATGTCCAAAAATAGATACAGAAGCAAACTTACATATTATATCATTTATTACGTTTCGATTAAATTACATTATCCAAAAATGTTCTATTGATTGATTGAAAAAAAGAGAACATGATCAAGGCTATTAAGCCTGCATAATTACAAGATATATTACTCTTTTTTTATTATATTACACAAATTCTTCAAATTTACTTAGATGTTTAAGCCTACAAACTTTTCTACTGACTAAAATTACAAATTAAGAATACGCAGACCACAATGTCTAAGATTGCTGTTCAACGACACCAGCGCCATTGTTTGTTTCTAAGTTAACATTGAGCTGTAGCTGAACTTCTGGCTGTGACAGTGAGTCCAACTTCTGAACTATTTGACCGTTGGTAACCAATGATTTTGGTCAAGCCACTATATCATTGCCTGTATTGTAACCAAAGTAATTCAAATTGAAATCATCATTGAATAGAACTTCTTCTTCTACTTGCGACATTTGAATGCCCAATTCGATGGGATCGATCTCTGTCACATAGAAGTCATTCCGCAATCCACTCTCATGTACGGACACATCCTTTTGGATCGGATTCAAGTAGTCTTCTGCAATAGAAAATGGATTTTTCAGTGTAGAAACGTTTGACTTAAGCTTTATTAATAACTTACCTGAGTCCAACAAACTGTCGTGATAGGTGCTAATGATTGAATTCACCGCCTGTACTTCGACTTCTCGATGGATTCCGTTCAATATTTGTCCAGCGGTTTTGCGAAGATCTTCATCTGAGATGAGATCGTTAAATGGTAACTCATGGGATGTGGAAGTTGTTGCCAGTCGATCGCAGGTGGACGGAGAACAACTAGTCGATGACTGTTCTGGCGACATGGAGGTTTGCATTTCTTGAGTTATGGTGGCAGCTGCTACAGCTGCTTCATCGTATATCTGTTGGCTGTGATCGCGACTATTGGGTGATGATGCGTTCCTCTCTCTGTGCATTGATTCCATTTTGAAAAATAAGTCAAGGCGTTGTTTTTTCTAAAAGTAAAGATGTGATTAAAGATATAGTTTGTCGATGATTTTTGTGAAAACTTACGTGCTCCCAGGCCAAAATATTTTCCTCCGAATCACCACTGGAGATTGTCCACAGATGACCAGCACCTTGTGGTGCCTTGACACCTTTTCTAAAATGTGGATTTATTGACAGATTGTGTCGGACGGAATTCTTCCATCTGTCATCATTGGACTTGTAGAAAGGAAAGCGGTCTCTGCAAGTAGAAATTTTGCATAATAAAGTTAGTGATGTTCATATGTATAGGAAGTATAAATATTCATTGCTCTGCTAGCACTCAACGACCTGAATAAATCGTCCAAACACCGTGAACTTGTCCTCAAGAAAGAGAAGACAGGTTGGATTCCATTTACGAGCAAAAAAAGATAACTCTCATTCCAGTAAAAGAGATTAATACTACACAGAATCAAGAAGACAATCTTGGACAGAAGATGAGGGCCTAAATTGTTGTCACACCGCATTCTCCCTCTCTTTCTCAATTGCCAACCTTCCTTCTGCTTCCTATCCTGCCATCCCAAGTTCGGGTTCCCTTGTATAGAGTGATTAGCTATATACCTGTCGCCTTTTCGAAAAGTCTGACCAATTCAGTGCCACATTCGTCGCTGTTTGGTTGTTCCTATAGGTTCATGGCCCATTTTCATTTTCAGTTTTCTGGTGATAGCAGTGGTCCCTTCCGAAGCAGAACACATCTATACAGCAGCACGGATTTAAGGCTGGAAAGTAACAGCCATAGCTTTTTGGATGGTGCATTACAATCCTTTGCCGGCTGGCTTTATCTAGTTCGGTTGCGCCATTGGTTAAGATAATACTCCTGAGATATAGTACATAGATGTTGAGACATTGTTGGGCGTTCTCATGTCGTTAGATCTTCGAACGGCAGCAATGTGTAATATAAAATGGTGATCACGTACCAACGTCATGTCCGCGCCCTGCCTATTTCGGAGGTCTAGAACGGTCACTGATGGCGAATGGAATTCATTGAAAGTTTTGGTAACGTTCACCGAACGTCCCAAATCATGTGGAATGGACAGCAATCAAGAGCGTCTTTGGATGTCTTGGATGTACGCACTTTCGAATATGCCAATGAATTTCCATCAGAAAGCCAAGTAGGTAACAGTCACACTCATAAAAAAAGGCACACATCCTGTCTAGGTAGACAGAACATCCTAATCTTCTTTTAAGAAGATTCCTGTTTCTGGTCCCAACAGACCAGGTTGAATAAGGTCTTGTAGAGACTTACCTCTGTCGTTCGAGAGAGGACCCATAGAAGTAGTAAGTGGCTAGAGCCATTCCGTCCAAGGCGCTAATAAAGGGATATCATCGCTTGTTCTTAACTCATTTATCGTAAAACCTATTTTTCAGCTTCTGGTCAAACGACCTACTGTCGACTCAAGAGTTCTGTAAATTATATTAATGTTATCGTTAAGCAAATATCTGTACCTGTAGGTTCGTGTATTCCGTACACTTCTTTCAGATAGTCGCATTGGGGCTCGTTGCTCTTGCTATATCAAAGACCTTTTCTGCCCATAAGATCAGAGACTCATCAGTTTGTAGACTATGTTTACACAATAAGTCTATAAGTTCGCGGTAATCTATTGGTTGGCAAAATAATATGAAGTAAAGCAATACAAAATAGATAGGACTTGACGACATACTCGCGGAACTTTTTCAAGCTGCGCCAACAGAATCGGCAGAGCTACTGTTCCCACTTGTCAGGAGAACATGGGAAGCCAAGAGTTTTCCGGATGAGTGGAAGAAGGAAATGATGTGGCCAAGATAATAGCTCAAATAATCTTGAAGCAAATCAAAGACCAGTTTGAAGACACACTCAACGCCGAACAAGCAGATTTCCGATCTGGATCCTCCTGTGTCGACAACATCAACACCTTGCGGATTATCATCGAGCAGTGTGTTGAATATCGATCACCACTTCACCTGCTGTTCATCGATTTTGAAAAGGCGTTTGATAGTGTCAATCGGGAAATTATTTGGCGTGCCTTGCGCAGGAGAGGCATTCCGGATAAATTAATAGCAATTATTAAGGCTATATATGATGGGTCCACATGTCACGTCCAAGTCCAAAGTGGGGTTCGTCAAGCCTGCATACTTTCACCTATACTGTTTTTATTGGTGATTTGATTAGCGATGTGCTGATCAACAGGAAATGGAGGAATTCGATGGACTCTTACATTTGAACTCAAGCAACTCGACTACGCCGATGATGTATGCTTTCTGTCTCACGGAATAATGGACCTTCACCAAATGACAGCCAATGTGGAGAGGGAGGCAGAAGTCGCGTCGTTGGGCTGAAAATCAACTCGGCAAAAACAAAAAATGATCAGCCTGAGACCGAACTCATCAACTCATGTATGCATTGTTGGACAAATAGTTGAGAGGGTAGAGAGTTTCCAATACCTTGGGAGTATTGTATCAACCGATGGCGGAACCGAACTGGATATAGCCAGCCGAATAGGTAAAACAATATCTGCGTTTGGAATGCTATCCAAGCTACGACTGTTCCGTTCCAACGTTGAATCCGTACTGCTATATGGATGTGGTACCTGGAGAAAGACCGTCACTATAACGAGGAAGCTGCAAACGTTTGTCAATAGGTGTCTACGCTACATCTTAAGGATATTCTGGCCAAACCGTATCTCTAACGAACAGCTTTATCAGAGAATGGGCTATAAACCTATAGGCACAACCATACGACGACGAAAGTGGCACTGGATTGGTCACACTATTTCCAGAAATCGCACACGATGGTGCGAAGGCGTTGTAGAGGCCCTAGGACCCACAAGCGGATACAGAATTTTTTTTAATACAAAAAAGAGTGACGTCTAAATAGTGGGCAGTTTCTTTTGTTCAACATGTCCCCGCACGTTTTTGGGTATCTTGTCTTTCTCTGAGAGAAATTTGACAAACTTTGACAATTTTTGTGCAGTAAGTGCGAGAACAGAATTAATACAAGCAATATACAAGATCTTGTACACGATGTTGCCTTCTGACCGACCTCTCCATAAGCACCCCGCCCTGCGCTCTCAGGCTTAAAGCAGGAAAACTGGCTATGAGAGAGGCGAACTTGAGATGGAAATCCCCAGATACTGCAAGGACCGAGAGAATTATTCGCAAGTGGGGATACTCACGGGTCACAACATTCTGCGGTACCACCTAAAGAAACTACGTCGGACAGAAGAAGAACTCTGCAGAGGATGCAGCGATGAGGATGTTATAGAGGGCACTACCCACTTCCTCTACCAGTGCCCTGGACTCCAACATTCCAGGTACAAATTCCTCGGCAAACAGTTCTTTCAGGATCTAGGAGAACTCTCCAACGCCAATACCGAAATGTTATTGAACTTCATCAGTACAACCATGAGAAGATGTTACAGTTATTTATGGGTTAAATGGGCAAGGTGTACTTTTTCTAAGCCCCCCTATGGGTGACACAATGGGTCAGTGCTGGCCTGAGTGCGGCGGAGGTATTTCGTTTCCTCTGCCAACTCACAGACCTAACCTTTATAACCTTTACTTATACCTTTTATTTTTGTCGCAGTTCAGAGGATCTCCTCTCCTTAGAATCTTATCCCTGGGTTTAATTAAAAGGCTAAACAGTGAATACCTCATTTCTTCTAGCTCTACTTGTTCGTATTAAAATAGATCATGGAATAGGATTATCACATATCTTCTATAAAAAGGTTCGATTCCTTCAGCTGAATTTTTTTAGGAATTTATACTCACGAAAAACTTTCCTTCGGACTGCAAAGTTTTCTTTTCTTTTTTACCTACTCCATTATTTAGGACTCCATTTTATTTTCTCATTCAAGGCAACTCCCACCATGACCGCATACCAATCGACCACCTTCACTCAAGGGACAACGTAAAGGCCTGCGCAGTCCCGTATTCAACTGAAAAAAAAAAAAAAAAGAATCACCCCGCCACACCCAAAAGGACTAGGTATTTGGACTGGGGTTGGAATTTCCCATAAAGTGGAACTTGGCGAAGGAAAAACGAAAAAATGTCGGAGGAAAATGAAAGAAAATTTAATGACCTTTCCGCGAAACGACAAGACTAGATCATAGGTAATGCTTCAACGACTGCTTTAGATAGGATATTCCGCCTACGACCCGTTGTCTGTCGACGTTGCGTGCTTTTAATTATTCCGATTTCCGACCGAACACAGCTCCCCATGCCGAATTGCCTTTCAAGTGTAGTTCAGATACAGTATCTGCTTACTTGCTAGAGCAACGGGCAACATATCCTTGCCGTCAAAAACCAACTACGACGATTGCCTACGTCACGTTTGCCTACACAAGGATTTGTCTACTACTAGGTTTTTTTTTTCCCCATTTTAATAGACCGGGAGTTGTCAATCGTGTTTCATGCCACTTCAATAATATTTTCATTGATCTTAGGGGGGGTTTTTTGGGGGTTGGGAGCCGGCAGGAAGTCGGAAGGAAAGAATATCATTTATGACCTCCCGTGCGCTCGGTCTATCATTCTTCAATTGTGTTGTGATATTTTTTGAATATATTTTCTTTTTGGAAAAAGAAAAATAGATTCAATCCACGATTTGGCCTGGCTATTCGTTTATCTATAGGTAAATATCTACGCTATTCATTATACATCGAAGGGTGGTTTGTAGTTGCTTGGATAGATAGCTCTGACGGTGGTGGCTAGAAAAGAAAAGAAAAGCAGAAAAAAAAAAAAACACCAGGAAAGGGGGTGGTTTCATTTCGTTGTCCATCCCTCGTTGGAGTTCCAAACGAAGTTTTGTGAAGAGTTTGTGAATGGCCAAGCGAAGGATTCCGTGCCAGGCGGTTCCTTGGCACCAGACCAAGTGAGTTCATAAATTATATATTTTATACACAAAAGAGATTGGATGTAGTATATGTATGTATGTGTGTTTGGTGGAATTTGTATGGTTGAAAGGTAAGAGTCATCCGTGCCATAATTTGGCCCCACGGAAGGTTTACGGGACCGAAAAAATGAAACTTTGAAAGTCAATTTAACCTGGTTCACTCTTCGACTGTGCGGACCGAGGGACTGGCATGGAAATAAATTTATGAACATTTTTCTTCTCTACTTGTCATTCGGTAGCATTATTATTATTTCATTTTATTTTTTTCTTCTCTTTTGAAATAAACTTGGGGGAAAGTTTCATAATTGGAATTTTCTAAATATGACCAATGGTAGGTAGTTGTCAAGGGTGTGGGTGGACTATAAGAAGTTGAATGGTTGTGTTTTATGAATGATTGGCTGGAATGGGTAAAAATATGCTTTGAGCTTAATTAGAGCGCTCTCATCAGTATGGGACAGTGCATAGAGAAGAAACAGAAATCCATTGGCGATATCCATGTTTCAAGCGAAACATTACTACGAAGATCTGCACAGTTGGCACGGGTAATCAACCCGTCTGACAGATTAGACCTCAGTCCATTGGATTATAAGGTTTCTTTTTCCTTTTAGAGCGCTTGATCGAGCAGTGGATAATTGTGTCATGCATGCTCTGGCTACTGCGATAGATTAAGCTAAGATGTGCTAATCGTAATGCTACTTGTAACCCGAGGCCATACCATACACGAGTTAAAAACCTGAATAAACGAGGCTAGGTACTAGGTCATACCTTCAACACGTCTACTACTCTTATGCGGGACCGCCATTAGGTTCTTTCCTCTTCTCTTCCATTGGACTAAAGTCGGACAGTGGAACATAGTGCGTTCTGCGTCTTATTCCCGAGTACACCTTGGCCAGTTAGAAACTGTGTGAGATTGTAGTTAACCTATTCTGTTTGCATTTTCATTCAAAGTTCTCTTTTGGAGATGAGCTTATTGGTTCATTGTCCATCTTCCTTTATAGTGTCCAATTAGTGTCCAATGCAAAACCACCCAAAAATCCACCAAGTAACACTATGGTGGGTAACAGGATTAGTAAGAAGGGGATTTGAACAAGAACTGTCTCTTAAATAAATTGAGCTGACTTATCGGACAAGCTACCGAATGCAATAAATCAGACTGCATCTGTGATGACAGTTAGCCCCTTTATTAACGTCCAAGACATTCCAATGAACTGGTTGAAGCCGTAGGACACCCCATATGTGTCGTATCGTCACCTGAATTTTCTGCTAGCAACTCTCAAATGATATCGTGGTGATCTCTGTTGGTACATGCCTAAGAACTGTCTGTGCTAATGTGCAGGCGGCCTTGGATATGATCAATGAGTGGTGAACTAGGAATGGGCTTTTGGTCAATCCTCTTAAGACGAAAGTTGTTCTCTTCACGAGAAGGAGGAACTTGACCGGTCAAACTCAGCCAGTACTAAAAGGCGTCACCATCTCGCTCTCAGATGAAGTCCAACACCTAGGAGTATTTCTGGATAAGAATCTTCTCTGGGCAAAACATGTTGAATCAAAAACATCCAAGACGCCGTCAGTTTTCTGACACTGTAAGGGTGAAGTGTAACCACTTCTGGTTTATGCGTCAGTTGCTCGGTGGAAGGGTAGATACGTGGTTGCCTCTTGCGCCAAATTACAAAGAACAGTTTGTCTCGGGTTCAAGGGAGCCTTTCCGAGTACTTCGGGCTCTGCTCTCGATGCACTGCTGAATCTCCCGCCCCTTGATACTTGTATCATGGGGTGTTCGCTTAAAACTGTTCATAGACTTCAACGTGGTGGCTTTTGGTATGAAACGCACTGAGACTTTGATGATCTTGCGCGACACCTACCATATGTGGCTGGTCTTATTAATATCCCATCTGTTGGTATAACTCCAGGGCTTCAGTTGCGGTGTAAGTTTGAGTCCATGTATTCAGAGCTGGTTACCGCCAGCGTCTGAGCCAGGAATGGGGTGTAGTCACAGATGGTTCCAAAACCGACCAGGGGCTGGTGTATTTGTGGAAGACGATAACACAAAACTGCAAGACTTACTGGGTATGCCTTTATTTTCCAGGCGGAGATATTTGTTAAAAATAGGTGGAAGGGTTATAGTATCAGTGTCTGTAGTCACAGTCAAGCTGCGCTTAAAGCCTTGCTAAGCCCTTTAACCTCATCCAAATTAGTTGGTGAATGCAAGAAAGCTATGTCGCAAAATTAAATTTATTGACTCTCATCTAGATCATACTGGAATCGCGGTAAATGAGATATCCAATGAGATTACTGGATAAGGCTCAGAGGACCCGAACCTATGTTAGGTCTTCCTGCATCTACGGTCAGAGCTTGGGTTGGGTTTCTTATGAACACTTCCTATGTGACTGTCCTACCTTTGCTCGTATCAGGCTGCAGATTCTAGGCGCGCATGTGGTGAATGGTGTCAAAATAAGCTCTTCGTCACTAAAGCGCCTGCTCGAATTCATTTAGAAGAGGAGATGATTTATACAGTAAATGGGATGTTTTCTGGAAGTAGGTACAATGGACAAGTTGATGTCTAAGTGGCCCAGTGTAGCCATTCAATTTTGCAGCACACTGACGGATGATTTTCATTTATTTCTGTGTAAAGTGCAATTGACCCTAAGAACTTTGCCGGCAGTCCGTCTACGTCGGTTGGAATATGGACAACCAGTTGCTCGAATCGTTAACACCAAACTTGATTTTTTGAAATAAATTTTGATAACCGACGAGGCGCATATCACAATCTCTAGCGCCATTGCCGCATATGGGGAACAGAAAATACACAGGAGATCCATGAAGCAGCATTGAATGGACCAAAAAGAGACTGATCCCCAAGGCGTTTGCGCCAAAACCATCATTGGGCCAATTTTTTTCAGAGAGGGCAAAACAGTCAATTGGAATCGATATCGATGGATGTTGGCTCATCATGTCTGCCCACAATTGTGTGAAAAAGGTCGGGAAGGTTACTCTAGTTTCAGCAAAGAAAATTCCCTGGACGTGTGCGTGGAAACATTCAGTGGCCACACAGATCTCCAGATTTGACACTTCCGGACTTAATTTGATGGGGTTATTTAAAAAGGAAAGTGTACGTTATCGTTATCTAGGCTCAGTCCATTGAAGAGCTCTAGGCGAACATTAGTGAAGATATCACCGCTATACCGCTCGAGGGATGCAAAACAAAAAGGGCACATTTTGCTTTGGTCAATAGAAGCATCCACTCGATGTTGTATTCAAAAACTACTCAAAATAAATTGTAAAGGACCAAACCTGATAGAACTACCTCACTTATGGAAATCGGTTGCCTTTTTTAAAGTTATTCAATACCTATTCACACAGTGGCATAAAATATAGCGCAACTGTACACTTCATGTATCTTCAGGCTGCGAAATTTTAACCAGAAAACCGTCATTCAAACTTCTAAAGGAAATTTTACGCACTAAGCTTTGATATTTTGGTCTGTTTTCCCCCCAAATAAGCCTTCGATAACTTGGTAAACTCTTTAAAACTAAACCTACAGTTTAATCCTTAAATGGAACACAGTAAATTGCATTGCGTTAAGCAAATTACTTCATTTTCATTTATAGTATACCTCATTTAACTATGACAAACTGAGAAGTCTCACCCTACTTCTTAGAACAAAAATGATGGAATAGAAAACTTGGTAGTCGCCCCTAAAACCTCAGCCATCATTCCCATCCGATTACCCGAAGCACGGAGTGCGGTGCGGCCTTTAAGCACACGGCAATCGACAGCATTGCGTGCAAGGTGTAAGTTTTCGGCAACGAACGACCTGTTCCCTTCTACAACCAATAAAAACCCAGGTAAAACTCACCAAGAAAGTGGAGTGAGTTCAAAAAACCATTCACAAATATGCATACGTAGATATTTCATCCCCTCTACAGAACAAGTAGACACACATAAGATAGACCCTTCCGTTGCGCATACCCTTTACAAATTATACCCATAAAATGTATTTACCGTTTTTGGTATTAATTGTTCGTTCATCATCAACTTTACTACTCCGCGGCGATACAGGTACAATCGCCACGTGACGACCCCTACAATCGTGGTACACCTTTTACACGCTTCACTGGGGGTGAACAGCACTTAGCCCGGGCATCAGCAGTCCACCCCTTAAGTGAGTTAATCGATTTAGATACCTCCGTTCTGGTCATTGGTTTCATTGGGTGAGGATCATGCTTGATCGGCCAGAGTACTGGCTAAATAATCCGTGAAATTTCAACAGCTGATCGGGACAGGACATTCCATAAGGATTCTAATGATGAGACTTGGCAAGACAAAACAAAAAAACGACATCGTACCAGGCACGAATATTTGAAAACAACATGAATCCGTCTTGCGTTTTCTCCCACGCAAATTTCCCTAATGAAAATCCCTTACTTTCAGCGGGGGGAAAAGCCGTAAAACTCTTCGTAAGTAACTGCACAATTCTGCACCCCTTAAAAGAGGGAAATAAAAGTAAAACTCCTTCGGAAAAAGTTAGTATTTGGCTTTGGTTAATTTACAGCACCGCGGCATAATGACTTGGAACTTTGTTGGTTAACGGGTAAACAAATATCAACATGTATGCATATTTTTGCTAGGGAAACTCCACTTTCCTCGCAAAACTTGTTGAGATTATTTGCAAAAAAAAACGTGATTTGTAAACATTGCATTACACCCCCAAACATTCATTGAAAGGACGAACCGCAAAATGATAAACACAAACATGTCTAATGTCGAAGAGGGGCTCTACAAAAAGGCAGAGGGAGTTTCAACAAAAGGAGAGAAAAAATAACTTTTGAAGTGTTTAAAATTCTTACGATATGTAGATGAAATACTTACGATATCCATTGATAAATTCCAGAGACAGTGAGTTCGCCCTTGTCCTCGAGGGCATATTCAATGAGCTCGGTGTACGTGAACGGTGGCTTCTTTGGCCTAAAAAAAAAAAGAGCAAAAAAAGGTATTTTATAGAGGTGGCGATGAGACAGTCATAAAGATTTTAGTGTTCATTCTAAGGCGATATTTGATTTATGAAAAACTATCTGACAGGATGACAGATTGATTTTATAAGAAAAAATCGTAATAAGGTAAAATTCCTAACCAGTAAGCCAACAAGAAAGGGTCGAAAGCACTAGGTCCACTCGCGTACTTTTTGGTCTAAAATGATCAGCAATGCACTGATTTGACAGTTTTCACAAATCACAACGAAATTCGTAGTAGGTACGGGGAAATTTCTACTTTATAGGTGGCGCTCTTTTCTATGAAAAACTACGAAAAATCTCCGTTCTCGAACAGGATTTCGTTAATTCTCGTAAAAATATTCCATTTTACGTGCGGGTACGCGAGCAGACTAGGGTAAAATGCCCCTTTAGTGTATGACCTGCAAAATTTAAGCAAATTTTTTAGGAGTTTACCTAATTTTTCTTACAAAACTTATTCTAGAGTATCCATATCTAATTTACCAATTACCCCTGAACATTGTAAACACAAATGTGTGTGGCTAAAGGATTTGAAATAAACACCTATCGGGATGCATATGAACTGGATGGATATAATAGGGCAGCGGCAGTTGTCTAATTGTCCTTGTATTCCCTCAAAGCAAAACTTCAGAGCGCCTAGTTATATGATAGGTTTTTGGAGCCATTTGTTATGATGCGAAAATAAAGGTCAACGAAGAAACTAAAATAGGATAATAGTTTTCAGAAGGTCTGTTCATTGTAGTCTATTAGCAAAGTCCCATTTACAGCGTTTACATGCAGAATTGAAGCCAGGTTCAACCCCGATTGAAATTCATATAAACGCACATGGGACTGAAATGGAATTGACTCAACTCGACACAGCTAGCGAGGCCTTGGGAAATATTTGGTTTTGGTTAGGAAAACAACAAAATAGGAAAAAAAAAAAGAGTGACTATGTAGGTACTCATCCGCCAGTTCAACCCCATTTCGATCTTTCAATCTTTCAACTCGGTGTGCAGAAAAACCTAGATCGAAATCTCAACCCGATCCCAACTCGATCCCTCAATGAAAGTACGCGAGCAATTATAATCGTATATTGGAAAGCTACTTCTTCGAACGGAATCATTTATGTATTGACAATGTCCCTCAACCGAGTTTTTTTTTATCTTCCTAGAAATTAATTCTGGTCTTGTTGGAAAATTAATTATATGTCTAGCTAAACATTCAACACTGCGAACGGCATGAAGCACAAACGGCAAGCTATTCTTTGATGGCATGAGTAAAAGTTTGCTTAACCATTGGGGAGATTACCCATCTAACGCTGCAAAAATGCATACACATATCTTGTTCATATTTCCGTGTCCCGTTAGTAATAATACAATAAAAATGTGCTAAATTGTAATTAGTTTCTACTTCTAATTCGCTGATTTTTCCGCAATTAAGCGAATGCTTCTTGCGATCTGTCAATTTATTCACATCCCCCTGATTAGAATGCAATTCATGTTCGCGAAAGATTAGTCTCACAATTGTTTTTTTACTTGTTTATTAAAAAGTTGCTGTGAATGAAACGTCAAAATTTGTGAATATTCGCTTGTTCGTATTCGCATCTTAACTTGATAAAGAGCAGTTGAAGTATAATGCTTCAAAATTTAGATATTCGCCATGCGTAGTGTCTAAATTGACTGACGAAATTTTTGTATTCGATTCGTAATTCACAGGATTCTTTTACATTGGTGTTGAAATACATTTGCTTTCTGAGCAAATTATATAAAATAAAAGTGAATGATTATAGCTGGAACTTTGACACCGAATTCTTAATTCAATGATTCGTTCATTCATCACTCCTAAACTGAAAGCAAGCAGACCCTGTGTGGGGAATTGGTGATCCTCAGTGCAATGAAAATATGCCTGGACTTTTGACATATTTAACTCAGGCATCATCTAAACATAATAATCTTGCCAGATACACCAATGAGCCGTCTTGACAGTGGGCAAAATAAACTTTCAAATAGCCAGACAAAAGTGGTAGAAAAACACGGATTTCAACATACAGATAAGGGTAGTTTTAGTTGGTTTTCTGAGTATAGTTGCGATGATTCCCTCATCAGCGAAGTTAATTTCATTGCGAGTTCGTTCAATTTAAATGCGGAACAAAAGTGTACAGCATAGTTTCTATCGCTGCCAAAGGATTCATTTCAGACGGACACTCCCTCAATTTATTGTCTTTTCTATTAAGTAAAATACCGTTATTGACACTTTTCGGATTCAAGCGCTTCAGAATGGATCGGATGAAATCTGTTTGGTACCTACTTTCGATGGTGACTTTAATCGTAAGAATTTTTCAATTTAGCCGCCGGCACTGTTGAGCTTGGAAAGATCTAGTTTCAGTACTTCTGTTTTCACAGAATATAAGGCGTGTTTTTTTCGTATTCTATATAGGCTTAAAATATATTTTCCATATTAAATACACTAACAACTCAACCTATATAGAATAACGAAATCTGGATAATTATCGAGCCTTATTTCCTTAGCCGCAATAGTGGGCTTTTACACGTAGACTCTTGAGGCTTGACTCTTTTCGAAGTTCTCTTTTGTTATTTTCTTCCGTGAGTCTCGCGCTTTTACACGTAAACCTTTAAGGCTTGACTCTTTTCGAAGTTCTCTTTTGTTATTTTCTTTCGTGAATATCCGACCCTACAAGCAACGAAAACATATGAAAGCAAAACAATGATAAAAGAAGAACAGAAAAGAAAACGTCAAAAAGAGTCGCCGAAAACTTTACCCTCGACTCACAGGGCAAAATATTTTTCTTCTCAACTTTTCGAACTTTCTTTCTCTTTTGCACTTATGTGAGTCCAGCCTCAAGAGTCTACGTGTAAAAGCCCACATAAAAACTGTGCTCCCAAATTGTTTTATTTCGATTGTGTCGAAAAATGATATAGAAAATGTCAAAAATGATTGAACAGACAGCAGTCATTCATAAAAAAAAAAATTAAATTAAGAAAAAATGTGTTTTGAAGAGAAAATGTAAGTAGAACTCTAAGATACACCATTTATTTACGATTTTATTGTCATTAGAAAACGAAAAACATGGGTAAAGGAGGAGGTGTTGAGATTACTGAAATCAAAATTATTAAATGTCAGTACAAAGTGCTTCCAAACTGCGATACTGAAATTCCTTAGCCCGATAGGCGTTTTATTGGCTAATACTTTTTTAAGCCTATATAGGATACGAAAAAAACACGCCTATAGAAACAACTACGTACTACGATAGCTAGTAATGTTTTGTTCCAAAATTGGGAATGGAAGTCAACTTATTAACTAAGAAGCACAACAAATCTTTGATTTTTGCCATAAGCGAGTTTCTATATATAGTACTAACGCATTTTTTCCTCAAATCCATAGTCACGTCGTTAAATTTTCTTTTATAATAATATAATGAAAACCAAGTCTGAAATTGCCGACATTGAATAAAGGACATGTGCACAGATTTAGTATTACTTTCACTAAGTTTAAATTAAAAAAACGTTACTAATTCATAAAATTAAATCCACTTACATTCTCGGAGAGTTCTCAACTACAACATTTTCTCCGACAATCATATCGTTTCCATCCAATTCCGACGTCACTTCCATTACCAGTTCCTCGAATTTCTTCCCAGTTTTCGATTGCGTCTTTGATTGCGATTTTGATGAATTTTCCGAATTATTTTTCACCGGTTGTGCTACTTGCGTCTGATTGACTTCTGGTGAAAGATGTGGCAACTCATCCAATTTAAAATTGAAAAGCCACGAAAGGTTCTTGTCCTCGAAATCGGATTCTGGATCAGAATTAAAAGGTGCACTTACTGATTGACTTCCTCCATCGGATGGACGACGAGATGTTTCACTAGGAATTGAGTTCTGCTTTTGCATTGTAAAAACATTCAAATTTTGCTGTGGTTCTTGTTGAATGTCCATTTGGGGAACTTGACCATTGTTCGTTGCCATGTCCTGTTGCACTTGCGACTGTTGTGTTTCATGAGTAATAACAGCTAATCCAGAATTATATCTATGATCTAACTCTAGCAGATCCGCATTCTGCCAATTCCCGTCAAACTGATCACTGGAAAAATTCGTCTGCACCGGAACCAGATTGTTATCGTAATTAAAGAGCTCATTGATAAAGGCACTCGTGCTCAGATTGAATTGAATATCGTTCTGCTGTTCTTGAGAAGTTGCTGCTTCAGTTGTTATAATTTGAAAATTATTAGTATTTGGAGAAAATCCTTGCAAATGCCTCTTTTTGGCTTGGATGTAGCCGTTGCCGTTATCGATTTGGTCATCGGGACCAAGTTTCCGTTTTAGATAAAAATTTTCACATTGTTGTGAATCCATTATTCCATTCGATTGCGAAGGATTCATTTGTGTATTCACAATCATTTTTTGTTTTTTTTTTTTTTTTTTTGAAAACTAAACACCGATTTAAATTGAAAATCGATGATTTTTGATAGTTGCACCTGAAAAGGCCTACTGTTCGGAATTTTTCTCGGAGCACGCTATTACCTCGATAGTTGGCTAAGAACTGAACTAAAAGTCTACATCCTGCAATAGTTTTTACCTTGTACTTTCTGTAATATTGCAAGGATATCCATTCAAAGGATATTCTCCTGCGCAGTCATGCAAAAAAAAAAAACATTATTTTCCATTAATTCCAGTTCGGTTTCGCCCGCGGATGACGTCGTACCGTGAATGTATTCGATTGTTTTGGTTGGCTGGATCCATCTATAATTGACCTTTTCTTGTGCACGAGGAGGAGTATATGGAATTTTGTTTACTGGCTAATGATTGGAATGCATGTGGAAATGAGTAGACATGTAAGACGGAGGCGAATAAGAAGCAGGTGCGCAAGGGTTCCAGTTTATCCGTTGCTAAGCATATTTTATAAATTAATTTAACAAATTTATCCGTGGAACAGTAGCATAGATAAAACTTAGACAGTCATTTGCTTTAAGGGATCAACTTATTGTTTCATTTTTTATACCTTCGGCTTAAGGTCCTTGACTGTAATGCTGCACGAGGCAGAGAAAGCTATCATATCTTAACGAGAGCGTTTATCACATTGACATCAAAGCAGATGAAGTTGCATCAAGTATACCTAGAACAATTTCTCCATCTAAATAAATTCACTGTTAGCGCAATCTTATACGTTGAATGTGCGTTCAATAACTTGAGCGTGAGGCGATCTTAATCAGCCTACACAGGGATCTATAACTGGATCAGCAATAGAAGAAACGATTGTCCAGAAGAAGGTCCATGGAGAGTGGCTAATATGGCCACCGCTAACAAGCAAAGGGGAAGATGAACTCGCAAAGGGGTCAGCACTGCAAACATAGAAAGATCCTAATACGCTCTGATCAATCAAAAAGTTCTATGACTTGAGGGAACCTTACTTTCAAAGAAATCATTTCTCAAAAAATAGATATACGTAAAAAAACGCAGCTTTTGAAACTTCTGGAACAAACAAATGCAAAATACCATACCATCCATACCATATCCGAAGAGCAGAGAAGAAAGACTTCGTAAATTGCTGCAAATGACACATTTTAAATATTCTTATGTATATTCACACAAAATATAAATTAAAGCTCAATCAACTGACACAATCAGTTACATTTTAAAATATACATATACTTCCTCTGTATCCGTTTTCTTAAAACCTTCTGAACACATTCGTGTCTACTCCACCTACATGTAAACCCATACAAAATATATCCATTTCTGTCAAACGCAACATCGTTTGGCGGCAAAATTTCATAATTTATCACTGATTCTTGTTTATATTTTTTAATTCTCAAAGTGATGGCGCAAAAAACAATCACGTAAGTGCTAAATACAAATAATCCTTGCATATTCCAACTGAAAATCATCTCGCCGGCAGCTCCTTTTTTAAGAAAACTCCCGCTAAAGTCGCGAAACCCCCAACAAATTCCGACGATGAAGATGAAATTGGAAGGTAAAATAAATTTTTTAAATAATTTTCAGATGATTCTATCGTTTCGAACACTCGGGCGGTGTGCCTATCGCGTAAGCAATAGTTTACTATTGCCACGCGACCATGTAAACCTTGTTAAACTGTGTTCCGTGCATTTTTCCAGCAGGAAACCGATCAACAAGCGTCGTCGGATCTCTAGCAGCGATGAGGAGAGTCCTAATGAGAGGTAAGTCTGTGATGAAAGCAAAGGACCCCCTTATCATACTCTTGTTGTAGTGTCCCACCAAAAAGACAGACAATCTCTCCAAAGCCTCTAGCGGTCGTGTCTCCTCCGGTTACCGTGAAAACAGAAAAGAAACCCAGTCCAAAGACGACGAA
The DNA here is from genome assembly GCA_949716465.1 of Chalcosyrphus nemorum. Taxonomy (NCBI): domain Eukaryota; kingdom Metazoa; phylum Arthropoda; class Insecta; order Diptera; family Syrphidae; genus Chalcosyrphus; species Chalcosyrphus nemorum. The sequence continues at coordinate 4,453,371 of OX454332.1, forward strand.
AAAGACGCCTCCGTCGGAAAAGAAGCCGAAAAAAACTAGTCCCAAGGTCAAAGTGAAAGAGGAGAAGAAGAAGACAACTATAGAGGAAATGGTTACGGAAGAACCAAAACAGGAGACTCCCCACAAACAGATAATCAAATCCGAGGAGACATCACCAACTAAAAAGCCAGAAGAGCAAGTTGTAAGAAAGGAATTGAAGCTACAGTCCGCTGGTCAAGGTCAGAAAGGAGCTGACTTTGATCCTTCGAAGCGGAACTACCATCCAATCGATGATGCGTTCTGGAAACGTGGAGAAAAGTAAGTATTTTAGAGTTTTCCCTCGAAAAACACTCACCAACTTGTTAATATTAGAACACCCTACCTGGCTCTGGCTAGAACATTCCAACTGATCGAAGAGATCAGTGGCCGACTTAAGATGATCGAAGTTCTCAGCAATTTCTTTCGATCGGTGATAGTCCTCAGCCCCAATGACCTGCTGCCCTGTGTCTACTTGTGTCTCAACCAATTGGCTCCTGCATATGAAGGTTTGTTGTTTGAATTCCATTTCAGTTAAAAAGAGTACTCCGTCTCACTGTCACCACCAGGTGATAGTGTTTCGCATTGAAGATTGTCCAGTCTATATCGCAATAAATCCTTCCTTATTTAGGCTTCGAATTGGGTGTCGCAGAGACCTCTCTTATGAAAGTGATCTGCCAGACTACCGGTCGCAGTATGGCCCAAATCAAGTCGCAAGTTCAGTCTACCGGTGACCTGGGAATCGTCGCAGAACAGTCTAGGAGTAACCAACGGATGATGTTTCAACCAGCGCCACTCACAGTCGAAGGTGTCTTCCACAAATTGAAGGAAATCGCTAAGATGTCTGGCCATTCGGCGATGAATAAAAAGGTGGACAAGATCCAGTCACTATTTGTTGCATGTCGTCACTCAGAGGCACGCTTTTTCATTCGTTCTCTACTCGGCAAGCTTCGCATTGGTTTGGCCGAACAGTCACTTTTGCAGGCTCTAGCGATAGCCTGTACAAACACACCGCCAAATCAAAAAGACTACCCACCAAAGACTCTTACAGCTGCTAAAAAACTCGGCGAAAACGCTTTCAAATCTCAGGTGGAAGACAACGCTTTGATTTTGAAGACCACCTATTGGTAAGTTAAGAAATACCTCATTGACATTAAATGTTCCATCGTTTTTCTTTTCTATTAGCCAGTGTCCCAACTACAACAAGATAATTCCAGTTCTTCTTGAGCATGGTTTAGGTAAACTGCTTGAGCACTGTCCCATGCAACCTGGAACACCACTTAAACCGATGTTGGCTCATCCAACAAAGGGAGTGCACGAAGTTCTCGAGCGCTTCGAGGGCATCAAATTCACCTGCGAGTGGAAATATGATGGCGAACGTGCTCAGATCCACCGCGATGAGAAGGGTGTCATCAGTATCTACAGCCGGAACCAAGAAAACAACACGTCCAAGTACCCAGATCTTATTTCTCGTATAGACGACATAAAGGGAGAGGGCGTAGAATCGTACATCATCGACAGCGAAGTAGTCGCCTGGGACGTAGAACGCAAACAGATTCTTCCATTCCAAGTCCTAAGTACGAGGAAGCGAAAGGATGCCGATGAGGCTGAGATCAAAGTGCAGGTGTGTGTTTATATGTTTGACTTGTTGTACCTGAATGGGAAGCCTTTGGTGACGGAAAATTTTGTGGAACGCAGGCGCTTGCTGAAAGAGACTTTCCATGAGGTTCAGGGACAGTGGCAATTCGCTACCAGTGTTGATACAAACGATATTGACGAGGTGCAGGCGTTCCTCGAGGAGTCCATCAAGGGTGAGTTGATAAGAGTGCTCCTTTAATCCCTGCATCACCTCGGGTCTTGTATTTCTAGGAAATTGTGAAGGACTGATGGTGAAAACTCTGGAAAAGGAGGCAACTTACGAAATTGCGAAACGCTCGAGAAATTGGTTGAAGCTGAAGAAGGACTACCTCGCTGGTGTTGGTGATTCTCTCGATCTGGTAGTCATTGGCGGCTACATAGGTAAAGGAAAACGGACGGGCACCTATGGTGGCTTCCTCTTGGCTTGCTACGACGCTGACAATGAGGAGTACCAGAGTATCTGTAAAATCGGAACTGGTGAGTCTCTTTGGCCCTTTGTTGTTTCCAAATATAATCTGTATATTCGTTTCAGGTTTTAGCGATGAGGACTTGCAAACGCATGCTGAGTTCTTTAAGAAGCACGTGATTAAGGGTGCCAAATCGTACTATCGCTACGACAGTTCTCACGAACCTGACGAGTGGTTTGACGCAGTTCAGTTGTGGGAGATCAAGTGCGCCGATCTTTCGCTTAGTCCCGCCCACAAGGCTGCTATTGGAATTGTCGACCCCGAGAAGGGTATCTCCCTGCGTTTCCCACGTTTCATTCGGATTCGGGACGACAAAACACCCGAAGATGCCACCTCAGCGTCACAAGTAGCCGACATGTACTCAAGTCAAGACCAAATCAAGAACCAACAACAAGCTTCGAAGGATCCCGAAGATGATTTCTATTAAAAAAAATTCTTGTTCTTTTTATTTATTGAGCTCTAACAGGTTAGGAACAAAAATAAATAAAGTACGCAAACTAAGTCTCTGTCTCTCGTCTGTTTTTTGCGCTGCGCTCGTACTCAGGCAAAGTGGTCCAAATGAATCCACCCGGTTTCGTGTCAAAGTCCATTGAATCTGGCAGCGGGAATGGTGTCGTCTTGTCGTGGTAGTAGTTGCTCGGTGCGTGCATCACAAATTGCAGGCAAGACAGCTTTCTTGCTTGGTCCTCATCTGGACCTAAAAGAGATTTTCAATAAGAATAAATCATTGTACGGCTGATCTAGCACTTACCGATCAAGTAGGTGCTCGCATCGAAGCCATCATTTGGATGGGGACTGGCTTGTGTGGGGATTAACCATGTTAGAAACGCAGACTTTTCACAGTACGTATCGACGAGAAGCCCACGGATCTGGGCATAGTACACATTATCCTCGCTGTCCATCAGTGAGACTATATCCCCTACTTGGACGTAGGACCCCTGGAATATCAACAGCAAACTGTTAAAAAGAATCCACCTATTGATGTAGAACCCACCTTATAAAACAAACAGTCTACCGTGTGCGTTGACGCCTGTACAATTGGAGTTTTGAATGGTGTCTTCTTAAAGATATTCCTTCGATTACGTCCTTTCGGTAAATTCTTGGATTGACCGCTTCCTCCGCCGGCTTTTGTTTTGAATCTTGTCGCACGGGTACTCTTGCGCAGCTTTTTCTCATCGCCATTGTTTCCGTTATTATTACCATTGGAACTCTCACCATTGTCGGGCTCGGGTTCATTCTTGACACTGCTAGAGTTCTGGTCATAACAGTCCTGACATAATTGACCGAGATCTGTGCTACGCCACATGGGACTCTCGTTCTTTTCGCATTGAATACATTTTGGCTGAAGTTTTGGCGGCATTCTGCCCGTATGGTGGCTTGAATTTTATTCTGATTATAGGTGGATTTTAAGAAATTTATACAAAAATCCTAATTGCAAGCGACTTTGGCGGATATGGATATAAATAAATAAATGGAAATGTCAAATGCTGCGCTAAAGTGATGCCAAGTCTATGAATTTTTTAATGGATCTGTTTCTTAGGATTTTTGGTTCATTATAAGGGGAAGTTTTTTCAATACATATATAAATTCAGAAACTAATGTCATTTTCCACTGAGCAAAAAGAAATTTTTTTTTGTTAGGATTACACGATTGCCTCAAAAGAATAAATCTAGGGTCAATGAACGTCAATTTTGCCAACGTCAACCAACATATCCGTCAACCAACAATCCAATGACGCAATGTAAAAAAATTTAAATAGTCTACCGTACAATTGGACTTTTTACACGATTGACTGTTTTTGTGTCAATAAAAGGTCTGTTCCCTTACTGACTGGAACTACGAAACTCTACGAAATTTTGCGAAAAATAGCGAAGACCTGTTCCCGTAAATCAATGTCTCGTAATTTTTCATAGAAGATAGAACTCACAAAAGGGTAAGAAATTTGTTCGGGCAAAAATATGATTTCTGTCAAATGGTTGTGTTGTTGTTGCCTAGAAAAATAATTTGAATTACATTAATACAAAAAAAAAGTGACGTCTAAAAAGTGGGCAGCGGTACCATTCCCTTACTTTTTTGGAGTTTTGTCTATCTCTGAGAGAAATTTACCCCCACTCTTAGAATTTTGAGAAACTGCCAATTTTAGTGAAGAAAGTACGGAAACATATCTAGAATTCTCTATTCTTTGACGTTTGATTGGTAACAAATGAATTTCCCAAAACATAAATATTTTCTGCCTTCGATAATGTTCTCTTATCGATATATCGAAGAGAAAATGTTTATCGATATATTTTTGCGCATATGTCATCTTGCGATCAGCTGCTACATTGCTCTTGAGAGTAGAGAAAAAAAAAAAAAACAAAAAACCAAAACACGGTTCCACTCCACAGCGGTAAGAAACCAATAACTTATTTTCTTATTTAAATTTAAACAATTGCTTTTTAGAGTATTCCCCATCCAACCATGTCGTCCGACAAAAACCACACCTTCAAGTGCCTCGATCATTCCCAAAGGGTATCCAAAAAACTATTGAGTTTCTATGAAAACAAACGATTCTTCGACATAATTCTGGTTTCCGGTGTTGATAACGTTGAGCTTCAGGCTCATCGAATCGTATTGTCCGCATCGAGTGAATTTTTCTCTCGAATGTTTGACAGTCAACTACAAGAAGCCACAGCCGGTAAGATTTACCTTAAGGACATCGACAGTATAACTATGAAAAGTATAATTGACTTTATGTACACCGGGGAGATTGATCTTCACTGTGATACAATAGAAAGTATTTCCACGGCTGCAAGTTTCCTCCAAATAGACACATTAACAAGCATGTGCTGTGAGTTTATGATGGAAAGAATAGATGTTAGCAACTGCTTAGGAATCAGCCTTCTAGCTGAGCAGTACAACTATCCTTTACTTTGTAAAAAAGCCGTCTCATTTGCACAGAGGAACTTTACAGAGGTCTGCTCGGAGAAGGAGTTTCTTCAGCTAAATGCGGAGCAGCTTGGCAATTATATATCCAGTGATGAACTCTGTACGCACTCCGAGGAGCAGGTAAGGTTCTTACATATTAGTTGTGGTGGGCTTTGAAACGGCTCCCAAGGGACTAATTGATATACGTACGAATGTATTATCATTTTCAATCGTAATACAGGTGTTTCGTAGTTTGGTGAAGTGGCTTCAGTTCGATGAGGAGAATCGTTACAAATTTGCGGCCAGTCTTCTGCAGCATGTTCGTGTGGCATTGCTCGATCTCATATTCATTCGTGAACATATGAATTTGGAATGCAGAACTCAGGAATTGCGTGACATAATCTCTAATTGGATGTCGTTGGCTTCTGAAAGTCATTCACAAGTTGAAACACTTAATACCAAATGTAGAAGACCAACGCAAACGCTTGTTGCTGTATGTTGCACCACAACGGATAATTTAATGGTTTCTATGTTAAATAAACATGCAATGACTTGGACTACCAATGAGGTATCTCCTCCATTATTGGGTGGAGAATCTTACTCTACAATAATCATAAATAAAAAATTGATAATCGCAGGAGGAGAAACCCGTGGTATTTTGACGAACCGCGTCAAGTGCTTCGACCTAGACACAAAGCAGTGGACGGATTTGCCATCAATGGAGGTACCACGAAGGAATTGTGCATTGGCAGAGTTATTTGGGGATCTGTACGTTATTGGGGGCTGCACAGGCGTACACTGGACAAATGCCGTTGAGAAATACGATTTCTTTGCGAAGAAATGGCAATTTGTGGCTTCGTTAAATACACCA